>JAYESA010000013.1:133263500-133741283 GCA_036927795.1 Iris macrosiphon | reverse complement strand
TATATTAATATCAAGTACAGGTGAATATCCTAGCATAATAGCTCAGTGTTAGAGTATGAGTTTGCATCAGATACCAGATAAAAGGAATACCTTAGTAGCAAGATCCAGAGTGTCTTAAATATTATAGAGGTTCAGGTACAAGCATTCTAGTGTCTAGTGTACTAAGTATAAATAAGAGACATGAGTAACTTGGTGTGAGAATATCATCTAAATACCATATACATGAGTTAGTGCCTTGTGTAGTTGGTGTCAAGATTGGGGTAGATACCCTAAAGCAAGCATTCTAGATTGATAAGGGTGTACCCATAGAATACATGATTGAGAGTGTATACAAGTGTTCATTGCAAGAAAAATAGTTAAACAGTTTTAGGTGATTGAAAAACTAAGACCGATAATAGAAGACAATATTCTAGAGGTGCTAGTACAGTATCTTGGGTGGTGTGTTCTAGTGAGTTAAGAGTATCCATGGCCTAGAACTATAGTATACTACTAGTATTAGAAGTGGTAACGCATGATAGATATTTTGGCTAAGGTATAGTTAGCAAGTGGTCCTGATTGAGATTGCAATTCATGACAACTAGAGACTATATCCATGCATGGTTTTTTTCTTCATTAGAATTATAGGATTGTATGTTATATGATAGGACTGTCTTGGACTATGATTGTTGGGGGTTGATCGTAGTAAAATTTTTATGAGTAGGTTATGAATAGCCCAAGAGAGAGGGATGCGAGTTTTAATTTCGAGAATAAAATTTTGCTAAGGGGGGTAGAGTTGTCAGTACCACTCTCCCAGAGAGGGGTATTTTTTTGCCTTTTCCTATTATTGGTAATATTGTTAATAATAGTATTTCATAATTATAATATGGAGTGGTATTTTATTTTTTAATATTAGTATTGATATATTTGGATTATGTTTATTCCACAATAATTAGTATTGTTATATATGTTATATATTATATATAGTTAATGGTTAGTTGTTAGCCATTAATTAGACTAGTTTTTAGTGAACCTAATTGGACCTAACTAGACTTGTCATGAACCAACATTAAGTTAGAACCACTTGAGCCTAATAATTAGTTATTTTTATTAAGTTAAGTGATTTAATTAACCAACCATTATGAGTAGAAGCTTGCTCCTTAATCCTATTCCTTAATGACAAGCCCAAGAGGTATTTGAGATATTCTACATTATTTGGAGGCCAAGAACAAGGCTGGCCATATAAGGAGAACTCTCTCTCTCCTCCATTGATATCAAGTACTGGTGAATATCCTAGGGTAATAACTCAGTGTTAGAGTATGAGTTTGTATCAGATACCAGATAAGAGGAATACCTTAGTAGCAAGATCCAGAGTGTCTCAAATATTATGGAGGTTCAGGTACAAGCATTCTAGTGTCTAGTGTACTAAGTATAAATAAGAGACATGAGTAACTTGGTGTGAGAATATAATCTAAATACCATATATAGGAGTTAGTGCCTTGTGTAGTTAGTGTCAAGACTAGGGTAGATACCCTTTAGCAAGCATTCCAGATTGATAAGGGTGTACCCATAGAATACATGATTGAGAGTGTATATAAGTGTTCATTGTAAGAAAAATAGTTAAACAGTTTTAGATGATTAAAAAACTGAGACCGATAATAGAAGATAGTATTCTAGAGTTGCTAGTACAGTATCTTGGGTGGTGTGTGCTAGTGAGTTAAAAGTATCCATGGCCTAGAACTGTAGTATACCAGTAGTATTAGAAGTGGTAACCCATGATAGATATTTTGGCTAAGGTATAGTTAGAAAGTGACCCTGATTGAGATTGTAATTCATGATAATTAGAGACTATATCCATGCATAATTTTTTTCTTCTTCAATAGAATTGCAGAATTGTCTGTTATATGATAGGACTGTCTTGGACTATGATTGTTGGGGGTTGACCATAATAAAATTTGTATGAGTATGTTTTGAATGGCCCAAGCGAGAGGGATGGGAGTTTTAATTTCGAGAACGAAATTTTGCTAAGGGAGTAGAGTTGTCACTACCACATTCCCGGAGAGGGGTATTTTTGTCTTTTTCTATTATTGGTAATATTGTTAATAATGGTATTTTATAATTATAATATGGAGTAATATTTTATTTTTTAATATTAGTATTGATATATTTGGATTATGTTTATTCCATAATAATTAGTATTGTTATGTATGTTATATATTGTATATAGTTAATGGTTAATTATTAGCCATTAGTTAGACTAATTGTTACCGAACATAATTGGACCTAACTAGACTTGTCATGGACCAACATTAATTAGAACTACTTGAGCCTAATAATTAGTCATTTTTATTAAGTTAAGTGATTTAATTAACCAACCATTAGGAGTAGAAGCTTGCTCCTTAATCCCATTCCTTCTTGACAAGCCCAAGGGGTATTTGAGATATTCTATATTACTTTGAGGCCAAGAACAAGGGGGCGACAATATAAGGAGAACACTTTCTCTCCTTCCTCTTTCCATTCCAATTTAGATCTAGAAATGTTCTTCCCCAAATAGCTAGAATTGGTACAAATGGTAGAAGGGAGTAGAGTATTTATTGTGATTCCAGGGGTTGATGTCATGGTGATTAAGAATTATTTATGTTATATTGATATTAAGTACAGGTGAATATCCTAGGGTAATAACTCAGTATTAGAGTATGAGTTTGTATCAGATATCAGATGAGAGGAATACCTTAGTAGCAAGATCCAGAGTGTCTCAAATATTATGGAGGTTCAGGTACAAGCATTCTAGTGTCTAGTGTACTAAGTATAAATTAGAGACACGAGTAACTTGGTGTGAGAATATCATCTAAATACCATATATAGGAGTTAGTGCCTTGTGTAGTTGGTGTCAAGACTGGGGTAGATACCCTATAGTAAGCATTCTAGATTGATAAGGGTGTACCCATAGAATACATGATTAAACATCTTGTTCGAGAAGCAGTTTGACTTTATTAACGCGTATATCTGTATTATTATTAGTCTAGTTGTCTCGTCTATTATTCATCGTAAATGGTTGAATATAAGTGTTCATTGCAAGAAGAATAGTTAAACAGTTTTAGGTGATTGAAAAACTGAGACCGATAATAGAAGACAGTATTCTAGAGGTGCTAGTACAGTATCTTAGGTGGTGTGTGCTAGTGGGTTAAGAGTATCCATGGCCTAGAACTATATTATAATAGTAGTATTAGAAGTGGTAACCCATAATAGATATTTTGGCTAAGGTATAGTTAGCAAGTGACCCTGATTGAGATTGCAATTCATGACAACTAGAGACTATATCCATGCATGGTTTTTTTTTCTTCAATAGAATTGCAGGATTGTATGTTATATGATAGGACTGTCTTGGACTATGATTATTGGGGGTTGACCGTAGTAAAATTTTTATGAGTAGGTTATGACTGACCCAAGAGAGAGGGATGAGAGTTTTAATTTCGAGGACAAAATTTTGCTAAGGGGGGTAGAGTTGTCACTACCACTTTTCCAGAGAGGAATATTTTTTTGTCTTTTTATATTATTGGTAATATTGTTAATAATGGTATTTCATAATTATTATATCGAGTGGTATTTTAAATTTTTAATATTAGTATTGATATATTTGGATTATATTTATTCCACACAAATTAGTATTGTTATATATGTTATATATTGTATATAGTTAATGGTTAGTTGTTAGACATTAGTTAGACTAGTTGTTAGTGAACCTAATTGGACCTAACTAGACTTGTCATGGACCAACATTAAGTTAGAACTACTTGAGCCCAATAATTAATCATTTTTATTATGTTAAGTGATTTAATTAACCAACCATTAGGAGTAGAAGCTTGCTCCTTAATCCTATTCCTTTATGAAAAGCCCAAGGGATATTTGAGATATTCTATATTACATGGAGGCCAAGAACAAGCGGCCGACCATATAAGGAGAACTCTCTCTCTCTCTCTCTCTCTCTCTCTCTCTCTCTCTCTTCCTTCCTCTTTCCATTCCAATTTAGATATACAAATTGTTCTTCCCCAAATTCTCTCTTCCCTCCACCAAACCTATGTCAAATCTCTATTAAAACCTTTCCAAATTTATCTCTACTTCACCATTGGAGACTCTAGAAGCAAGGAGGAGGCAATGATCTACAATTTGGAGGAAATTGTATAAGTTGAGGCTTCTTTGTGTTCATTGGGACTTTCATTGGAAATCCATCTCCTAATAGGTATAACTTATTTTTCTTCTTCTAATTAGACTATAAATCTGTATTTTAATCAATAGGAACCCACCGATGGACCTAGGGCTACCCATAGAAAGAATAATTGGCCTCTAGGGACCACTATTGTGAATGTTATGGTGTATTTTGTATCCAATTTGGGAGAAATCCGAGATTTGTGCACCATGTGTTTTTCAATAGGTCTAGTGGGCCAAATTGAAATTTGTTTGGTTGTGTAAGACTAGTGTCATATCCATAATTGGATACGTATAGTCCGTATTATGGCAATTTAGTGATACTGGTTGATTTGAGAATTTTTTCTTCGATACGGGTGCCACACACATGTCAAATTGTGCTTCACACTTGGAAGGGCTTGCTAGCACTAAGATTAGATGCTAATCACCATTTAGAACTTGTTGGTAGGCTTTGGGTTGATTTTGGATAGGTTTGGGGTGCGTATCATGAGTGTATCGTAGCGTATCGCAAGTGGGCACCCCAAGTGTTTGTAAGAATGCCTATTGGTCTATTTTAACTCTAGTATTCAGTTATACATGTAATATATAGATATTCATAGTGAGTTGCTATATCTGTAACTATATGTTTGTATATATATATATATATACATATATATATATATATATATATATATATATATATATATATATATATATATATATATATATATATATATATACACATATACATATACATATAGCCATGTGTGTGTGTGAATTGTGTTTTAGTTAGTGTGGAGTGGATTAGATTGTGTGTGTGAGAGGGTGTGATGTGGTGCTCGAGTGTATAAGGTTGTAGTGTGTACACATGTGGGTGAGGATGTCTGTGTAGGTGTATTGATCTGTTAATTACCTTGTGTATTAGTGAGGAGGAGCACACTGATATGTACATGAGTGTGGACTGCAGGTCAAATCTGGTTCGGATATGAGCAATTTGAGGACTGCATAAGGTGCAGTCCAGTATGAGTAAGAGTGTTAACTGGAGAGTGTTTGGATGGGTATCTTGGTGTACAGTTGCTTACTGAAGGGGGGTTGCACACTGTGCAACAGTGTGCACAGCAGGCCTATGCTCATTACAGCAGTAGGTGAGGAAGGTGGTCTGTAATGTTTTGTTAGTATCTATTAGTTAGTTAATGAATTATTGTGTTAGTTTCTACATGTTAGTTAGTAGGTGTTATCAGTTAGCTATTTGTTCTAATTAGTTAAGTTATTGTTTAGTTAGTTAGTGAGATATGTTAGTTATTGTTGTTAGTAGTTATTAATTAGAGTATTAGTTAGTGGTTAAGTGTTATATATATATATATATATATATATATATATATATATATATATTATTTGTATGTAAATGATAGGAGTTATGATGTATTCTATGTGATAATTAGTTAGATAGTATTTGATATGTTAGAAAGTTATGTGTTAGCAAACGTTGGAAGTTAATTGTTTAGTTAGTTGTCAAGTTAGTGGTATATGTTTTGTTAACTTAGTTAGATATTAAATTATAAGTTAGTCTGAATGTTGGTATTAGTTGATATAGGTATATGTAGAATCTGATGTGTGTTAGATTGTTGATTTAATATTAGTTAGTTTGTTATGAGTTGTTTAGTTAGAAGTTAAGTCATGTTAGTGTAAATTAATATATATACATGTTAGTTAGATGATATTCAAGTTAGTTATATATGAGTTAATATATATATAGATTATTATATATATGTTGGTATATATATATATATATATATATATATATATATATATATACACACTAGTTGGGATAGTTTGATATGAGTTCAAAAATTAGTTCTAGATTAGTATATTGATATACATTTACTTGTGTTTTATTATGTATGTATATAGTTATCTTGATTAGTATAGCTCTAGTACATATATAAATAATTGTGCATTAGGTAAACTATTTAGAGTATCTATACATTGTAGAAGCATGAAAAATACGCTGAGAAATTATACGCGTGAAACCCTCAAACATGCAGGAAGCCGCGTAAACAGAGCTCCAGCACTGGGTGGCGTAAGACATGACTTCAGAACCATTGGCGAAACAACAGAGCTTCAACGCTATTCAGCGTAAAATATATCTCCAGAACAACCCGCGTAATACAGTATTTCCAAGCTGCTTCAGCGTAAAAATGTTGTTACATCGCCACTTCAGTGTAAAACCTATCTCCTTTTAATGCAGCAGGAAGTTGTATGAGGAACTCTTCGTATTCCTCGAATGAACCTGTCAGATCATGCAGTGAACTTGACCCCTGACAGAAAGTACCGTACGACGATCGAGAGGACGACTATAATAATGATTCTTCACAGAGACCCAGACCGTCGTTTAGTGACATTTCCTTGATATAAATTCTTTTACGCATTCAAAGAAATACACTGCCTAGTTTTACACAGGCAGACATGATCTTTTACGCTCAGCAGGAGACGAAACGAACCATCACGTCAAAAGCTGCTCTTCGTACATAACTTGAGGCAAGTCTCTGCAGTTAATACGCGTGATGGGGGCAGATCTCTGCATTTAATGCACGAGATTTGGTTCTACTTTTAATGACTGGATGAGCCATAATTATGGCTAATACGTCTACATCATCACCTCTGTATATTACGCCATCAGGCTATTTTTAGTTATAGGAGTACGCTGTACGCTATCTCCTTGAAATACGTCGACCTGGCTATTTTCAACAATAGGAGCACGCTGTATGCTATCTCCTCAGAATACGCCAACTCAGGCTATATTTGCATTGGTGCGTGATAAGGCTATTATAAATCCTCTGATTTTTTAAGAATTTTTAATTTGGATTTTTCACAATTTTCTTTAATTTTCTGGAGTTTTTCTGTAATTAAAACCTAGGTATTTTGATTTTAAATGATTTTTAAATGATGTTAATTAATATTAAAATATTATGGAGATAAAATTTTATGGTGTAAAATGGAAAACCGGACATAGGGAAATTTTCTGTGAATTTATTGGACTCCAAAAATATTTTTAAAGCCCTAAAAACCAATGTAGAATTAAACCTGATTAAACCTGACTGAATCCGGTTCACTTGAACTAAAATAAACTGAACCAAACACTGAACCGAACCAACCCAGCGTAACGGGTCAGTTCGGGTCGGATCCGAATCAAACCCGACCCGAAACCCAAACCGAACCCTAGAATCGGGTTTCCAACGAATTTACTGTTCACCCTATTTAAGCCTCGGCGTCCGTGCCCTCAGCCGCAAAACCCTAATTCGCCTCCGCCATTTTCATCGACCACGACTTCCCCTCAGCCTCCCTCGACTCCCTCTCTCCTCTGTCGCTCGACCCCTCGCCGAGTCATCCCTCTCCATCCCCCGACCATCGCCTCGTCAGAACCCTACTCCTCCGTAGTCCTCCCCTCCGCTCAGCCGACCGATCATCACCACTACCCAGCCGAGCACCCCTCACCTCGCCGACCCTCTCCATCCACTCTCCTAACCGTCACCCAGAACCCCAGCGCGACCCTCGACGAACCCCTCTGTCCCGAACCCCCACGGCCACTCCACCAACCGCCTCCGCACGCGTCGACTCCCTCCGGCGAAGCCAACCCCGGCCAGCGCAGTCTCCGGCGAGTCCACCCCGCTGTCTCCGGACCAGAACCCTAAATTCGAAAGCAGCGGACACAGACACAGCAGCATCCCGGACACGGTGACCAGGACACGAACAACATCCTGGACACGAGAATTCCGATTTCACGGAGCCCTGTTCAGGTAACCCGTTCTCTCTCCTCGTGATTCTGTTTTCAGTTTTGTCAGTTGTGTCGCGTAGACTGTATAACCCTTTCGATGCCCGTGTAACCCGCTCGATGCGTCGCATCCTGTGGTGATCACAAACCGCGATCCAAAAATAGGAAAACCAACGTCCTGTTTCACCCCGGAACTGAGTGCGCCCCGCCAAACGGGACGACTTGGTCGCACGCGGTCTTTACCGAAATGTGCGCGACGTTGATACGGACGTGTGGGATTTTGCAGAAGTTGATTTGGACGTGCGTGCACACCGAAATCAACGCGTATCCGCCGACAATGCCCCGTATCCGCCTATTCTGGAACACGCTGTAACTTTGTGTACACACATCAGATCGAGACGAAACTTGCACCATCGGACTCGTAGCAATACACTGGTCCTGTGACCCAAGTTTGGTTCGATTCTGAGAACGTTGACAAAATCACGTATCGTGGGCCCCACAGGTTCCACTTGACGGGCGATTTTGTGATCGGCTCATCGGAATCCAATTCTGGAAGTTCCGTTGGGTTCGTATCATCGTTCCTGACTTGTTGATATTAAGTTTGACGAAATTGGAGACCTTTGACCCTGACACATTTTTGGTGCAAAGTGGCCCACATGTGGACCCCGATTTGACCAGAAACTGTCATTTTTGCCCCTGTGTCCAAATTGGACTTAAGGACAGGCGTTTCTAGCTATTTGATATTTTTTGAATCTAATGGTGATGTTTATTTCAGCAACCGGAGTAGTACCTGCAGATCACACTGAGACCAGAGCTACAGTTGGAGCCAAAACCACAGGCAAGTGTACCTTGCCAAACCCTGCAGTTTTGCTACTTATTTCCTTGACTTATTTATACAATGTTGTGCAAGTGTACCTTACCAACTTTGCAGTCTTGTTATATATTTTCCTTGATTCATTTATATTGCTATGCATGCTTGACCTAGAACCGTGTGACTTTACTTAGCGTCCGATTAATAGTCGAGTGCCAACACCGTACGCGGAGTTGTGTATTATCATCTAGACATGGATACCGAGACCCTATATTTCTCATACTTGTCTTATCAAGTACATCTTAACCTAGGACACTTGACACTATTCATGAGACAGAATCTTCCTGAGATATTCATGGTGATTCTGTATAGGATACATGTTTTATGACATAGACATTATATTCCTAGATATTATATGACTTGCTGCATTAGTTTTGATCTTGCGTGTCATGGACATGAGACGTGTGATTACATTGGATGGGGAGAGACACACAAGCTACAGGCTGATTTCATATATATATAAAATCTATAGTAAATACATAGTAAAACACATAGTAAACTCCGCTACCGGCTCCCAGACACAGAGCTTGTAGTGGTCTCAGCCTGAGTTTTAGTGATGCTCTCAACTTACATTTCACATAGATGGTTACATATTTACCCTGTTTATTTTTATTTACTATTTTATTGCATTTATGTTGGCTTGTATTATCTGTACCTTGCTATGTCCCTTGAGGACCTGGATCCGGATTATGTCCCCAGGATTAGCTGAAGAGATCTATCTCGAGGTATACGGGACCGGAGCATTAGCATTAGCAGAAGCAGGTGCCTACATTAGAGCAGAACCAGGACCAGAGGATGAGATCGTACCAGAGGACTTCTCCCGAGTATTGACTTGAGATACTCATTTATTTTTGTTCCTAGTACTTTATTTCTAGTTTATTGCATTGATGTATCAGACTTATCCTCGGATTGTTCTCCGAGATACTTTTATTGAGACATGTTAGTTTATGTTTATTTGCATTTATTCTGGCATTTGATCTGTGATTATCTATTGTGGATGAGATTAGATTAGACTGTGAATTGTATTATTGGACCTACTTATTGTTGTACTACAGCTTAAGCATGCCCCGATAGATCCATTAAATTGGATTTGTCCATTGGTATGTGCTGCTGGCCATTGCCACGTGTCCAGTCCCTCGATATTTTGGGACTGGGGCGTGACATAGTTTTTGTGGTGGCCCATGTAGGTCAACGACTAAATTGTTCGATTTCAACTTAGGGACCGAGCAAGCCTGTAATAAGAATAGGATAAGTTTTTAGGATCTCATCCACTTGCTTGAAACGTTCTTGATATCTATATCGAATTCAAATTAATTTCTTGACTTGCATCTTGCCTTGATTCCTGTGCGCCTCTTATAGTTTATTTTTGATGCAGAGCAATGGATTCACAAGCATGCAACGAGACTCCCACAGGAACACCACAAGTTACAGATGTTACCTATGACGATAAAGTGACACCAGTTGGTGGAGGTCAACTAGAACAACAAAACAGTCAAGATACCTCAAGAGGTCGGCAAGACGACATTCCACCTCCATCGCAGTTCACACCACTAATGGCCATATTCCTACAAGGGCAGGCTATGGACGAACAATAAATATTCTAAAGATTCTACACGATGATGCAAGCTCAACAGCAGATTCAACAAGAGACTTTGAGTCGCAGCCTAGCACTTATACTGGAGCAGGCGAATCTACCAGCACGACGGCCAACGACGGGCTCTATCACCAATTTTTGGTAGCTGAAGCCCCATACCTTTTCTGGCAAGGAGGGACCAACCGAAGTTCATGAGTGGCTCACCAACATACAACACCAGTTGGAAGCCGCTGAGCTTCCAAGAGAACGTTGGATGACTATCGTCAGAATGTAGTTAACGGATAATGCACATCACTGGTGGCTATCTGAGAAGACACGTCTCGGACCAGACCGAGTCACTTGGGAAGAGTTCTCTAGACTCTTTCAAGAGATGTACATCCCAGCTGTTGCACGATCAGAACTCAGAGACAAGTTCAACCGCCTTATCCAAGGCAATATGACAGTGAAAGAGTACAATGCAGAATTCATTCGTCTAAGTCGCTTCGCCCCTACTTTGATCCCGACAGAAGAAGAAAAGGTTGAGAAGTTCTTTGATGGACTAAACTTCAAGCTACAGAGACTGATCGGATCCGTCGTACCTACTTCTTACTCGGACGTTCTTGCTGCAGTACGATGCATGGAGCGCGTCACCCGAAGAGAGACCAGTCTGAAACGATCTTCCACATCAGCACCAGCCAGAGCACCACAAGAAGAATCTATAAAAAGACCTCACATGCACCAACCACCAGAAGCATCTCCACAAGCACTACCTATCTGTCAATACTGTGGCAAGGTAGGTCATATTGAGAGGGACTGCAGACACAAGTTAGGATTATGTTTGATTTGTGGAATCAATCAACACTTAGCCAAGGATGATCCTTATCATTGAGAGAGAGCACTAGTATTAAACAGACGAGCTTTACCAGCACCAAGGCCAGTTTATCCAGCATTGGGAGTACCACAGACGGGAGTTAGAGAAGTCAGACCACCAGCCCAAGGAGGGTATCAGTCGAGGCCACCCTTGTCACCACAAGCAGCACTCTTTCAGCAGGCCCAGCAGCAGCAGAGGAATCCACCACAAGGACGCGGGCAAGCTTACGCGATGACCTTGGAGGACGCGCAGATTCATGGAGTAGCTAATACGCGTAAGTTTTCTTACTTATCTGTTACTAGATTTGTTTTATCTCGTGCCTATTGGTTCGTGACCCTAGCCTTAACCTAGTAATATTGAACTTGCTAATAACCTAGAATGTTTTTATAATTGATAACCTAATATGTTTTTATAAGTAATGAACTGTAGATTTCTAGATTTCCTTCATTCGAGAAATTGCATAACTTTTAATGCTTAGGGAAATGATTTTCCTATGTGTTATTCTTACACCCTCAACCTTGATTCTCCTTGATCACGATATGCTTCGAATAATATTTGCAACCGTGTCATCTCTGTTGACCGATTATTCTATGATTGCGTGGACGCAATCCTCTTAAGGGGGGTAGTTGTAAACCCCCTGATTTTTCAAGAATTTTTAATTTGGATTTTTTACAATTTTCTGTAATTTTCTGTAATTAAAATCTAGGTATTTTGATTTTAAATGATTTTTAAATGTTGTTAATTAATATTAAAATATTATGAAGATAATATTTTATGGTGTAAAATGGAAAACCGGACATAGGGTAATTTTCTGTGAATTTATTGGACTCCGAAAACATTTTTAAAGCCCTAAAAACCAATGTAGAATTAAACTTGATTAAACCTGACTGAACCCGGTTCACTTGAACCAAAATAAATCGAACCAAATACTGAACCGAACCAACCCAGCGTAATGGGTCAGGTCGGGTCGGATCCGAATCGAACCCGACCCGAAACTCAAACCGAACCCTAGAATCGGGTTTCCACCGAATTTACTGTTCACCCTATTTAAGCCTCGGCGTCCGTGCCCTCCGCCGCAAAACCCTAATTCGCCTCCGCCATTTTCATCGACCACCACTTCCCCTCAGCCTCCCTCGACTCCCTCTCTCCTCCGCCGCTCGACCCCTCACCGAGTCATCCCTCTCCATCCCCCGACAATCGCCTTGTCAGAACCCTACTCCTCCGTCGTCCTCCCCTCCGCTCAGCCGACCGATCATCACCACCCCCCAGCCGAGCACCCCTCGCCTCGCTGACCCTCTCCATCCACTCTCCTCACCGTCACCCAGAACCCCAGCGCCACCCCCGACGAACCTCTCAGTCCCGAACCCCCACGGCCACTCCACCAACCGCCTCCGCACGCGTTGACTCCCTCCGGCGAAGCCAACCCCGGCCAGCGTAGTCTCCGGCGAGTCTACCCCGCTGTCTCCGGACCAGAACCCTAAACTCGAGAGCAACAGACACGGACACAGCAGCATCCCGGACACGGACACAGCAGCATCCCGGACACTGTGACCAGGACACGAACAGCATCCCGGACACGAGAATTCCGATTTCACGGAGCCCTGTTCAGGTAATCCATTCTCTCTCCTCATGATTCTGTTTTTCATTTCATTAGTTGTGTCGCATAGACTGTATAACCCTCTCGATGCCTGTGCAACCCGCTCGGTGCGTCGTGTCCTGTGGTGATCGCAAACCGCGATCCAAAAACAGGAAAACCAACGCCCTATTTTATCCCAGAACTGAGTGCGCTCCGCCAAACGGGACGACTTGGTCGCACGCGGTCTTTACCAAAATGTGTGCGACGTTGATATGGACGTGTGGGATTTCGCAGAAGTTGATTTGGATGTGCGTGCATACCGGAATCAACGCGTATCCGCCGACAACGCTCCGTATCTGCCTATTCTGGAATATGCTGTAACTTTGTGTACATATGTCGGATCGAGACAAAACTTGTGCCATCGGACTCGTAGCAATACGCTGGTCCTGTGACCCAAGTTTGGTTCGATTCTGAGAACATTGACAAAATCGCGTATCGTGGGCCCTACAGGCTCCACTTGACGGGCGATTTTATGATCGGCTCATCGGAATCCAATTTTGGAAGTTCCGTTGGGTTCGTATTATCGTTCTTGACTTGTTGACACTAAGTTTGACAAAATTGGAGACCTTTGACCCTGACACATTTTTTGGTGCAAAGTGGCCCACATGTGGACCCCACTTTGACCAGAAATTGTCATTTTTGCCCCTGTGTCCAAATTGGACTTAAGGACAGGCATTTCTAGCTATTTGATATTTTTTGAATCTAATAGTGATATTTATTTCAGCAACCGGAGTAGTACCTGCAGATCATACTGAGACCAGAGCTACAGTTGGAGCCAAAACTACAGGCAAGTGTACCTTGCCAAACCCTGCAGTTTTGCTACTTATTTTCTTAACTTATTTATACAATGTTGTGCAAGTGTACCTTGCCAACTTTGCAGTCTTGTTATATATTTTCCTTGATTCATTTATATTGTTGTGCATGCTTGACCTAGGACCGTGTGACTTTACTTAGCGTCCGATTAATAGTCGGGTGCCAACACCGTACGCGGAGTTGTGTATTGTCATCTAGACATGGATACCGAGACCCTATATTTCTCGTACTTGTCTTATCAAGTACATCTTAACCCAGGACACTTGATACTATTCATGAGACAGAATCTTCCTGAGATATTCATGGTGATTCTGTATAGGATACATGTTTTATGACATAGACATTATATTCCTAGACATTATATGACTTACTGCATTAGTTTTGATCTTGCGTGTCATGGACATGAGACGTGTGATTACATTGGGTGGAGAGAGACACACAGGCTACAGGCTGATTTTATATATATATAAAATCCATAGTAAATACATAGTAAAATACATAGTAAACTCCGCTACCGGCTCCCAGGCACAGAGCTTGTAGTGGTCTCAGCCTGAGTTTTAGTGATGCTCTCAACTTGCATTTCACATAGATGGTTACATATTTACCCTATTTATTTTCATTTACTATTTCACTGCATTTATGTTGGCTTGTATTATCTGTACCTTGCTATGTCCCCTGAGGACCTGGATCCGGATTATGTCCCCAGGATTAGCTGACGAGATCTATCCCAAGGTATATGAGACCGGAGCATTAGCATTAGCAGAAGCAGGTGCCTACATTAGAGCAGAACCAGGACCAGAGGACGAGATTGTACCAAAGGACTTCTCCTGAGTATTGACTTGAGATACTCATTTATTTTTGTTCCTAGTACTTTATTTCCAGTCTATTGCATTGATGTATCAGACTTATCCTCGGATTGTTCTCTGAGACACTTTTATTGAGACATGTTAGTTTATGTTTATTTATATTTATTCTGGCATTTGATTTATGATTATCTGTTGTGGATGAGATTAGATTAGACTGTGACTTGTATCATTGGACCTACTTATTGTTGTACTACAGCTTAAGCATGCCCCGATGGATCTATTAAATTGGGTTTGTCCATCGGTGTGTGCTGCTGGCCATTGCCACATATCCAGTCCCTCGATATTTTGGTACTGGGGCATGACAGCTATATGGCCCAGAATACGCTCAAGACCTCAGTCAAGGAAGGATGATCGGCTATCTTTACGCTGGCTACCTATCCATGCAGTATTGGGCTTCTATGCCTATTGGGCTTCTACGCCTACTTGGCTTCTACGCCAACTTGACAACTATGCGGCTTCTACGCCTACTTGGCTTCTACGCCAACAAGATAACTATTTGGCTTCTACGCCATGGTGACAGTCATTGGCTTCTACGCCAACCTTTTCTATGCGAGGGGCAGTTACCTACGTGGCTTGCATGCCGTGATCTTCGCAGCAGTTATACGCGTTACCTCATAATGGGATGTGCGTCACACGCGGATTCAGAAGATCATTTATACGTGGGTGACAGTTATTATAACCGCCGCGTAAAAAGTGCCACACTCTCCACTGTTCGGCTTCTACGACGACTGGACGGTTACTGTCCCTAAACCCTATAAATTGAGACCTCCGGCCACGGAGGTCAAAGGTCGAAGTGTAAAGGATCGGATCAGAGAGCATCGGATCAAATTTTATTGTTGAGAGAGAAGATCCTAGAGCACAGACAAAGGGGAGTGATTGACGACTTTGGCATTGAGCATCCAATCCCTCTTGCGATTTTTGAAGCTTTTCCTTCTTCTACAGCACTTCTTCGTCATCGTGTGGTCTAAGGGACAAAGTGATCGACCGCAGATCAGACTCCTATAGCAATATTTATCCAGATTAAATTTTTGTACTTACCATCCTCGTATAGGATTAATTGTACTTCTTGTTTGTAAACCAAAAAAAGGGTTTCGTAGAAACCTAGTTTCATTTTTTTTGTTTATTATCAAGCATACATGTGTAGGTGTTGGTATATTATTCCATACTCATTGTATAGATGTATATGAATTATGGGGTGTGTTAGTGTATATATATATAGTGTTCCATTGTTGGATAAATAGTAGAACTCTGTTGCAAGTATATTAGATTAGATGGGGTTAGTAGCTGTTAATAGCAATTGTGCATCACTTGATGCACAGCAAGATAGATGTTGTGGTATGTTAGCAACAGCCACATCAGTGGATGATCAGGTATCAGTATGGAGAGGGTAGCAGCAATAGTAACTGATAGGTGGGGGGGGGGAGGAATTCTGCACAGAGCAATGGAAGCAAGAGCTTGGCACTATGGTGCCTGTTACAACAACAACATCATGCTGTTGATGACAACAACAGTAGCTGTTGCACTTTGCAGCAGCAGCAGTGCACATGTGCACTTGTGTGCACATGCAAGAAGGGAGAAGGGTATGTGCAGACCTGAGATAGAGTGTTATGGTACATATTAGTAAGTTATGGGGTGCTTTGATACTAAAGTATCAGTGTGAGAGCATGGGGGTTAAGCCAGATAAGTGTGATAGGTGTTTTAAGTGTATAAGCTTGATACTAAGTTATGGGTTGTAGTATCCTATTTGATGACTGATTTTGATACATGAGTATCAGTGAGTCTTGTGGAGGAGTGTTACGGTATCAGTGCTAAGTATCACAATGGTTTTAATACCACGTTAGTGTATGTGTGGAGTTGTGTAGGAAGGCTAAGTGAATAGGTTTATATTGAGTTTGAGCTAAGGTATTAAGTATGAGATTTGGATTTTGGATACTAGCATTTATTAAGGTATTGGTGTTACCTTGAGATAGTACCAGGGTATGTTAAGGTATTAAAGTATCACTAGGACTTTGATATTGATACCAAAGTAATGTGTAGTAGGTATTGGCATAGTTAATAGGCTAGGTGTTAACTAGTTATAGATTGTTACTAAGATAACTAGTATAAGGTAATGTATATATATATATATATATATATATATATATATATATATATATATATATATATATATATATATATATATATATATACACTTTGTATTATTAACTAGTGTAGGTTACATGTTAATATTGATACTATAAAGTATCCTAATACCTAGTTTTAGCTAGTATTGCTAGTATCATCAAGATACCAACCTAGAAACTTAGTTATAGGTTAATACAATCTAGAAATGGCTAGTTTGACCTAGAGATGACCTAGTTTGACTATTTTGACTTAGAGATGGCGTAAAGATCTAGAACTTGACTAGTTTAACTTGTTTATCTTTCTAAAATATTGTATTGATGTAATATTCCATATTTAGGTATTCGTGGCACTATTCCAGATACGGTTTGATACATCACTCCAGATTCCAGTGAGTAAATTCTCCGACAGTTTTTCGTTTATGATATCCTCTATATTTTTTGTATTTAGTGTAGATATCCTTGATTTTTCTGACACTTGGTTTCATGAATTGGTACATGTATGGACACTGATTCGTGAGAAGATTAGCTCCATTCTCATGGAATTTTGTGTTATAGCGTGCCATGTTTGGATCTACTATATCAGTCGGGGGCGGAGAGTATTTAGTACAGATATGTGATCATACCCCGCAGTTCTTGTTTTTCTTGTATAATGTTACTAATACACCACACGTATGATTAACCAGGCCCGTGGTTCTTGAGAAGTACCTAAGCCGATCACATATTGTCACTAATACTCACTCACTTATAGTTCTATCTATTTATTTCCATAAATGATGTTCGTACCTCTTTTATGTATTTCTCGCATTCCTGTAAATTCCTGCCATGCTCTATTTATTTTGTATATGCTATTTACTGTTACATAGTTTCTTTATCATTTATTGAAAATGCTGTGAGAGGTGTACTTTGCTCCAATCCTGATTGGATATATTTTTTTAGATGATACTAAGGAGTGGTATCCCACTCACTATATGCCTAAGGACGTAGTTGGCTTAAAGCTAGAGACTGTGGCTCAGGAGGGACTCATTCCGGTTGAGATAGACGACACTTTACCAGTAGCTTAGTAGATAGGTTATTATTGTGCTAGATTTGTCTCCAGCTATTGTCATTTAGTACTCCTTTCATTTGAGACTCATTGTATTTTATCTTCTGTCTTGTGAGTTGTATTTTGATTCTTCAGTTCTTTATATCATATTCATGCATTGTTCTATCTTATAGTTCCGGGATTGAGTATTTATATTTATATAGCTTGATGATCAATATTGTTAGATAGTATAGTTTACCCAAACAGTATTCTACCGCCAATGCTGCGGCGTAGGCTGGGCGTCATTCACGTACTCGTGCCCCTACATTGGGTACGGGTCATGAAACCACAGGCTGTTTCTTGCTTCTCTATGAGATTATATTACCTCCCACAAAGATATAGTACCTTGAGGTAGACCTTCCGTCGTCCATGTAGCTTGCCCAATATGCATCGCAGTACCCCTCAACACCTAGGTGTCCATTTTTCTTGAACCATAGCCCTCTTCCAGGATTTCCCTTCAGATATCTCTGGATACAAAAAACTATATCCATGTGACCCTTCCTTGGATCATGCATGTAGCGACTTACTACACTCATAACAAATGAGATATCAGGGCAAGTATGGCCTAGATAAATCTATCTTTCTACAAGTCTCTAATATCTCTCACAATCAACAGGCTCCCATGTCTCTGCACCCAACTTATCTTTTTGTTCGATATGAGTGACTGCAGATCGATATCCCATCATACCAGTCTCTGTGAGCAGGTCTAGTTCATACTTCCTCTGAGAGAGGATGATCCCATCTCTTTCTTGAGCCACCTCGATCCCGAGAAAATACCTTATCATTCCCAAGTCCTTCACTTTAAACTCCTTGGCGAGTTTTGACTTCAGCTGGATGATCTCCTCCTCATTATCACCTGTGATCACTATATCATCCACATATAGTGAAGTGGCCTCTTGAATGCTAAAAGAAAACTGTGTGATCTGCATTGGTCTGGCGGTACCCCATGCCTGTGATAGTCTTTCTGAATCTATCAAACCAGGCTCGAGGAGATTGCTTGATCCTATACAGTAATTTCTTTAGCATACATACCTTTTCCATCGACTGCTTCGTGCAAAACCCCGGGCGGGGGGTCTCCATGTATATTTTCTCTTATAGGTCCCCATGAAGAAAAGCGTTCTTCACATCCAATTGATACAGTTGCTACCCATGGTTTGCTGTAAAACCCCTAAATCTGAAACCGTATTAATTATTTATTTTATAATAGTTATTAGCTAAATAGAGGGAATATATTTTTTATTAAATTTTTATTCGAGATGTTTGTGCACTTAGGGGATTTATGGAGCCATTATAAATTGTCCCTAATTTATTCCATGTAGGAGACCCTTTGGACAGTTGCTAGCTTAATGGTATGCACCAATATAATTTTTAGAATTTTCTATGAATAAGATATGTATATATATATATATATATATATATATATATATATATATATATATATATATATATATAAAATTCCTATTGGATCTCTACCCGAAATCGTTAACCCCTTAGCCTCTACCCTACCCATTTAACCCCTACCCGGACCCGTTAGGAGGAGAAAATATCAACAACAGCAGTAGCAAAAACCAACTTTGCTTTCCCTACTCCGTGCGTGTGAGGAAAAATATCAGCAGCAACACCACCGCCTCATTCCACCGCCTCTCATCTCTATTATTACTAAACTCACCTCAACCGAAACCAAAACCAATGAAAGAAAGAAACAGCAGCGGCAATGGCTTTTAAGACCACTAAATATTTCTCCACAGGCTCTTATTCTCTATATATATTACAACTCTCCCAAACCCTAACTATAATTCTTCTTTCACTAAACTTAACACCGGTTTGAACGCTTGCACTATACAAAACTCTTGCTCGGCAAGTATACCTTGCCATTGTACTAATATTTATATTCCATATGATACATACATAATTTATTTCTGCTTATTTAGTTCATTTATTTTAACTGCTATATAAATTGTGCGTCCAAGGAAACTTGGGTGCAACGATGGTGTCGTCATATCTTATTTTATTTATGTATATGCATTGAAGCTACTTTATGAGACCACCCTATTATTATGAGGCATTTTATTTTTTATTGGCCATGACACTATTCTTACACGAGTGTGAGTCACATATAGGACACGGACTTGTGTACTCGGCTGGCCACTGGTACGTATAGGTCATATGACGGTTAGGGATAACTGCCAATAGAAACTTTACATGCTAGTAGACTTGGCAGTTACTAGAGGTATTATCGTGTCATGTATATAACATATTTAGAGCATAGGGTGGGGAGAACAACAAGTAAGGCATTTGGGCTCCTTTGCACTTTTCCTTCTGTAACCCGGAAGCTCCACTGGAGATACAGGCGGTGATGACCCCATTTACAATTGGTGGCCTCTGCCGTTCAAAAGACGACATGCTTTGAGGCCCCTGATTCTCTGAGAGAGTCACGCCAATCCCATTTTTAGCCAGATAGCCCACTTGGTGGAAAGTTGTTCTCAAACTGCATTCACTTAAACGGTTAGGCGACCCATTGGATGTTTACTTTTCAGTACTTATTGGCATATTATTATGTATCTTGTTACGTCCCTCTGAGGACCTGGTCCCTTTCCAGATATAGACGAGCAGGAGTACCCGCAGGAGTACAGTCCTGGACCTGACGCTACTTATCAGACTGAGGAGGTCTTACCCTCAGAGTATTTGTGATTTTATTATCGCTGTTTAGAGATCCACGTTGCTACTGCAGTATAGTCATTTTATAGTAGATTTGTTTCCACCCGACTATCAGACTTGATACTCATCTTGGATATTTAGTTATTATTTACCTCTTTATTCCTACTTATTATTTATGCTATGGATGAGATATAGATTGTGTGTGACTTGTTGTGACAGTATATTACCACTGGTGGATTGGATATTCATGTACAGCGTACGTGTGTATATGGTTTCCATATATTAGAGTTCATATACATACGACTGGGCGTGTTACGTATTCCTAGTCCTACGTATTTTGGGACTGAGACGTGACATGTTTTTGGTGGTGGCCCATGAAGGTCAAGAATATATTGTCATGGTTACGTAACTGTACCAAACAAGCCTGCGTATAGGAATAGAGTATAAGGATCTCATCCATGCTTGACTAAAATCTTATTCTTCCTTTCAACCATCCTATGTTTGGATAAACAAAGTTTACGCCAAAACCCTTTACCCTGTGACCAGACCCTTTATCCTTGATGGCGTAAAAGCCAAATGATAGTTATTGGCGTAAAAGCCAAATAAACTATTATTGGCGTAAAAGCCAAATGATTGCCTAGTTGGCGTAAAAGCCAAATGACTGACTTGTTGGCGTAAAAAGCCAAGCTATGAAGAAGATTGCCAACTTTATGCTGCGGTTATGACAAACTGCTACCCGCGTTCAATCTGCGTATGACATGTATCCCTTTATAAGATCATGATATGCAAGCCACGTAGGTAACTGCTACCCGCGTTCAATCTGCGTATGACATGTATCCCTTTATAAGATCATGACATGCAAGCCACGTAGGTAACTGCCCCTGCGTAAAACTTGATGATTCCTAAATAATAGATAACTAGCGTAGAATAGCTTGATTAGGCATAAAATATAAGGCAACGTAGAGTAGCCTGATTTGGATTAAAATGTAAGGATGGTGAGGTGAGCGTATTTGTCACAACCTTAGTTTCCCAGTCATGACCCATTTGAACAAATGTCGTGCATTAAATACAGAGATATGCCTCGAGCCCTGTGCAAGAAATAGCTTTTGACGTAGCGTCTGATTTTGTCTTATCTTGAGTGTAAAAACTCATTCCTGTAGGCAGCGTATTCAAAAGACTCCATTATTTTTCCTTTTGGATGCGTAAAAATGACTTGTATCGAATATATCACTAAACGATAACCTGGGTCTCTGTACAAAATTATTATCACAGCAGTCCTCTCGATCATCGTGCGGTATATTTGTCAGATGTCAGGTTCACTAATTTGACTGACAAATTCATCCGAGGAATACGAAGAGTTTCTCGTACAAACTTTACGCTGCAATGTATGCTAGATTTTATGCAGACCTTACGTAGGAGACTTTTTATGCAGACTTTACGAAGGCAGACTTTACACAAACTTTACGCACGCAGACTTTACGCAGCACCCTTTTACACAAACTTTACGCAGGAAGTATAGCCACTTTTTACGCAGACTTTTTACTCAGACTTTACGCGCGCAGAATTTTTACACGCAGATCTTTTACGCGCGGATATTTTACGTACAGATTTTCTACACAAACTTTATGCCGACAGACTTTACGCGCAGACTATTTACGCGGACAACTCTGAAGCCCTACTTTACGCTTCTCTGCTTTACGCGGACCACTCTGAAGCTTTACTTTACTTTATGCCAAATTTCCTTGAATCTTGTTTTACGCTGACTACTTTGAATCTCTGTTTTATGCCAAATTTCTTTGAATCTCTGTTTTTATGCGGATAACTTATCAACCGTTTTACGCAAACAACCTAGAAGCCCTGTTTTACGTAGGAAAGGACTTCGTGTATGTTGGGGGTTTTTGACTGTAAAATATGCGGACAATTCCCCAGCATATTTTATGCTTCTATATTCTATTTAATACTTGCATCCTGTTTGATTCCTGTACTTCGTCTAATCGTTGTGTACATCACCTGCAGAGAGATGGATATGCAGAAGGGATGTACTGTCGTCGATGGCGACAGAACTCCTGGAGTCAATGGTCAGACTCAAGGAGGGACCTCCACCACTCCTAGACTTCCAGGACCAGATGGATATATTTATAATCCAGTTCCATCTGATCTTCCCGTTCCACCTAATGGGAACCTTCCTGTCTCATCGACACCGCCGGATGGCCAGGCACAACTGTTCCAATTCTTCCAGATAATGATACAGGAACAGAGACAGCAAGCAGCAGAACAGAGACAAGAGTTCCTAGCAGCACTTAAAAGGATGGCTGCAAGGACTATTGTACCAGCTCAAGCACTTGCACCAGTACCTCGAGCTAGAGTTGGTTCAGTAAAGGACTTTATACAAATGGGTCCGAGGCCGTACAAAGGCATTGAGAGCCCAGAGGAAACTTCCAACTGGATCACTCATACTCGAAAATTATTAGAGGCATCACAACTACCTGCAGACCTATGGATGATAGGTATAAGGACGCTTCTAGATGGTAATGCTCATCACTGGTGGGAATCCATGGAGCGCCAGTTGGGTACATGCCAGACTTGGGAGCAGTTCTTGGAATGCTTTGAAAAGAAGTACTTCTCGGACACCATCAGAGATGCATTGTACGATCAGTTTCTCCACCTGGAGCAGGGGAACAAAACAGTGGATGAGTATGATGCTGAGTTTAGTCGCCTCAATAAATATGACGCTGCCCTGATACCAGATGACTTGGCCAAGGCTAAGAGGATTCATCGTAGATTGACTCAGGAGCTCCAACATTATACTCGCTCCCAGTCCCGAATCTTTTATGCCGAATTACTGACAGAAGCCAGATTACAAGAAACCATCAGCAGAGGAAAAGGAGGTCAGCCGAGGACACAACAAGGACCAGCAAGGATATAGCAGGGACTGGCAAGGACACAACAAGGAGGACCTATCAGACGTCCCTTGGCACAACAGCATCAGCAACACAGAGCTGGACCGTACCAGATTTCGAAGGAACCCAATGTAATTATTGTGGGAAAATCAGACACATTTTAAGAGATTGTCGGAATCGCTTGGGACAGTGTTTACGATGTGGTTCCGGACAACATTTGGCAAGAGATTGTCCAAGACAACAGACATCGACACTACCATCACCAGCACAGAGGCTAGCGCTTCCAACACCGAAGCCAGCCCAGCAAATGATGAGACCAGGAGCACCTCGACCTCCAGCAGCAGGGGGATTTCAGCGAGGACCACCGCTACCTACCCACGAGGATCAATATATGAGGGCCGGACAGGGACAACCACAGAGGAACGTATAAGCTTTTGCAATGGAAGTGGATGACTTAGATCAGGAGGTGGATGTCATAGCAGGTATTACTCTTGCTTTTACTTTTCCTGCTGTGACATTGTTTGATACGGGGGCTACCCACTCATTCATATCATCTAATTTTATAGCCAAACACAATATTGCCTCTACACCTTTATCTAGTTGTGTTAGAATTCTTACCGGAGGAGGAGTTGTACCTGTTAGTCAAATTTATAGATCGTGTCCTATAGTGATACGTCGCAGAGAGATGAATGCCCGACTCTTAGTTATTCCTATGCCGACCTTTGATATTGTGCTTGGAATGGACTGGCTAAGCAAGTACCATGCTTTCTTCGATTGCTTTGGAGGAAGCATTCTTTTCAAAGTACCAGGCCAGCCTGAACTTGAGTTTGCATGAGGATCCACAAAAATCCTTGATGGTATGCAGCTCGCAATGGACGACGTCGTCTATCATCCCCTTATTTCATAATTCCAAGACATCTTTACAGAAGAATTACCAGGCCTACCCCCAGACCAAGACGTAGAGTTTTCAATTGAATTAACACCGGGAGCCGCACCCATAGCATCACATGTTTATAGACTGGCAAAAAAGGAGATGGATGAGCTGAAGATACAGTTGAAAGAACTAGAAGAGAAATATTTCATCCGACCAAGTGCATCACCCTGGGGAGCACCATTGTTGTTTGTACCAAAGAAGGATGTGTCAGTACGTATGTGCATTGACTATAGAGCCTTGAATGCAGTGACAGTGAAGAATAAATATCCACTGCCACACATTGATGACCTATTTGATCAGCTTAGTGGAGCCAAGATGTTCTCAAAGATAGATTTAAGATCGGGATATCACCAGGTGAAGGTACAGAAGGAGGACATCCCGAAGACCGCATTTCGGACGAGATATGGGCACTACGAGTTTCTGGTCATGCCATTTGGATTGACCAATGCTCCAGCTATCTTTATGGACTTAATGAATCGAGTCTTCTACCAGTACTTGGACCAGTTCATGGTTGTCTTCATAGATGATATACTTGTCTATTCAAAGAGCCACGAGGAGCACGAAAAACACTTATGGATTGTCCTAGAGACCTTGAGGAAAGAGCAGCTATATGTAAAGCTCAGTAAATATGAGTTCTTCTTGGATAGAGTCTCATTTCTTGGACATGTTGTTACAGGAGATGGAATTTCTGTTAATCCAGAAAAGATCTCGGCAGTCGAGACATGGCCTGTTCCTAAATCAGCAGCAGAGGTGAGAAGTTTCCTTGGACTTGCGGGATATTACCGGCGGTTTGTGGAAAACGTCTCAAGGATAGCAACACCTATGAATCGGTTGACTTGCAAAGATCAAGAGTTCATATAGACCCACGAGTGTCAAGCCACCTTTGAAGAGTTGAAGAAGCGACTGACTACAGCACCAGTATTGACAATTCTGTCAGGATCAGGAGGCTATGTGATCTATAGTGACGCATCAGGGAAATGTTTGGGATGCATATTAATGCAGCATGGCAAGGTGATTGTATATGCATCAAGACAATTATGAGTACATGAGAAGAATTATCCAACTCATGACTTGGAACTTGCAGCCGTTGTATTTGCTCTGAAGCTATGGAGATATTACTTATATGGAGAACGAGTGGAGATTTATACAGATCACAAAAGCCTCAAGTATGTCTTCATGGAGAAGGAGTTAAATATGAGGCAACGTCGATGGCTCGAATTGATGAATTTTTTTGAGATAGAGCTACATTATCACCCAGGCAAGGCTAACATTGTAGCAGACGCATTAAGCCAGAAGCCAGCATCTTATTTCTTGACAACACAGAGGAAATTATTGAAGGACTTGCAAGGTCTTGGCATTGAAGTAATATTACCCGGAACAGATGGGACACTAGCTAACTTGCAAGTACAATCATCACTTATAGAGAGAATCAAGGCAGCATTGCCTACAGATGCCAAATTCAGAAGATTAAAGGAAAGAACAGAGGCCGGAGAGCAGACAGGACTGCACATTCATGATGACGGGACATTACGATGTGCTGATCGACGTCTGTATGTTCTAAATGGAGAGATTCGACAGGAGCTGATGACAGAAGCTCATAGTTTGATATATTCTATTCATCTTGGAGGCACCAAGATGTATCTTGATTTATGATAGCATTTTTGGTGGCATGAAATAAAAAGAGAGATAGCTCACTTTGTAGCTAAATGCTTGGTATGTCAGTAAGTAAAGGCAGAGCACCAAAGAACAGCAGGATTATTGCAACCACTCCCGATTCTAGATTGGAAGTGGGAGCACATCACTATGGACTTCGTCATGGGTTTTTCTAAGAGTCCCAGTGGAAGAGATGCAGTATGGGTAATAGTAGATAGACTCTCAAAATTAGCCTATTTCTTGCCTTTTAGAGTTGGCCAATCTACAGAATCTTTAGCTGACTTATATATGAGACAGATCGTAAGATTGCATGGCGTACCAGCCAATATTGTATCAGACAGGGATTCGCACTTTGCATCACACTTTTGGAGGAGAAAGTAAGAGAGTCTTGGAACTCGTCTAAAGTTCAGTATATCTTATCACCCACAGACAGATGGGCAGTCAGAGCGTACTATTCAGACGTTGGAGGATATGTTGAGGGCTTGTATGTTAGACTTTGGAGGATTATGGGAGGACCACCTACATCTTATAGAATTCTCTTACAACAATAGCTATCAGGCGAGCATCCAGATGGCTCCGTTTGAAGAATTGTATGAAAGGAAGTGTAGGTCTCCTGTGTGTTGGAGTGACGTGGGAGAACGTCAGATGCTGGGACCAGAGTTAGTGGTCAACACCATTGAGACAGTTAAAAAAGATACAAGGACACTTGCGAGCAGCGCAAGACAGGCAGAAACAATGGACAGACCTTCATCATCGTCCCTTGGAGTTTAAAGAGGGCGATCATGTCTTCTTAAGGATATCACCTACCAGATGTTTGATAATAAACGGAAGAAATAAAACTAGATTTATATGAAACCCTTTCTTAGGTTTACAAACAAGAAGTACAATTAATCCTATACGAGGATGTTAAGTACACAATTTAATCTGGGTAAATATTGCTATAGGAGTCTGATCTGCAGTCGATCACTTTGTCCCTTGGACCACACGATGATGAAGAAGTGCTGTAGAAGAAGAATAAGCTTCAAAGATTGTAAAGGGAGTGGATGCTTGATGCCAAAATCGTCGATCACTACTCTCTGTCTGAGCTCTTCTCTCTCTGTTCTTCGATTTCTTTGACTTCTATTCTCCAAATTTTTGACCCTTTTCCCCGACCTTGAACCTCTGTCAACAGAGGTCTCTATTTATAGGGTTTTAGTGACAGTAACCGTCCAGTCGGCGTAGAAGCCGGACAGTGGAGCGTGTGGCACTTTTTATGCGACGGTTATAATAACTGCCATCCACGTATAAATGATCTTCTGAATAAGCGTGTGACGCATGTCCCATTAAGAGATAATGCGTATAACTGCTGCGAAGATCATGACATGCGAGCCACGTAGGTAACTGCCCCTCGCGTAGAAAAAAGGTTGGCGTAGAAGCCAATAAATGTCACCATGGCGTAGAAGCCAAATAGTTGTCAGGTTGGCGTAGAAGACAAGTGGTTGTCGAGTTGGCATAGAAGCCAAATAGACGTAGAAGCCTTATAGGCGTAGAAGCCTGATGCTGTATGGATAGGTAGCTAGCGTAAAAGATAGCTGATCCTCCTTCCTTGACTGAGGTCTTGAGCGTATTCTGGACCAAATAGCCCGAGTTGGCATATTCCGAGGAGATAGCAACGACGTACTCCTTATAGCTGAAAAATAGCTAGGTGGCGTATTTCAAGGAGATAACGTACAGCGTGCTCCTATAGCTAAAAATTGCCTGATGGCGTAATATGCATAGGTAATGATGTGGACGTATTAGCCGTAATTATGGCTCACCTAGTCTTTGAAAATGTAACCAAATCTCGTGCATTAAATGTAGAGATCTGCCCCCATTCTGCGCATTAAATGCAGAGACGTGCCTCGAGCTCTGTACGAAGAGCAGCTTTTGATGTAGCAGTTTGTTTTGTCTTCTGCTGAGCGTAAAATCTTACATCTGCATGTATAAAACTAGGCAGCGTATTCCCTTGTATGCCTAAAAGTACTTTGTATCAGAAAAATGTCACTAAACGACGGTTTGGGTCTGTGTGCCGCACCATCATTACAGCCGTCGTCTGGATAGCTGTGCAGTACTCGTTGTCAGGAGTTAGGTTCACTGCATGATCTGACAGATTCATTCAGGGAATACGAAGCGTTCTCCGTACAACTTTCCACCGCATTAAAAGCGAGTAGGTTTTACGCCAAAGTGGCGATGTAACAACCCTTTTACGCTGAAGCAGCCTGGAAATACTGTATTACGCGGATTGTCCCGGAGCTTATATTTTATGCTGTACTAGCAATAAAGCTCTGTTTGTACGCCGATGGCTCTGAAGTCACGTCTTACGCCATCTGGCACTAAAATACAGCGTATAACTCTACATCATATTTTTTATGCTTCTACAAGACCCCCTTCAAAGTTTTCAAATTTCTCGTAATTTGAAACACTTTGAATGAAGCACGAAACGGTCAAGTCTGACTCGTTCCTCGAGGCTGATTTCTTGGCAGATTTTTTGGGATTTGTTGGGATTCGGTGTGTTCTCTTTTGCCTATAAAAAGGCTGATGAGTTAACTTGTTCTTCCCATATTTCCTTCACCACACAGAGATGATTGTCGGAGTTCGTCGGGTCGACTTGAGGAAGAAGAAGATCATGTTCTTCCAGCATGTAAGGAGCCGAAAAAGAAGGCATCTTCAAGCAAGTGTCCTCTACAACGATAGATCATGGAAGGATATCATAGCTTCCTTTGCTCGGGATAATCAGCAACTTCATATGGCAATTCGTCTAGGAGAGAGGAAGGTCACATTCGACCACCCAGCTTGCAAGCTGTATTTTTTCCCGTCGTTCGTGGACGAGGGTAGACAAACTAGCCCTGTCTTCCAGTATTGAGTTGGGTCTAAAACCTCAACTCAATCTGTCATGACGTATGGAGGATGGGCTCTTGAATAATTTAAACAAGCCCAGTTGTGTATCCTCCTGCCATTAATCATTTTTTGTTCATCGACTGTGGAAGTCGATGAACTGCTGTAGAAGACGAAAAAGATCTCCACCAATAAGAGAACCTAGCAGAACAGACTCTTGGTGTGATCCTAAATGAAAATGAGAAATCCTTTATAGACGGGATTTCCCTCATATGTAATCATATAATCATGAAGATGAAAAACCCTTTGTAGACTGGATTTCCCTCATATGTAATCATGATTAATAAAATTGTCTTCTTTTACGCAGCTTGATAATTTGCCATATTCTTTGCTGTGATAAAGTTTGAATATGTGTAGCTTTGCCACGTCTGAATAACTTTATGCCAACTCTGATAAAAAGAGTATCTGATCTCGTCCCGTCTTTTACGCGTAACTGAGGACACGTAGAAAACTGCTTAGCATTTAAGTCGAATATCCAAACTGTCATGCTGTTTTGAACGAGGAATTGCGTAGAATCCTGAACTTGTCACTTATCTGATAAGAAGAATTCTTGTTCAGACCATCATATTCAAGAATGATTTCCCAAAAATTCCTTGAAATAGGGCGAGAAATGGCTGTCAAAATTGAGTCGCCATCTTGAACTGTAGAGAAAATATTCTGACTGGGTTTTGGATGAACTTCCAATCGACCCAAGAAGAAGAGTCATTTTCAATGCTGAACTCTATATGCTTTGGGTACTTGGGATATTTTAAGATCAAGAAGGAGCATCTCCTGCGTGAACCCTTACGATTGGCCGCCTTGAGAATTGTTCAGATATACGCATACTCTGGCCTGCGTATTTTAAGATGTGCGGAAAGTCATAGATCCGTAATGTAGATGAGCATAAAATCATAAGTTTGTAGCCTCTCGAGCATAAAAGCTGCTGAGCATAAGAGCATCCGGGCGTAAAACTGTAGATTTATAGCCTCTGAAAAGAAAACTTCTGAGCGTGAAGTCGTAGATTTGTCGCCTCTGAGCGTAAAAAGCTTCTGAGCGTAAAAAGCTTCTGAGCATGAAATCATAGATTTGTAGCCTTTGAGCATGAAGTCATAGGTTTGTAGCCTCTCGAGCGTAAAAGCTACCGAGCGTAAAAACATCCGGGCATAAAACCATAGACTTATAGCCTCTGAGCGTAAAACCATAGACTTATAGCCTCTGAGCGTAAAACCGTAGATTTATAGCTTCCCGAGCGTAAAAAGCTCCTTGGCGTAAAATCACGAATCTGCTCTGCACGAAAACTTTTTGAATTCGCTGACTGTCCGTCTTCCCTGAGTAATAGGCTGACGTAGTCCCCAATCATAACCACATATTAAATATCGGATTTGGTTAGGGATTCGAGGAGTCCATCTGAACTCTATATATACCCCAAGGCCTTCAGAGAAAAACTTTTCATCTGTCTTTTGCAAAAGAAAACTTTCGTCTCTTTGAGTACTCTTCTTCGTTTCTTCTCTGAGCATTCTGAGTTTTTAGCAATGGCACCAAAACCAATCTCCTCCTCTAAGGGAAAGAAGGCTGCCTCCTCTTCTCGCTCCTCTGCCCAAGCAAGAGCGACTCCCATCGGGCAAGGCGAACCTCGCTCTGAATGAAGTATCCCACCATCAAGCTGTGCATCGGGAGTTATAGGTAAAGCTTTTGGGACGACAAGAATGAAGAAAACCCTTCGCACACGTTGTACGTAAACGCGCTAGGTCATCTTCTGTGCTGAACGCCTATTCGAGAAAGATGATGCACAGAGATGTTTTATCTTTTACGCCCATATTCCTAATATGTCAGCATAAAAACTCCATATTTTCGTAGTCTGGCATAAAAGCTTTGACTGTCAAAATTTGGCGTATACCACAAATTTTGGGTGTTACGCTCTGGATGAAATTTTCGGCGTAATAACTCAAACTTTGGCAATCTGGCGTAAAACACAGACTGTCAGATTTTTGTGTATACTGCCAATCTTGAATTTTACGCCTTGGAATGAGATTCCAGTGTAAAAACTCAAGTTTTGACAATCTTGGCGTAAAAGCAAAGACTGTTGCTCTTTGGCATAAGCTGCAAGATTGTGAGGTCTAGTATAGAAACTGACGTATTTTTCTTGCACTTTGTAGTTAACTTGCAGATATCTTCGTTGGCTGAGGTGATGGGTTCTGCTGCTGGGATGCTCTACTCCAATTACCTGGAGAATTTGTCCCATATGACATTTCCTATTTCTGGACCCCAATATCCTGAAGAAAGGGGAATCCTTATATCGTCTCAAGGAGAGCGAATGCTGTTGAGCATGATCAACGGAGAGCCCCTGGCGTACATAGACGGGGCAAAATATATAAAACCAGCTTTCCTCTTCGGGGATATGATTGATAAACAATCCCAGACGAAGCCCAAGAAGGAAGACTGGATTTTTATTGTTGGGGGCATGGTCATATACCTGCCCAAGATGCTGAGGGATTATCCTATCTTGGCATTCTTCTATGGCACGCATCCCAGGAGGATGTCGTGGACTCTGACCCCTAATCTTCACGGCCAGCCGAGAAAGATATTTTATCAGAAAGGGTCCGACCAAGGGTTATTTGTAAGCCACCCTTCTGGCCCGGTCATGCCATTCAGGGGATTGTATCCGGGCAGTGTCCCGAGTGAAGATACTTCATTGCTCCAACCAGTCCAATTATCGACTTTCTGCAATAACTTTATGGGGCATGGAGGAGTATATCCCAAGGTTAATCCTCGGACCAATGAGTGGGTTACCCCTACAAATTTTCGATGGGCTCGTTTAGCTACCTGGGCCCTGAAGTATTTTCAGACGGAGCTGGAGAGCATTGGTCTGTACGCGGCTGTGAGTGCTACCAGTGTTGGGTTACCTCTCAACCCTAACCTATTTTTGGCCTTGATGGAGCGATATATCTCGCTCACTGGGACTTTTGCCACTCCACTGGGGGAGTTGGGATTGGCCCTTCACGAAATGGCAGAGATTTCAAGGCTGCCAATGGGGGATACTCCTTATAAAGAGTATATTCCCACCAACTGGGAGCTGGGGGATACAAACCCTCGGGTGGTGGTAGTGTACCAAGAGTTGATGAGCTATTACCTTACGTGCGCCATCTGATCTGGCTCATACCAACAAATGGACGTCCTACCTCTTCTTTCATCAGGCTAGAGATGCTAAGCCCGACAAAGTTATGGATAACAGGGATAGGCCTTTGAGCCTTCTGAGCGTGCTTACTGCTCAAGTAGTCGATGACCTTATTGAAGACACTTGGGCTTCAGATCGAGTTCTCGACGAAGGGACAGGGAAATATCCTGCAAGCACTAAAGCCTACAGTTATTTTAGGCATTGTCGCAGGCCTCTATCAAGGGAAGCTCAACTGGCTGGCTTCCTCTCTGTATGGCTAAGCCGATTGGTAGTACCAGGCATTGCATCTTCGGATCGCATTCACCGCAATACTTTATGGCCTGCAGTGCGTCTGGTATTTGGGTTACCTCTCAACCCTAACATATTTTTGGCCTTGATGGAGCGATATATCTCGCTCACTGGGACTTTCGCCACTCCACTGGGGGAGTTGGGATTGGCCCTTCACGAAATGGCAGAGATTTCAAGGCTGCCAATGGGGGATACTCCTTATGAAGAGTATGTTCCCACCAACCGGGAGCTGGGGGATACAAACCCTCGGGTGGTGGCAGTGTACCAGGAGTTGATGAGCTATTACCTTGCATGCACCACCTTCTATAATGAGCCCTCTGATCTGGCTCATACCAACAAATGGGCGTCCTACCAATTCTTCCATCAGGCTAGAGATGCTAAGCCCGACAAAGTTGTGGATAGCAGGGATAGGCCTTTGAGCCTTCTGAGCGTGCTTACTGCTCAAGTAGTCGATGACCTTATTGAATACGCTGGGGCTTCAGATCGAGTTCTCGACGAAGGGATAGGGAAATATCCTACAGGCACTAAAGCCTACAGTTATTTGAGGCATTGCCGCAGGCCTCTGTCAAGGGAAGCTCAACTGGCTGGCTTCCTCTCTATATGGCTACGCCAATTGGTAGTACCAGGCATTGCATCTTCGGATCGCATTCACCGCAATACCTTATGGCCTGCAGTGCGTCTGGTGTTCGGGGCAAGACTGGGCCTTCTCCCTGCCATAGTATGTCGCATACAAGCTGGCCTGAGGGCCATTACTGATGGGCTGCTTGCCCATGAAACACGGCATGACAGCTTTCCCAGGGTAGAATTACCGTTCCTATATTTGATGGGATGGTTAATTCTCCATAATCCCAGGGTGATGTCTTCCGGCTCTGACAGTAGTTCGGGGAGTAATTTCTTGTTGGATTACAAGAATTCCACCTGGAACGTGACCACAGTTTTAGACTGTCGGTGAGCGTTAAATTTTGCTCACAGCTGGAAGCTCTTCTGCACCGTCTCCATTGTATATCTCAATCAACAGGGGAGCAGGCTTCAGGACTCAGGTGAAGGGAAGACTATTTTTCTCCTGAAGCTTTTAATTAGTTGGTCTGTATTAGACCTTCCCATTTATTGTACATAAGTAAAGACCAATGCTTCTTGGAGCCCTACCTGCCTAGTCGGTTCGCCAGGCAGTTTGGGTATGATCAATTGCACGTGGGCAATGCCATCACCAGCTTCAAGTCCAGGGGTGGACTTATTGATGGAGCGAGAGGATGACAGTACTTCATAATGGGTTGTACTGGGGCGGCCTTTACTGTGCCCGCGACTTCTCTCTCCATGGACTTGCGCATCCTCCACTCGTACGCCCAGTTTTACGTGGCCATCAATACCTTCTAACGCGATTTTGATATACATGGAAGTTTTAGGATGCCCTCTTCTAAGTCTATGGGAAGAGACGAAATCCCATCAGTTTTCTTTGACGAGGGTGAAGACTCTGTCAATCCAGATGAGCCTTTGTTGGCAGTACCGAGAGGCGAAATACCTCCGCCTGCAGAGCCTCTGGTTATCCCTGGTAAGCGAAGGGCTCCTGTTCTGAAGGAGACTTCCCCTCACAAGAAAAAGAAGACTGTTACTGGTCCTGTCAGGACTTCCAATAATGAGGCTCCTAGAAGTGAGCCTGCTGTTTCCCCTGTTGGGGACGATCCTTTGATTAGAGGTTTCTCGCCTTTTAGAGAGGGAACCTCCACAGTTCCGGCTGGCAGAGCCTGAGAATCTTTGCTCGAGGCTACTGTCGCTGCTACCGCTTCAGGAAGTGGTATGAGATCGCCTCCGAGGCCTAGCCAAATAAGGATATCTTTATCCAGACCAGTAACGGGAGAAACCCCTACCGCGTCTGTAAGTATACCCGACGAGATTCTACTTGATGAACCTCGATTGGATCTGGGTGAAGACTTGGATGACTACCCTCAGTCGTCATTTGGTGCACCCTCCTCTCCAGGTATGACAGCTCGCTTAGCATCATTAAGAAATGATTTAGCTGTACTGGCTGCAGACGCGACATATATACCATCGGCCATGGGTAAATATTGTCTTTAAGCCTCTTTTAGAAAAATTAACATCATGTTGATATTAACTTTCTTTTGTCTTCTTTTCAGGAAAAGACATCTATGGGGAGGGCAGCGTCGACGCAACTTTTGGTTTTATTTCAGCTCCTGTCGATGACACGGAGGTGCCCGACTTTGAAGAGGAAACATTTTCGGGTGCCGGCTCGCCCGAAATGGTTCCGATATCTCGAGAGGAGGATGAGCCTGTCATTACGACTATGCCTCCTTTGAGTATGCCAGCCACTTCGACCGTTGTTGGTGCTTTTTCTTTTGTCGCACCATCGGTTGAGGCGACGACTGTGGCAACATCATCTGCAGTCATTCCTGGAGGGGGATTCTTTGATATTGCAGCCACTCCCAGCGTCCATTCGAATCTCACCATGTTAGTTGAGCAGTTTTCAAGCATTTTCTACGCCACTTTGAAAACGCTGATATCGATGGTGCTAGAGAAGAATCTAATCTTCGAGGCTATGAAGATGTCCTCCAACTTCAGTATAGTGCAGATTAGATATTTCAACGATAATGACAGAGTCGATGCGCTAGAGCAAATAGTTAATGGTTTGGAACAACCCATTAATAATTATTTGCAGCTATCTCGAGGCAGCATTGACGATCTCGTTCAAGCTAGGTATGACTCCTTAACTGCAGAGCTTGCTGGGCAAATGGAATCTCTGAACAAATTCGTCCAGGAACAGTAGCAGCAGATGGATCAAGAGCGTGCCGAATTAGAGTATGTCATTCTCCAGCTGACTCAGTGTAAGATCGAATATGAGGAAGAGACAGCGAGGGTCCACAAATTGGAGGATGACCTCGCTAAGGCCAGGGAGAAGGCTCTCTCTTTATCAACATCTCACGACGTGTTGAAGGATCGAATGGAGACGGCTCAGCAGAACCTGACGCATGTGGGTGTCATCTACGCAGGTTTTGTACATGCTCGGTCCGAGCTATCTGCTTTGGACAATGAGGCGGCAAGGTTGGATCGGGCTCGCGCCGATGTTTTGAACTCTAGGGATGAGAGAATGGTTACTCTGGCGCAGCAGATCCGTGATTTAACTGCTCCTCCCAAATGATGTACTTTCTTGTTTCTCCTGTAATTTTTTGGAGATAATAAAGACACATTTTCTGACTTTGTGGGCCCATCATTTTAGAATATGATAGGCTAGGGTGAAAGTGATATCAGAGGTATCATTAACATGACATTCTTTCGTTAAGGTTTTGCTGAGTGTAAATCTATTCAGAGTTAACATGAACCTGAAAGAATATAATCCAACTAAATTTGTATACTAAACACTATCAGAGGTATCATTAACATGATAGGTTTACAAATTAGTTAAGGATATCTATTCGGAGGTCACATAAACCTGATAGAATATGATCCAGCTAACCTTTGTGCATGGTATCGTCAGAATAATATCTTCTTCATACTCCATTAAACAAGGAGATCAAGCATAGTACTTCTTTGGGAGATTGAAGTTGATAATAGCCATTGCCAAATTTCTATTAGGTTTGGCTAATCTGTAAGCGCCGTTTGCAATTATATAAGGGCCCTCCCATTTCTTTATGATTGTTTGTACGAATTTTGGATATTGTACTAGAGGTAATATGGACGTAGTACGTTACCGTATTTGTTGAGGACATCCCACTGGGGGATTTTTAGTGGACCCATTACTTTTTGCGCACAAAAGTGCAAGTAATAGGTTTGAGACAAATCCTGACAGAGGTAATATAGACGTGATAAAATATGACTCTGTAGGGATGAATAGAGACTGACTCTTTCTTCGCTAGAAAAATGAGGATAGTTCAGAAGTAATATGGACATGAACATTTTATTTTCCATTACGGGCATTCCACAGGGGAATTTTTGTGGACCTATTACTTTTTGCGCACGAGCGTGCAAGTAATAAGTTTTTAGGACAAGCCCTGCCAGAAGTAATATGGACATGGCAGTTTTTATGGACCTAACACCACTAGTGTACTTAGAGTTAAGTATGGGTATTAATTTGAGATGACAACCGATATCAGAGGTAATATGGATATGATAATCGCTAGCCGAAAACTCGAAAAGTTTGTTCAGAGGTAATATGAACATGACAGACTTTTTGGTGACCTAACACCACTGGCGTACTTAGAGTTAAGTACGGGTGTTAAGTTGAGATGACAACCGATATCAGAGGTAATATGGACATGATAATCGATAGCCGAAAACTCGAAAAAGTTTGTTCAGAGGTAATATGAACATGACATACTTTTGAGTTGTAACTCCATTGGGGATGGAGGTACATATCTGCTCAGAGGTAATATGGACATGGAAGTTTTTGTGGACTCAACACCACTGGCGTACTTTAGAGTTAAGTACGGGTGTTAAGTTGAGATGATTACCGATATCAGAGATAATATGGATATGATAATCGATAGACAAACTCATCTGGGGAGATAACAAAATGTTTGGACAATAGTTCAGAGGTAATATGAACATGAACTCATGTCTGAAAAATTCACTGTAGAGTAATTTTCTTGAGTGGGGATAGAACTGAAGAATGCACTGGGGAAACTTTTAGGGATTCATCATCCGGTATTTTCTTAAGGGAGCAAATTGTTACGTTAAAATCAATTTGCAGTGACCGTCCCCTCGTTTACAGATGCAGAGTGATGACCTTGGCATCGATCAACTCCTGAATTCTCCTTTTTAGTACATAACAGGCCCTTGTAGGGTGATGAGTGTACCGATAAAAGAGACAATAATCAGGATCATCAACTTTGCCAGCTCTCTTAAGGTATCTGATGTTGGGTAGCCGAAGTTTGTGTTCCTTCATTAACATATTAAAGATTTTAATGATGTCATCTTCATTGAAGGAGAAAGTCCCTTTTGGCCTTCGGGCTCCCGATGCTTGAGTTTTACGATCTTTCAGGAAGATCGTCATCGTTGCATTATCTTCGGACTCAGAGGAAATTCTACCCCCAGCTTTGGATGCTGTCCTATTTTGTCGAGGTAGGCTACCCCCAGACATGTCGTGGCATTTGCTCGCAGATTTAGAAGGACCTGCCTCTGGTATTACAGGATCAGCCTCTGGAGGTTTGGAGTTTGCAAGAGATGCAGTGTACCCCAACCCAAAATGAGTTTGTTGATAGTAAGGATTACTATGCAACAGTGTTCGTCTGCCTTTTCCATAGTTGAGGCCTTGTTTCAACTTCAAATCATAACCCATGCTTTGTATAATCTTTAAAGCTTGTGAGCTATACTTGTGGATTTGCATTTTGCCAGCATCAGATTCGCGAGATTCTTCTTGTATAATCGGTCTGCTCCGCATGCGACCGAAGACTATTGGATGCTGGCCCTCACGAGTTGGAGGAACAATAAAGACAGAATCTTTATGTGGCCCATATGTCATGACGACATTAGATGTTGACGTATCTTCCCATATGATCTCCCCACGTTTGACAATTAGGGGAACTGAATCTTGGTTATGACTCCTGTCTTTACGTTTCTAGATCAGAAATTCACGCAAGTTAGGAGTATTAACAGAAGAAGAAGAGGAGGAAGGCCTGTTCCTCCTGTTAACATCATTTGGAACGCGGATATTGGAAACCCCAACCCTTTCCCTGTCGTAGGAATACAGTAATTCAGCCATATGAGCAGCACATGATCCCCGAGGAGTGTATCTATCTACAGACTGTGTCTTCTTTACGCCGAGGGGCTTCTCCTGGCGTAATTTGGAACTCTGCTCAGGTTGGCGTAAAACTGAGGAAGTCCTCAATCGGCTGTCAGCGTTCCGTGTAATCTGAAGAGCGGGCAGACTCCTCTCTTGATGGCGTACAATCCGAGAAGTCAAAAAATCTGCCACTTGTTTTCCCTTGCAGAGATTACTGGGACTCTCTGCCTCCTTTTGACTGAGAGTAATGTTTTTACGCGCGGAGCATATTTGAATTTTTTGACTTGGCGCTGAGGCCTTGTCAGAAACTACGTCTGTCCCATCAGCGACAGGAGAGGAGTTTTTACGCGCAATGCGCGATGTGGACTTCTGGATTGGCGCTAAGGTATTATCAGAAGTTTTGTATGCCCTGTCAGCGATATAAGACTGAGTTTTATGCGCAAGGTACGGAGTGGACTTCTGGATTGGCGCTAAGGCATTGCCAGAAGTTTTGTCTGCCCTGTCAGTGACAGGAGACTGAGTTTTATACGCAAGGCGCGGAGGGAGCGATGCTACAACCTCGTTGGTCGGAAAGATCAGAGAGTCGACAGGAATGGTAGGGGATGTCTGGGGCATCCAGACCTTACGAAATTTCCTGTTGTCTTGGACAGAGAGAGAGAGAGTGAGAGCTACCCCCTGCTCGAAGCATATCTTCGTAGGCAGATTGGTCGAACTGGATGACCAAGGTCTTCTTCATTGATCCTACTGCATCGTGTTGAGCAATTGCTTTCTCGTCAGATAAGAAAGAGGTCCCCAGCAGAGTCACCATCTTGTGTTTGATAATAAACGGAAGAAATAAAACTAGGTTTATACGAAACCCTTTCTTAGGTTTACAAACAAGAAGTACTATTAATCCTATGCGAGGATGTTAAGTACAAAATTTAATCTGGATAAATATTGCTATAGGAATCTAATCTGCAGTCGATCACTTTGTCCCTTGGACCACACGATGATGAAGAAGTGCTGTAGAAGAAGAATAAGCTTCAAAGATTGTAAAGGGGAGTGGATGCTTGATGCCAAAATCGCCGATCACTACTCTCTGTCTGAGCTCTTCTCTCTGTTCTTCGATTTCTTCGACTTCTATTCTCCGAGTTTTTGACCCTTTTCCCCGACCTTGAACCTCTGTCAACAGAGGTCTCTATTTATAGGGTTTTAGTGACAGTAACCGTCCAGTTGGCGTAGAAGCCGGACAGTGGAGCATGTGGCACTTTTTACGTGACGGTTATAATAACTGCCACCCACGTATAAATGATCTTCTGAATAAGCGTGTGACGCATGTCCCATTAAGAGATAATGCGTATAACTGCTACGAAGATCACGGCATGCGAGCCACGTAGGTAACTGCCCCTCGCGTAGAAAAAAGGTTGGCGTAGAAGCCAATAACTGTGACCATGGCGTAGAAGCCAAATAGTTGTCAGGTTGGCGTAGAAGCCAAGTGGTTGTCGAGTCAGCATAGAAGCCAAATAGGCGTAGAAGCCTTGTAGGCGTAGAAGCCTGATGCTGCATGGATAGGTAGCTAGCGTAAAAGATAGCTGATCCTCCTTCCTTGACTGAGGTCTTGAGCGTATTATGGACCAAATAGCCTGAGTTGGCGTATTCCGAGGAGATAGCAACAACGTACTCCTTATAGCTAAAAAATAGCCAGGTGACATATTTCAAGGAGATAGCGTACAGCGTGCTCCTATAGCTGAAAATAGCCTGATGGCGTAATATGCAGAGGTGATGATGTGGACATATTAGCCGTAATTATGGCTCGCCCAGTCTTTGAAAATGTAACCAAATCTCATGCATTAAATGCAGAGATCTGCCCCCATTCTGCACATTAAATGCAGAGACGTGGCTCGAGCTCTTTACGAAAAGCAGCTTTTGATGTGGCAGTTTGTTTTGTCTTCTGCTGAGCGTAAAAGCTCACATCTGCCTGTATAAAACTAGATAGCGTATTTCCTTGTATGCGTAAAAGCGCTTTGTATCAGGAAAATATCACTAAACGACGGTTTGGGTCTGTGTGCCGCACCATCATTACAGCCATCGTCTGGATAGTTGTGCAGTACTCGTTGTCAGGAATCAGGTTCACTGCATGATCTGACAGATTCATTCGAGGAATATGAAGCGTTTCCCGTACAACTTCCCACCGTATTAAAAGCGAGTAGGTTTTACGCCAAAGTGGCGATGTAACAACCCTTTTACGCCGAAGCAGCCTGGAAATACTGCATTACGCGGATTGTCCTGGAGCTTATATTTTACGCTGTACTAGCGATAAAGCTCTGTTTGTACACCGATGGCTCTGAAGTCACGTCTTACGCCATCTAGCACTGAAATACTGCGTATAACTCTATAGCGTATTTTTTATGCTTCTACACCAGAGGCACCATTCGATTCGAAGGGCGTGGTAAGTTGAGTCCAAGGTATATTAGACCATTTGACGTGCTAGAGAGAGTGGGAGAAGTGACATATCGACTTGCGCTACCACCTTCACTTGAGGGAGTACATGACGTATTCTATGTGTCGCAGCTCAGGCGATATGTGGTAGACAGCAGTCATGTTCTCGACCATTCGGAGATCACCATTGGGTAGAGCTTGTCATATCAAGAGCAACCCGTGGGAATCCTTGATCGTCGAGAGAAAGTATTGAGGAACCAGTCTATTTCCTTGGTCCGCGTGGCATCGAGGCATGACGCGCCAGGAGAATCTACTTGGGAGCGCGAGGACGACATGCGCCAGCATTTTCCGAACCTATTCATTGACCAAGGTATAAATTTACTTTGTTAATTTATATCTCCTACCATTCTTGACTTTCTACCATGGCTTAGTTTTAATTTCGAGGACGAAATTTTTATAAGTTGGGTAGAATATAAAACCCCTAAATCTGAAAATCATATTAATTATTTATTTTATAATAGTTATGTGCTAAGTAGAGGGAATAGATTTTTTATTAAATTTTTATTCGAGATGTTTGTGCACTTAGGGGATTTATGGAGCCATTATAAATTATCCCTAATTTATTCCATGTAGGAGACCCTTTGGACAGTTGCTAGCTTAATGGTATGCACCAATATAATTTTTAGAATTTTCTATGAATAAGATATGTGTGTGTATATATATATATATATATATATATATATATATATATATATATATATATATATATATAAAATTCCTATTGGATCTCTACCCAAAACCGTTAACCCTTAGCCTCTATCCTACCCGTTTAACCCCTACCCGGACCCGTTAGGAGGAGAAAATATCAACAGCAGCAGTAACAAAAACCAACTTTGCTTTCCCTACTCCGCACGTGTGAGAAAAAATATCAGCAGCAACACCACCGCCTCATTCTATCGCCTCTCATCTCTATTATTACTAAACTCTCCTCAACCGAAACCAAAATCAATGAAAGAAAGAAACAGCAGCTGCAGTAGCTTTTAAGACCACTAAATATTTCCCCACTGCCTCTTATTCTCTATATATATTACAACTCTCCCAAACCCTAACTACAATTCTTCTTTCACTAAACTTAACACCGGTTTGAATGCATGCACTATACAGAACTCTTGCTCGGCAAGTATACCTTGCCATTGTACTAATATTTACATTCCATATGATACATCCATAATTTATTTTTGCTTATTTAGTTCATTTATTTTAACTGCTATATAAATTGTGCGTCCAAGAAAACTTGGGTGCAACGACGGTGTCGTCGTATCTTGTTTTATTTATGTATATGCATTGGACCTACTTTATGAGACCACCCCATTATTATGAGGCATTTTATGTTTCATTGGCCATGACACTATTCTTACACGAGTATGAGTCACATGTAGGACACGGACTTGCATACTAGGCTGGCCACTGGTACGTATAGGTCGTGCTACGGTTAGGGATAACTACCAATAAAAACTTTACATGCTAGTAGACCTGGCAGTTACTAGAGGTATTATCGTGTCATGTATATGACATGTTTAGAGCATAGGGTGGGGAGAACAATAAGTAAGGCATTTGGGCTCCTTTGCACTTTTCTTTCTGTAACCCGGAAGCTCCACTGGAGATACGGGCGGTGATGACCCCATTTACAATTGGCGGCCTCTGCCGTTCAAAAGACGACATGCTTTGAGTGTCACGACCCGCACCCGGAATTTGGGCATGAGTCGTGGGTACGTCCAGCCTACGCCGCAGCATCGGCGGTAGAACGCTGTCTAGGTCACAAACATAGTATATCCTGTCAATAGTCTCAACTCCGTACGGAGGACAATGATAAATAAATCACATTTCTATAATATACTCAATCACAACTATAAACATAATGGCACGATGAGAATTGAAAAGAGTTCTATTTAAAACCAACCACAATAAATCTAACTCAAATCCTGGTCCAAATGACCTCACAAAGTCACAAATAAAAATAAATACATCTCAGTCTCAGTCTCAGTCTAAAATAGTAAATGCAGAAAAAATAATCTAAGCATGGGCAGGCAAGTTCTCCTCTAAGATAGGCACCTCCTCTGGGATTTCTGGGGTGAAATCCTCCTCTATTCCTGGACCGTAATGAGTAGGGCAAAAGTCCTCCAGGTCCTCTGAAAAATGTTGGTTATCCAGTCAGGATTGGAGCGAAGCACAAGCACTAACAGCAGTTTCATTAATTGACAAAATCTATAAACAGTGTAAGAGATACAAGATGGAAATAAAAGCTGAACATGTGAAGTACTGGAGAAAATGAAATAGACAGTAGGCATCTAGCAATGAGCAATAAGTAGTAAATGCTAGAACAAGTAAATCTGAATAAAGATAAGACATCTAGCTAAGTGTTTGAATTATTAGTTTATCATGTGATCGGCTTGGGACTGGATCAGGCTGGTTATATATGATTAGCTATGGTTCTTTTAGGTCAGGCTAACCGCATGGTTAGCTATGGTGCATATAATGGTCAGGCTAATCATATATAACAGCTATGGAGCATATAAGTGGTCAGGCCGCACCCGACGTGAGAAGTGGGGTGAGCTATGGTGCATATAAATGTTTGGATATGATCACATAATCTACTAATAGTTCCCCATCCCCCAGCTAGCACGATGGATTCCAACCACGACTCCTCGTGATGGGGATCTAGGGTGCTAACCCGTGTATCCATAGTGTCGGAATCAAGTATGAAATACACTACAATTTATAGAAGTAATCAACCATGAAAACTGTCAGAGAATGTACTCGCCTGTGGTCCTGAGCAGAATGTGAGGAGCGAGGTCCAAAATGGAATCACAATGACCTATTTATGGAAATTCAATGTTAATTAATGAAATAAAGAATAAACATGCTTAACAATTTAAATACGAGGTTTCTAGGTCATGTCTAAGGTTTACTGGTCAATACTAGGTTTTTGGTCAAAACTAGTTAATACCTTGCTTCTAGGTTCATGCTAAGTTAATTAGACTCATATGGCTATTAACTAGCTATTCAAGTCAATACTAGCTATAATAACTAATATAACTAGTAACTTATATAATAAGATACTCTGACTGATACTCTGACACACCAATATACTAAATCAACACTAATGATAACTAATTGGTAACATCTTACTATTAACTAACACTAAATTCCATATACTCTAACTAAACTCATATTTTATACTAATTTTAATACCTTACCTATCAATGCAACTCAACTCTAACATATACTCTCCTTGCTGCTGTTGTGTTCCCTTACTCACATTGCAGCTACTTGTATGCTCAAGCTCCAAGTGTTCTCTGTAATACTGATATGAAACTCAGCACCAATGCTAGCAGATACCACTACTTACTGAGCACAATAAAACCCAATGTCTGATACTAACACACCAAAGCAAACACAATACCCACAACACTCTACTAACAGTACACCCACAGTTTACAATTTGACAGTATACACACACACACCCAGTCTACCTCATACCTACTGTTCCACAGGGAATTTCCCCAACCCAGTCACATAGATACAGGGGTATCTAGCACCCTCACTGATCCAAAACACACATTAGTTCATTTGCTCATACACATACACAGAATTTCTCACACTCACTGCTCAAATACACAGGTTCTACCTCACCAACTGACACACATTGACACTGGGCATTTAGCACAGGGACACACACATGCGTTCTAGTTACTGATACATAGGAACTCTGATACACACCTACTGAGACACAGAAATCTCACCCACTCTCTCAGAAACTCACTGTTAACTTACTGGCACTCTAGTGATACACACACAGACACATGTTCCAACTCAGGCACAGGAATTAACACACGGTTCTTCTCACTGACTGATACTAACCAACACATCTACTCAACTCTGCACATAATGAATTCTGCTCACTCCTAATAACTTACACTGATTCCTCATGGAGGTAATACACCCTTATAACCTGCACACTGAGATCAATACACTGCCACACCTAGACCTCCACACATACACACACAGACACAGAACTGAAATCTGCACAGCAAGGAATAAACACAACCCTCACACAATATGCAATGGGTGACTGATACACTATGTAGGCTGATGTTTCCCCTTTCACTGAGAACACATATGTATATAGATTGATACACACACTTACACATATAGAGGTACTCATTCTCACAGGCACCCACTGAAATCTGGCCCTAATCAAAACCCCAATGCACACTGATGTAAAAATACAGTCCCTATATGTTCACTACACCCACAATATAAAATACTGATGTACACAAAATCACTTGAGTTCACCCTACAGAAATACACATCATCCTACAGAAATACACAGCATAACACAGTTCTAAAACACTCTACACCACACAACTTATTTGACTGATACATACACAGCCACATATAAGCAATGCTGCCACAGCACAGTTCTTCTCTCTCTCTCTCAAAATACACACAGGGATTAAATTCTACACACACAGATGCACAGCAAGGAAATCAAACCCCTGTGCACAGAAAACTCTCAAACCCGATACACAATGAACCCAAACACAGCCTGAACATACCAGACTGCATCCCAGCATTTCCCCATCGATGTATACACAACTACCTTAGATGGATGAACCCTAATGAACATTCCATCGAACACATGCAGTGCAAGAAACCAAAATACATACAACCCATAAATTCCTAATCCAAAAACCCCTACAAATCGAGTTCAACCCACCTCCTATGAGATGAAATCAGTCTACCTTCAAAACCTAGGGTTAGGGTTTACGAAGTTGGGGGAAAACCAAATGTTGGTCACCAAAACCCAAACAAAACCCTAAAAAATCGAAATACACAGCAATGGTGGGTTCCTAATGGCCATGGATCATCAGAGAACAGAAATAAAGAATTAAATTAGGGTTTACCTATAGAGATGGTTTCTCCAAGGCTTCTTGACCCTCGTTCCTTGCTTTGGAGGAGAAGAATGGAACCTAGGGTTAGGGTTTCGAATTTTGGAGAGGGAAGGTGGTTTTTCTCTAGTGGAGGCTAGGGTTTCTCCTGTTTACATGAAGGATGGCTTTGTGAGAAGCTTCCTTTATATATAAACCTAGTTTCTAGGGTTTCCTTGCACAGCTTTAGGTTTAAACCTTTATGTTAAGTCATGTAGGACCTAATAGACTCAGGTTTAGGTCTGCTAGAGTATTGAGGGTTCACCCTAATATTAAAATTCTAGGGTTTTGCTAGAGTAGGGTTTACACATTAGGGTTTGCCCTAAAGCATTCTAGGGTTGACCTAAAATCAAATATCCCTAATAATAATAATAGTTATAAAACTCAGCAAATAATTTAATACATAATTATTTAAATAGTTAAATTACAGAATTGCCCTTATATGGAAAAGTGGTAGTGACAAGTCTACCCTCCTAAAAGAAATTTCGTCCTCGAAATTGGACTGAACTACAACAAGAGTGAAATCAGAAAAGGAATATACCTCAAGTCTAGAAGAGATACGGGTATTGCTCGCGCATCTCGTCCTCTCTCTCCCAGGTCGACTCCCCTGGAGAGTGATATCTCCATGCAACACGAACCAAAGGAATAGTTTGGTTCCGCAACACCTTCTCTCTGCGGTCCAAGATCTCTACTGGCTGCTCAGGGTAGCTGAGCGTCGGACCAACCTCAATCTCCGAGTGATCAAGTACGTGACTAGGGTCTGCCACGTACCGCCTCAGCTGTGACACGTGGAACACATTATGCACTCCCTCCAATGCAGGCGGCAAGTCCAGTCTATATGCCACTGCACCTACCCTCGCCAGAATACCGAAGGGTCCGATGTAGCGTGGGCTAAGCTTCCCGCCTCTGCCAAAACGAATCGTTCCACGCGTCGGAGAAATCCGTAGGAATACTAGATCGCCAACCTAAAACAAAACAGTCTCAACACACAGTCTAAACAAACAAACAAACACAACCAGAAAACAACAATCTATACCTGAAACTCAAGGGGTCTACGGTGGCTGTCGGCCCAATGCCGCTGTCTGTCCTGCGCCACTCGCAGTCTGTCTCTGATGAGTTTCACCTTTTCTGCTGCATCCACGACCATTTCTGGTCCTAGCAAGGCTCTCTCTCCAACGTCGTCCCACGATAGCGGTGTACGACACCTCCGTCCATAAAGAGCCTCAAACGGTGACATCTCGATGCTGGCCTGGTAGCTGTTGTTGTAAGCGAACTCTACCAGGTGCAGATGATCCTCCCAAGAACCTCCGAGATCTAAAACGCAAGTGCGTAGCATATCCTCGAGAGTCTGAATAGTCCTTTCCGACTGCCCGTCTGTCTGGGGGTGATACGCGGTACTGAACTTGAGCTGAGTGCCCAAGCTAGCCTGCAGACTCCTCCAGAAGTGGGAAGTGAAACGACTATCCCGATCTGAGACGATGCTCACAGGAACTCCATGAATCCTAACAATCTGTCGCACGTACATCTCTGCTAGCTTCTCTGTCGACGTGCCCACCTTGAAAGGTAAGAAATGGGCTGATTTGGTCAACCTGTCCACGATGACCCAAATCGCGTCCTTCCCTCCTGGAGAACGTGGAAGCCCTGAAACGAAATCCATGGTCACGTGCTCCCATTTCCATTCTGGAATCGGTAAAGGTTGAAGCAACCCACCTGGCCTCTGCCGGTCTGCCTTTACCTGCTGGCACACTAGACACCGAGATACGAAGCGTGCTACCTCGCGCTTCATTCCGTACCACCATACGTGCTCCCTCAAGTCTCGATACATCTTGTTGGCACCGGGATGCATCGAGTACTGAGAGCGGTGTGCCTCCTGCAAAACTTCCTCGCGCAGTTCCCTACTAGGCACACATATCCTTGTGCCGTGCCGTAAGGAACCATCATCTGCGATAGTGAAGTCATCCGACAATCCCATCTGAACCTGTGCTCTGATACTCCTCAGGGTCTCATCATCGTACTGCGCAGCCCTGATCCTGTCCATCAGCTCTGACTGTATCTGTAATCCCCACATCTGAATCTCGGCACCGGGAACTAACACTTCAATCTCCAAGCTCTCTAAATCAGCCAACAAATGCCTATCTGTCGTCAAGTACATAGCCATCGGATACCTGCTCAAGGCATCGGCGACTACGTTAGCCTTCCCGGGATGGTACTGCAATGAGATGTCAAAGTCCTTCATCAACTCTAACCACCTCCTCTGTCTCATGTTCAGTTCCTTCTGTGTGAACACGTACTTCAAGCTCTTGTGGTCTGTGAAGATTTCCACACGCTCTCCGTACAGATAATGTTTCCACAGCTTTAGAGCGAAGATAACTGCTGCCAACTCTAAGTCGTGGGTGGGATAATTCTTTTCATGAGGGCGTAACTGCCTGGAAGCATAGGCAATTACCTTCCCGTGCTGTTGAAGAACACATCCCAGACCCTTCCCTGAAGCGTCACTGTAGATGGTAAAACCACCTGTCCCTGATGGCAACGTCAAAATTGGAGCTGTCGTCAACCTCTTCTTCAGCTCATCAAATGCAGCCTGGCACTCCTCTGTCCACACAAATTCCACATCCTTCCTAGTCAGTCTGGTCATCGGCGCTGCAATCTTGGAGAAGTCTTGTACAAACCTCCTGTAGTATCCTGCTAGCCCGAGAAAACTCCTAATCTCAGCTACCGAACTGGGGGTAGCCCACGACTCTACTGCCTCGATTTTCTGCGGGTTAACCGAGATCCCGTCACCCGATACCACATGCCCAAGAAATTCGACCTTGTCAAGGAAGAATTCACACTTAGAGAGTTTCCCGTATAGCTTCTCCCTCCTGAGAGTCTCTAAGACCAATCTCAGGTGCTCTTCGTGCTCCTCCGGTGTCTTGGAATACACAAGAATATCGTCGATGAACACCACCACGAACTTGTCAAGGTACTGGTGGAACACCTTGTTCATCAAGTTCATGAATACTGCCGGTGCATTGGTTAAACCAAATGGCATCACCATGAACTCGAACTAGCCGTATCTGGTCCTAAAAGCTGTCTTCGGCGTGTCTTCTTTCTTCACCTTCACCTGGTGATAACCTGACCTCAAATCAATCTTTGAAAACACCCTCGCCCCGCTCAACTGGTCGAAAAGATCATCTATCCTCGGCAGTGGGTACTTGTTCTTGATGGTGATATTGTTCAAAGCTCTATAATCAATGCACATGCGCACCGTGCCGTCCTTCTTCGGTACGAACAGTACCGGAGCTCCCCATGGTGATGAACTGGATTTGATGAAGCCTTTGTCCTGCAGCTCCTCGACTTGCTTCTTCAGTTCTGCCAGCTCGCTGTTGTTAACTCTATAGACATGTTGTGAAATGGGCTCCGCTCCTGGAACCAAGTCTATAGAGAATTCAACATCTCTGTCTGGCGGCAATCCTGGCAACTCTTCTGGAAATACATCCAGGAACTCCGCTATCAGAGGATGTGGCAACTCCTCTTCTTCCGCCCTGGCTCCGCAAAATGTGCTCCTGCTCTGTTCCGCTGTTCCTCTGACGACCTCGAATTCCGGCTCTCCTGGTGGTCTAAACAATACTCTGCCTCTATAACAATCTATAGTAGCATGATGCCTACTCAACCAGTCCATTCCGAGTACAATATCGTATACCGGAAGTGGCATGACAAGTAAGCTCACGCTCAACTCTCGGCCTCCTACTGACACTCTCCGGTCCTTGCAGTGATCACGGACTAGGATAATACCTCCACCAGTCATGATCTTGCAAGTCCTAGCTAATGGTTCTGTGTCTAAATGATGTCGAAGTGCATATGATACAGACACAAAACTATGGGAAGCGCCAGAATCGAATAAGGTAAATGCAGGAATACAATCGAGAAGAACCGAACCTGTGATCAAGTCTCCTGCTGGCTCGATCTCCTCGACTGCCATGGCGTATGCTCGCCCCTGGGGTGCACCTCTCTGCTGCTGATGCTGGGCAAACCTCTGATTTTGCGGTGGAAGTGGTCCCCTCTGTTGTTGGCCTCCTGGTACGGTAGGTACCCTGCCTGGTCCTCTCTGGGCGGCTGCTCCACCCTGACCTGGACGAGTCCGAATGGTAGGGCAATCCCTCAGCTGATGTGTCGTCGATCCGCAGGACAAACATGAGCCCAATCTATGCCTGCAGATATCTCTAGTATGTCCCATCTTCCCGCAGTACGCACACTGGATGGCGGGCTGAGTCTGCCTCTGCTGCTGTTGCTGAACCTGCCCTCGAGCTGGTGCCTGATGCTGCTGCTGAAAGGGCCTCTGCTGCTGCTGAAAGTGTGGACGCTTGCCTGGTCCTGCACTACTGTTTGCTCCTCCGGAAACATCGCGTCCCCTCTTGGGTCTGAGGTCCAAGTCATCCTCGGCTACTTGGGCATCCATCAATATGCCCTCATAGGTAGCTGTGCGACGTCCCGACGTGCGAGACTTGATCTCTCTTGTCAGCCCCTTTCTGAATTTCCGGGCCCTGTCCCCCGGATCTCTAATCATCGACGGCGCAAAGCGGCTCAGGCGGGAAAACTCCGCGGCATACTCGTCGACGGACGAGCTCCCCTGGGCTAAGTCATGGAACTGACTCTCCAAAGCTCCCAGGGCGACATCAGGAAAGAACTTTTCTTTGAAGAGCTCCTTGAAAGCTTCCCAAGTGAGTCCTCCGCGCAAGAGTCTCGGCTCCGTGCGAAACCACGTCAAGGCAATGTCGAACATCTGGCTGCCAGCGGCCTCGATCTGGAGCGCCTCTGGAATCTGCGCCAAACGCAAGTTCCTCTCGATGTCCTCTAGCCAATCATCGGCGTAGAGTATCCCTTCTGTCCCCTTGAACTCCCGAGGCATCATCCTCTTGAAGTCCACAATGGTGCCCGGCCTCTGTTGTTGCTGACCAGGTTGTTGCTGCTGCTGAGCGACTCTCTCCACAGCCTGGAGAGCCACTTGGTGAGCATTATCCATGTTCACCCTCATCATCTCTGTCTGGGCCTGATGTGCCTCAGCCTGCACTCTCTGGGCCTCTGCCGACGTCCTCTGGGCGTCGACCATGCCCTGAATCAAAGCGAACATCTGTGCCCCATCGACGGGCACACCTCCTGGATGCTGAGCTGGGGGTGGTGGAGGTGGTGGTGCCGTCGTAGCTGTGGGGACCCTCTGAACTGGTGGTGGAGGACCCCCGAATGCTGCAGACACTCCCAGCTGTCCTGGAGATGTAGGAGGTGCTGCTGATGTCTGTCCGGCAGCGCGAGAGGTGGCAGACCTCTCTGAATCTGCTGCTCCGAGTCTCTGGGACCTTCTTGGCGGCATCCTGGAGACAGATCGAAAGATTCAATTAAGGCAATAGATATGATATCAAGGAAGGACAGAAAATTTCTAAAGGAATTAATCATTAAGAATAGTATCATAAGAATCAGAATTCCCTAATTGTGATTGAGTATATTCTTGGCCTAATTCCTATTTCCTAAAACAGTCTAAGACTATGACTGGAGACTAGACCTGCATGGGCCACCACTAAAACGTGTCACGACCCGCACCCGGAATTTGGGCATGAGTCGTGGGTACGTCCAGCCTACGCCGCAGCATCGGCGGTAGAACGCTGTCTAGGTCACAAACATAGTATATCCTGTCAATAGTCTCAACTCCGTACGGAGGACAATGATAAATAAATCACATTTCTATAATATACTCAATCACAACTATAAACATAATGGCACGATGAGAATTGAAAAGAGTTCTATTTAAAACCAACCACAATAAATCTAACTCAAATCCTGGTCCAAATGACCTCACAAAGTCACAAATAAAAATAAATACATCTCAGTCTCAGTCTCAGTCTAAAATAGTAAATGCAGAAAAAATAATCTAAGCATGGGCAGGCAAGTTCTCCTCTAAGATAGGCACCTCCTCTGGGATTTCTGGGGTGAAATCCTCCTCTATTCCTGGACCGTAATGAGTAGGGCAAAAGTCCTCCAGGTCCTCTGAAAAATGTTGGTTATCCAGTCAGGATTGGAGCGAAGCACAAGCACTAACAGCAGTTTCATTAATTGACAAAATCTATAAACAGTGTAAGAGATACAAGATGGAAATAAAAGCTGAACATGTGAAGTACTGGAGAAAATAAAATAGACAGTAGGCATCTAGCAATGAGCAATAAGTAGTAAATGCTAGAACAAGTAAATCTGAATAAAGATAAGACATCTAGCTAAGTGTTTGAATTATTAGTTTATCATGTGATCGGCTTGGGACTGGATCAGGCTGGTTATATATGATTAGCTATGGTTCTTTTAGGTCAGGCTAACCGCATGGTTAGCTATGGTGCATATAATGGTCAGGCTAATCATATATAACAGCTATGGAGCATATAAGTGGTCAGGCCGCACCCGACGTGAGAAGTGGGGTGAGCTATGGTGCATATAAATGTTTGGATATGATCACATAATCTACTAATAGTTCCCCATCCCCCAGCTAGCACGATGGATTCCAACCACGACTCCTCGTGATGGGGATCTAGGGTGCTAACCCGTGTATCCATAGTGTCGGAATCAAGTATGAAATACACTACAATTTATAGAAGTAATCAACCATGAAAACTGTCAGAGAATGTACTCGCCTGTGGTCCTGAGCAGAATGTGAGGAGCGAGGTCCAAAATGGAATCACAATGACCTATTTATGGAAATTCAATGTTAATTAATGAAATAAAGAATAAACATGCTTAACAATTTAAATACGAGGTTTCTAGGTCATGTCTAAGGTTTACTGGTCAATACTAGGTTTTTGGTCAAAACTAGTTAATACCTTGCTTCTAGGTTCATGCTAAGTTAATTAGACTCATATGGCTATTAACTAGCTATTCAAGTCAATACTAGCTATAATAACTAATATAACTAGTAACTTATATAATAAGATACTCTGACTGATACTCTGACACACCAATATACTAAATCAACACTAATGATAACTAATTGGTAACATCTTACTATTAACTAACACTAAATTCCATATACTCTAACTAAACTCATATTTTATACTAATTTTAATACCTTACCTATCAATGCAACTCAACTCTAACATATACTCTCCTTGCTGCTGTTGTGTTCCCTTACTCACATTGCAGCTACTTGTATGCTCAAGCTCCAAGTGTTCTCTGTAATACTGATATGAAACTCAGCACCAATGCTAGCAGATACCACTACTTACTGAGCACAATAAAACCCAATGTCTGATACTAACACACCAAAGCAAACACAATACCCACAACACTCTACTAACAGTACACCCACAGTTTACAATTTGACAGTATACACACACACACCCAGTCTACCTCATACCTACTGTTCCACAGGGAATTTCCCCAACCCAGTCACATAGATACAGGGGTATCTAGCACCCTCACTGATCCAAAACACACATTAGTTCATTTGCTCATACACATACACAGAATTTCTCACACTCACTGCTCAAATACACAGGTTCTACCTCACCAACTGACACACATTGACACTGGGCATTTAGCACAGGGACACACACATGCGTTCTAGTTACTGATACATAGGAACTCTGATACACACCTACTGAGACACAGAAATCTCACCCACTCTCTCAGAAACTCACTGTTAACTTACTGGCACTCTAGTGATACACACACAGACACATGTTCCAACTCAGGCACAGGAATTAACACACGGTTCTTCTCACTGACTGATACTAACCAACACATCTACTCAACTCTGCACATAATGAATTCTGCTCACTCCTAATAACTTACACTGATTCCTCATGGAGGTAATACACCCTTATAACCTGCACACTGAGATCAATACACTGCCACACCTAGACCTCCACACATACACACACAGACACAGAACTAAAATCTGCACAGCAAGGAATAAACACAACCCTCACACAATATGCAATGGGTGACTGATACACTATGTAGGCTGATGTTTCCCCTTTCACTGAGAACACATATGTATATAGATTGATACACACACTTACACATATAGAGGTACTCATTCTCACAGGCACCCACTGAAATCTGGCCCTAATCAAAACCCCAATGCACACTGATGTAAAAATACAGTCCCTATATGTTCACTACACCCACAATATAAAATACTGATGTACACAAAATCACTTGAGTTCACCCTACAGAAATACACATCATCCTACAGAAATACACAGCATAACACAGTTCTAAAACACTCTACACCACACAACTTATTTGACTGATACATACACAGCCACATATAAGCAATGCTGCCACAGCACAGTTCTTCTCTCTCTCTCTCAAAATACACACAGGGATTAAATTCTACACACACAGATGCACAGCAAGGAAATCAAACCCCTGTGCACAGAAAACTCTCAAACCCGATACACAATGAACCCAAACACAGCCTGAACATACCAGACTGCATCCCAGCATTTCCCCATCGATGTATACACAACTACCTTAGATGGATGAACCCTAATGAACATTCCATCGAACACATGCAGTACAAGAAACCAAAATACATACAACCCATAAATTCCTAATCCAAAAACCCCTACAAATCGAGTTCAACCCACCTCCTATGAGATGAAATCAGTCTACCTTCAAAACCTAGGGTTAGGGTTTACGAAGTTGGGGGAAAACCAAATGTTGGTCACCAAAACCCAAACAAAACCCTAAAAAATCGAAATACACAGCAATGGTGGGTTCCTAATGGCCATGGATCATCAGAGAACAGAAATAAAGAATTAAATTAGGGTTTACCTATAGAGATGGTTTCTCCAAGGCTTCTTGACCCTCGTTCCTTGCTTTGGAGGAGAAGAATGGAACCTAGGGTTAGGGTTTCGAATTTTGGAGAGGGAAGGTGGTTTTTCTCTAGTGGAGGCTAGGGTTTCTCCTGTTTACATGAAGGATGGCTTTGTGAGAAGCTTCCTTTATATATAAACCTAGTTTCTAGGGTTTCCTTGCACAGCTTTAGGTTTAAACCTTTATGTTAAGTCATGTAGGACCTAATAGACTCAGGTTTAGGTCTGCTAGAGTATTGAGGGTTCACCCTAATATTAAAATTCTAGGGTTTTGCTAGAGTAGGGTTTACACATTAGGGTTTGCCCTAAAGCATTCTAGGGTTGACCTAAAATCAAATATCCCTAATAATAATAATAGTTATAAAACTCAGCAAATAATTTAATACATAATTATTTAAATAGTTAAATTACAGAATTGCCCTTATATGGAAAAGTGGTAGTGACATTGAGGCCCCTGATTCTCCGTGAGAGTCATGCCAATCCCATTTTTAGCCAGATAGCCCACTTGGTGGAAAGTTGTTCTCAAACTGCATTCACTTAGACGGTTAGGCGACCCATTGGATGTTTACTTTTCAGTACTTATTGGCATGTTATTATGTATCTTGTTACGTCCCTCTGAGGACCTGGTCCCTTTCCAGATATAGACGAGTAAGAGTACCCACAGGAGTACAATCCTGGACCTGACGCTACTTATCAGACTGAGGAGGTCTTACCCTCGGAGTATCTGTGATTTTATTATCGCTGTTTAGAGATCCATGTTGCTACTGCAGTATAGTCATTTTGTAGCGGATTTATTTCCACCCGACTATCAGACTTGATACTCATCTTGGATATTTAGTTATTATTCATCTCTTTATTCCTACTTATTATTTGTGCTATGGATGAGATATAGATTGTGTGTGACTTGTTGTGACAGTATATTACTACTGGTGGATTGGATATTCATGTACATCGTACGTGTGTATATGGTTTCCATATATTAGAGTTTATATACATACGGTTGGGCATGTTACGTATTCATAGTCCTACGTATTTTGGGACTGGGGCATGACATTTGCTACAAAGGAGACCAGGTTTCTCACAATGCTCATCTTTGTCACTGGAGGAAATGTCTCATCATAGTCGATGTCATAGGATTACGTGAATCTCTTTACAACCAACCTTGCCTCGTATCGCTCTACATTTCCTTCTGGCATCTCCTTTACTGTGAAGACCCATTTGCATCCAACTGCTCTCTTTTTTTTAGGCAACAGAACAAGCTCCCATGTCCTATATCTTTCGAGTGCCCCAAGTTTCTCCAACGTTGTAGCTCTCCACCTTGGATCTTCCTTTGCTTTCTGCCAACACTTAGGCAAATATGTGGTATCTAACAATGCAATGAATGCTCGATAGTAGGGGATATATTAGAGTAGGATAAGAAATTGGCAATGTCATGTTAATAACAATACTTATTAGGGGCTTTTATTGCATTACTGCGAGAAGATCTCCTTAAGAGAATATGAGAAAGTAGTGAAGAGATCATACCATCCGAATTAGAGGGATCGTATCCAAATCAGAGGAATCCGGTGCGGGAGGTGCATCTTCAAGAGTTGGGGCTGGGTTAGGCGAGGGAAATGGCACAGTAGGGGCAATAGGCATAGTAATAGGCACAGAAGTGGACTTCTGCTTTCTTCTTCTGTAGACTTGGAGCTCTGTAGATTGTTCTGTAGTCTGTTCCCCCTGCACTGGAGCATCACTTTCTTTCTCTTGATTGTCACCACTTTCTTCCTCCTGATTATGTGCATCCTGATCACTTTCCTCACCTTCGCTATCTTTTCCTTGTTCCCTTGGTCCCGCTTCCATCATTGGACATTGAACTGACCCGACAATCATGCTTGGGCCCATCTCCCCCTCACTCCTAACACCTCTTGTGTTAGGTGTATTACCAAATGCGGATCCTTCACCTGAACCATTGTGGTAGTATGGTTCCATCTCTCTGAATGTAATGTCTATGCTTACAAAGATCCTTCGCTCCACCGGACTCCAACAAGAGTATCCCTTCTGAGTCCTTGAGTATCCAACAAAGATGGCTTCACTGTCCGAGGGTCCAACTTTCCTATCGCACGTCTGTTATCTTTCACAAAATATACACATCCAAATATCTTTGGGGGAATAATGTACTTATTCTCTCCTGTAAGCATCTCAAACAATTTCTTCCATCCTAACACCTGAGAGGGCATCCTGTTGATGAGATATGCAGCCGTCAACATAGCGTGCTCCCACAAGTGTTTAGGAACATTCAAGGCAAACATCATTGACCGTGCTACTTCCAATATGTGCATTTTCTTCCGCTCTGCTATGCCATTCTGTGCTGGTGTATAGGCCCACGAAGTCTGATGCTGTATCCCATGGGCTGATAAGTACTCTTCAATAATCTTGTTGGTATATTCTGTCCCATTGTCTTTTGGAGCCACTTCAGTTGCATTGCCTAAGATTTGGCATACTGCCTTAAATCAAATTATACTGCCAAGAGCCATATGTTTTTAAAAGAGATTTTTTGTGGGGAATCAATTTAAGGCACAACCTAGAATAGTAAAATTGAATCTAGTAAAAAATGCTAGAGTGGAGATCAAGTGCAGGTAATATGTAGTTGCTTCTTAATAAATGAAATAATAGTTTATACGGGAATTCGAACAGAGGAATTCAAATCAGTCAACTCATATAATGTCTTAAAGATAATTAATTTGATAATGAGTACCCTACAATGGACAAAATTTACCACACCTGATTGTTTAATAAGAGAACAAACAAATATCGAAATATTAATCAAACTTTATGAAGCTTAAACATAATCACAAATGTTCACTTAAAGTTCATAAATCACGAACATAAGAAGGAAACCTTCACCACAATTTCAGGGTTAGCTACAATAATTCTTTTTTTTATTTGCCTTGTCAAGGGCAAGTCCTTCTGGTTATTGGGGTAGATACTCAACAAGTATGTAAAAGGAATAATAAGAGCAATATATTTGGAAGAAGTAAGATTGCCTCTAAGAACTTTCCTAAGAGATCTCTTAATTCTTCCAAATAATAGTACCTAAGCTACATGGTAATCCTTCATATCCTTCGTATTCTTCCAAATAATAGTATACACGCAGAAGAGCTACGGTTTGAGTGATTCAAACTAACGCCCTTCTAGCTCTCCAGCATTTTACTGAACAGTTCGTGCTCGAATCAAATCTGAATTGATTGTGAAGTGAAGGATCATGGAGGAGGAATCTCTCACCGATGGGTTCAGGTGACTATCGATGTGATCCGAGCTCAGTCAAGAACCTCTCGATGTTCTCTACACACCAATACCGAATCCAATTTTAATAAAGAAAGAAGAAGATGAAAAATGTGTGAAGAAAATTAAAGAAAAACCAATACTGTTATCTGCACACCAATATTTGTCACGTCCCGATCTCCAGCTGGATCAACCGTCCCCGCTGAACGTGAATCACCCGGTCAGCGCTCCCGATGGACGATCGTTCCTATTCGGGTCATGATGCCGCTTCGCACAAGGCCAGATACTGAATATGCGAAGTGTCAAGTCGTAGAACCAGAATACTGGAGAGCGGGGCTAACAAGACCAGCTACGTATACTTAAAGAACGACGGTACTCTGTATATACGGTGAAGCTGTAAGACATGAGGGGTCACTACTACAAACCAATAGTCAAGCCTAGGTCCAACAAATCCTAGTATCTCAATCACAAGAACAACATGAATCATAACAAGATATAAGATTAGCTAAAATATAATAGTAAAGCATCACAAACTATAACATACAGATGATCATGATGCTAGTAAATACAAAATGAATAAACTAGCCAGAATCTAAGTCATACATGATCAACCCTAGGATATGTCAATCATGCTATTGCCTGTAGGCTAACTGATCAAACCAAAACATGAGCTAAACATGTGCTCGGTGGCTAAATGCCAACAAAAGTAGAATATATAACAGAGTAGGAATGTAAGAAAATCTACTCAAGCGGTCTAGTACTCCTGGTGGTCACCATCCTCAACAAAGTACAAAAGATCCTCCAGTGCTGCTACTGGAACTGGCCATACAAAACTAGTGGAGTCAGACCCCAAATAACAAGTACCACAAAGGAAGCTAATATAGGAACTTAAACCAATAATACAAGCAATACAAATACTGAAAGTAAAGTCTGAATGCAAATGATCTCAGGATAATAAAAGTAATACGTAAACCTACAATGAGACATATCTTGAACTGATAAGCAAATAGAATAGCAAGTGCAAAAAATAATGGTATGATCATGTAAATCCTAAACTAACCATCATCCATCAATCACGACAAATCATATAAGTACGGCTTGATACTTTAACTAACTAGGGTTATCACAATCCTAATTACTAAGAATTATAATGCAATATAATGCTAGAGTTCCTTCTGATTGCATGCCCCTGCAGTCTGTCTGGGATATCCATACGCACAAACCAGCATCGAATACTTCTCAAGATATTCCACAATATAAACCACTTGATAATCCTCAAGATAAGTATATGAATAACTGGGACTGCATGCAATCTAGGAAAATCCCTAGCCATTTACTAAGTGAATATCTAGTTATTAAACTCTAGCAGTTTCTTGTATGAATCCGGGTGTAGCATTCCACATAATCCATCCCTAGACATGATGCAACAAAACAAGTTCTAATAGTAATATAAACAGCTTAATATACATTGCACAAACGGACTCATGTAAGCCACGACAACAACCAAGCCACATGAAACTAAGTAAAGCCAGGTAAAGCCAAGTCAAGCCAAGTCAAGCCAGGTGAAGCCAAGTGAAATCATGTACAACCATGTGAAGCCATGTCAATCCAGATGAAGCCAAGTGAATCCAAGTCAAGCCATGTCCGATAAAGCCATGTAAAGTCATGCCAAGTCAAGTCTAGTCAATCATGTCATCACGTGTAGCCGGGCAAAGCCGGGTAAAACCGAGTAAAGTTGAGTCATCTGAAGCCATGTAAGTTCATGTCTAGTTAGGTTAAGTCCTCGCATCTCCAAATAAAAGCCAGAAGTATCATAAAGAAATCACGAAAAACTAAGAATTCCTAAAGAAAGTGCATGATCGGTACACATTCGGTACAGTCCAGTACACCGTCGGTATACTGGTCCAGAGATAGGAAATATACAGCAAGTTCTGGATTTCAATAAATTGGTATACCGTCGGTATACTATAGTATATCGTTGGTATGTCGGCCAAGACAAAATCCTGAAGTCGGTCAACAATGTCGGCAGGATCGGTATACCATCGGTACACTGTAGTATATCGTCGTTATGCCGATAAGGTTCAAAAAAATATCTAGAAATTTAAGTCAGTCAAAATCGGTATACCGTCAGTATACTTAGTATACCGTCGGTATGCCTGTTTCCAAGGATAAACATGGTTAAAGTCAAGTCAAGTCTGATTTTCGGAATCCAAATCCCAAAAATTACAAGAACCAAGTCTAACAGGGAGTCAAGTCTAGGGTAAGTCTCATATCACAATATGGACTAATTCTCCGGTACCGTTTTCATTTTCGAGTTACCAAAAAGGGACAAAATAAGATTCTACCAGAAATTAAAATTGAGACAGTCAAAAGACTAGAAAATATGAGAAAACAATAATAGTAAATCATGTTTAAGCTAAAAAGTAATAACCAAAGCTCCAGAAAAGTAAAATGACATAAAGTAAAAGAACTTCACAAAATCGGCAAGGTGTACTTGCCTAAAACGAGCTCTTAGCCTAAATCTTCTAGTCCACCACCAGAAGGGGTTCAGAAAACACAATCCAGGTCTCAAGACCATGCTCCAAACTTGAGAGAGAAATGAAGAAGAGAGGAGAAAGAAAGAGAAAGTGAAAGAAAAAAATGAAACAAAATTACTATTTATAGAGAAATATCTCGAAAATATCTCAAAAAGTAAAACAAATATCTGTCGGGTAGTATACCCTCGGTATATTGTAGTATACCATCGGTATACCAGTTAGGTAGTAAAGTTTTAATTTTGAGAATTTTTGAACTTCCTCGGGATCCAATAAAATATAATAACTAGTATAAAATACGTATCCACATAAAATACGAATACTGTGAGACGAGTCTCACAACTCTCCCCTCCTTAAAAAATTTTCGTCCTCGAAATTTCCATAAGGATCCAAAATTACTAACAAGAAAACCCAAGAAAACAAGCACGAAACTGAAAATAAACAGGAAACTCATGTGAGCATAAAATTTCCTTGGCAACAAAAGAAATTAGAAAAGAAATAATAACAGACATAACAGATAAGCTTTCAATCAATCACATATACAAGCTAAAATAGGACACGGGTATACGAATAAGTATACCTCCCAAGTTGAAGAGAAATAGATAATGAGTACGCATATCATCCTCGCGCTCCCACGTTGACTCGCCCATTGAGTGATGCCCCCAAGCAATACGAACTAATCTGATAGTCCGGTTCTTGAGAACCTTCTCCCTCCGGTTCAAAATAGACACGGGCCTCTCCTCATACGATAGGTCGGTACCAACGACCAATTCCGAATGATCCAGGATATGGCTCAAGTCTGGAATATACTGGCACAACTGAGATACATGAAAGACGTCATGTACCTCATGAAGCGATGGTGGAAGAGCTAGACGATAAGATATGTCTCTAACTCACTCGAGAATATCGAACGGGCCTATATATTTGGGACTAAGCTTTCTCCGTTGCGAAGATGTCGCTCATGTCTACCTCAGTCCGACTGTAGACCAGGATATCATCAATAAACACTATCACAAACTAGTCTAGATGAGGCATGAAGATGCGATTCATGAGATCCATAAATATCGCTGGCACATTGGTCGCTCCAAATGGCATAACAAGTAACTCTTAATGTCCATATCTAGATCTAAATGCTATCTTGGGTATATTTTTCTTTCTGACTCTGATCTGATGATACGCAGACTACAAATCGATCTTAAAAATATAGCTGCCCCGCTGAGCTGATCAAACAAGTCATCTATCCTGGGCAAGGGATACTTGTTCTTAATGGTTACCGCATTTAAAGTGCGATAATCAACACTAAAATGTGATGAACCATCCTTCTTTTTAACAAGAAATAATGGTGCTCCCCAAGGTGATCCACTAGCACGAAAGAATCCCTTGTTCCTCAACTCCTCTATCATCTGGTACAGAATCTCCAACTTTGATAGTGACATCCTGTAGACTCTCTCTGAAACTAGCTCCGCCCCTGTAATTAAATTGATGTAGAACTCCATATGTGGAACTGGCGATATGCCTGGAAGCTCGTCTAAAAATACGTCCGGGAACTCGTAGACAACTTTGGGAAACTGTACCTCCTCGTCTATTATCATCCTCAGGATAACTGACAGAGACTCCACGTCACCTCTCAAAAATAAAAAATCCTCGCCAGGAACACGAAAGATACCCTTGCCAGCACAGCAATCTATCGTCGAATGTCGAGAACTAAACCAATCTATTCCAAAGACTAAATCGTAATCGTCCAAAGAAAACTCTATCTGCCTAGCAGGATACTCTCTACCTCACACTATGACTTAACACGAGACATAAACTCTATCTTCTCCTACAAGACCATTACCAGTAAGTATATTCAACCTTACAGGTAAGGACTCAGACTCCAAGATAACTCGTGTTGCAAAGCGTACAGATATAAATTAGTGCGATACGCCAGAATAAAATAAAAATGAAGCTGAATGTGAATGAACGAGAATGGTACCTGCAACCACCTCTCCAGCCGCTAGAGCCTTCTCGTAAGACATCCCGAAAGCCTGTCCTTGCCCTCTGGGTGCTGTTTCCCTCTGCTGTTGGCCTCTCTTCCTTGCCTGAGCCTGGGCCTGTGTATACTGCTGCGGCCTCAGCTGCTGGAATATTTGGGAGTGCGTCGGTAAAGGCGTCGGGGCCTGCTAATGCTGTACCGGTACTGGTACCCTGAACTTCGGTGCTGTTGACTAGGTTGATGATGATCCAGTTGAAGCCCTCCGAGGATAAGTGCTAACCATGTGTCCTGCTCCACCATATGCTAGACACAAACCCTGTGCCCTATGATACTCTACGAAGACCTGGCCTGGCTTCCCATAGTGGGAACACCCGACTGATGATGACTGCTTCTGCTGCAGGGACGAGTCTGAGAAGACTGCTGAGCCTAAGATGCTCTACTCGGAGACACGATCAACAAAGCTCGAACTGCCGAAGCTGGTACCGAAGACTGGATGGAAGATCCCCTCTGAATATGAGGCCTCTTCTAGCCTCCAACTCTGTCGACTATTCTTTGGAAGGTGTACTCGTGCCTCCTCGCTGCCCTCATCACAACATTAAATATTTAAAACTCATGCTGCTCCACTGCTAGTTTGATCTCCAGATAAAGCCTCTGCTAGAACCTTCTCGCTCGGTCTAACTCGGTCGCCACAAAGGTAGGAGCAAACCGACTGAGCCTACAAAACTCTAGCGTGTAGTCGTCGACGGTCCTACTTATCTTCTTGAGTTTGTTAAACCTCTGCTGCAGGTCATAACGCAATACTGCATCGTAGTACAAAGTCTAAAATCTCTTACTGAATTCTGCTTATAGGATTAGCGTCGTCAGTGAAACCTCCTGAGCTGGCCACCAGTTGCGGGCCAAATCCAGTAGTTGCAGCCTAACCACTACCATTCTCTCCCTAGCCGGAACTCCTGCTGCCTCAAGTATGACCGTCTGGGATGACTGAGTGAGAACGTCACTCTGTCGCTGATGAGTCGCTATGAACCCCGTCAGAACATCCATTAGCGCTCGAACTATATCTGGATGCTCTGACTGAACTGACTACACTGGTAATTCTAGTGGATCAGGCTGAACATACTGCTCTGCCTCTGGATCTACCATCAATTATGCTCCTGAATATTGAGGCTGAGCCCCAGGAATCGGTTGACCATCAGGATGTTGATCTGCCATCATCTAAAATCGTACGATCTGGTTAGAAGGACCAGGAATAATGGCCTTGAAAGTCAAAGGACACAAGGATCAAAATCAAGGAACATGATAGAGCAATGATGAAAGCAGATGCCAGGTCAAAGTTCAGAGGTATAGGATAGTCCGAAAAGAGATCAAGAAGGAATGATTTAGGATTGAGATATCTAATCAGTGATAACCCCCACACATCTGAATACCTAACCTGTATGGGCCACCACTAAAATTTTGTCAGGTCCTGGGCCTAGATTACTAGAGAGCGGGGGCTAAATAAGTCAGCTACGTATACCAGAGTACTCCAGTACCCCGAGATATGGTCATGGTTGTGAATAGACATAGGGGGTTAATGCTACAAGCCATCAGTCAACCTAGGTCAAGTAATCCTAGTGTCTCAATCACAAGCAGGAAATCTTAAAGTACAAGAAAATATGATCATCAGAAGCAAAATAGTAAAGTGTCCCAAACCATATGTACATAGCTGATCATGATGCTAGTAATACAAAATGAAGAACTAGCAAGAGTGTTAGTCATACGTGATTAACTCTAGCTATAGTCTAGAATATGCTAATCATGTCGTACCCAGTAGGCGATATAACACGTACAAAATATGAGCTAACAGGTGCTCATGGCTAAATACCATAAAAGAATATATACAATAAGTGAAAGAACAAGATAAGAATCCATTCAATCGGTCTGGTGCTCCGTGTGGTCACCATCCTCGGGAATAGACAGAAGATCCTCTGCCACTGCTACCTGATCTGGCCAAGCAAAATCAGTGGGGTCAGACCCTAAATAGTAAGTACCATAAAGGAGGCAAAACTATTGAATGAATACCAACAATACAACAAAGAGCTGCAATATCCTAAGCAAATTGGATATGTGACATGTACGAGATCATGCAAGGTGAACATATATGGGATCGTGCAAGGTAAACATATATATATATATATATATATATATATATATATATATATATATATATACTGGTACATGTAGCATATATAGTAAGAGATCATGCAAGGTGAACATATATGGGATCGTGCAAGGTAAACATATATATATATATATATATATATATATATATATATATATATATATATATATATATATATATACTGGTATAGAAGCATGAAAAAAAAAACGCTTGGAAGATCTACGCAGCGTCTTGATACAAAGCAGCGTAAGCAGAGGCCTTCAGAGCCATCCAGCGTAAAACAGGGTTCTTCATCGCCTCCATGGCGTAAAACCCAGCCACTCTCAAAGCAGCGTTAAAGCGTACGAGGAACGCTTCGTATTCCCGAAAAGAAACTGTCCAGTCATGCAGTAAACCTGACCTCTGACTCCTGACAAAAAGTGCTGCACAGCTACCCAAACGACGGATGGGAACGGGGGCAGACCCCTCGGGACGTGCTCCATAGTATGATGGCGGATCTCAGCATTTAATGCAGAGGATTTGGTTAAAATATCACCAAACCGGCGCTTACTAAAATCCCCCGGCGTAAAACCGCTCTTTCGCGTGCAAAGAGAACACGCTGCCTTATTTTACACAGGCAAACATGGGCTGTTTTATGCTCCGCAGAAGACAAACCGCCTGCCACGTCAAAAGCTGCGCTTCGTACAGGGCTCGAGGCACGTCTCTCCGCCAAAGCACACAGAGCGGTGACAGTGTCCCCTCAAGGCACGTCCCTCCGTCAAAACGCACAGAGCGGTGACAGTGTCCCCTCAAGGCACGTCCCTCCGTCAAAATGCACATAGCGGTGACAGTGTCCCCTCAAGGCACGTCCCTCCGTCAAAACGCACAGAGCGGTGACAGTTTCCCCTTAAGGCACGTCTCCGCATTTAATGCACAGGATGATGGCAAATCTCTGCCGAAGATTTGATCTCCAAAAGCCGTAATTCCGGCTAAAGACGTCCACATCAGCACCCTGGAACGGTACGCAGCGGCTTCTACGCCCATTCAGGATCTGTGCTCCTACGGCTTCTATGCCCCCTCAGTCTCTACGACTACTCGGCTTCCACGCCTACTCGGCTTCTATGCCTGTTCGACTTCTATGCCTGTTCGGCTTCCACGCCCACTCGGCTTCTATGCCTGTTCGGCTTCTATGCCTGCTCGGCTTCCACGCCCCCTCAGTCTCTACGACTACTCGGCTTCCACGCCTACTCGGCTTCTATGCCTATTTGGCTTCTACGCCAAGGTGACAGACATTTGGCTTCTACGCCAACCTCTTCTACACAAGGGATACCTACCTACGTGGCTTCTACGCCGTGATCTCCGCAGCAGATATACGCGTTTCGTCCCCTTAGTTGGACGCGCGTCACTTGCTCACTCAAAAGGTCATTATTATGCAGGCATTGGTTACTTTAACCGTTGTATAAAAGGGTGCTCTACTGTCCACTCCTCGGTTGCTATACCAATGGAGTGGTCACTGTCACCAAAGACTCTATAAATAGAGGCCCCTGTCAATGGGGAACAAGGTCGGAAAAATTTGGCCAAGAATACCAATATCAGATCAAAGCTCGAAACTTTGAAAGAAGGATCGAACAAGGTCACCGAACCGGAGATCAAGAGGGAGAGACAGAGAGAGAGAAGAATACAGAGCTCAGGTAAGGAATAGGGAGCGACGACCTTCAGCATCGCGCATCCACCCTCCTTCGCAACCTCCGAAGCTGCATCCTGTCTTCCACGACACTTCTTCAATATCGTGTAGTCCAAGGGCTAAAGTGATCGACCGCAGATCAAACACCTATAGCAATTTTTACCCAGATTAAATAAATTGTACTCCCACATCCTCGCACAGGATCAAATTGTACAAGTTTGTTTGTAAACCAAAGAAGACGGGTACCGTGTAAACCCCATATTGAACACATCTTTATTCTTTCATTTTTAACACCACAAACAACTGGTACATGTAGCATATATAGTAAGTGGGTGGGAAAAGTAATGAGAACATAGCTTGTACAGTGTCAGGATTATGGCAAGAAAAACATGTAAGGAATAGTGGATATAAAAAGCAAGAGGGCATACAAGATAATAGACCAGAGTGCACCACGATGGGTCACTGTCAGGCAAGTAAAGCAATATAAGACAAGATAACACATGGACTCCATCCATCATCATGGCCAAGCAAGAAGTACAGCTTGCTATGTTATCTAACTTGGGTTGTCACAAGTCCTAATTACTAACAAATATAATTTAGGATTTTCATACAGTCGCATGCCCTGCAGACTATCCAAGCTATCCAAATATTGGATGACAGTAAAGTAAATAATAGTGGACACACCATCCCCAGAAGAGATGTCCACCTAAATCCAACTCACACAAAGGTGAACCTGAGTAAGTTAGTTCAGTATTTAGGCAAGATGTACTTGCCTAAAGTCAAGCTTTCAGCCTAAACCTGTAACTCCACCACCAAGAGGGGTTCAGAAATCATACTCTTAGGCCTCAAGACCAAGCTCCTAACTCCCATGGGAAATAGAGAGAAAATAAATAAGTGAAGAAAGAAAAGAGAGAGGAGAGAGAAAATAATTTCATATATATAGAAGAGGTAATTTAATCGTGATTGTCCGATTTACCACATCAGCGATCCAAGTCATGAGATTAAATCAATCTCGATCGTACAATAAAAAACCAAAAAACTAATAGATAATATAAAGTATCGAATACTATTCACAAAAATATCTAAAAGAAAATATCTTAAAATTTCTCAAAAGTGAAAATAATATCTGTTGGACGGATTTTCTGTCGGTATGCTGCGGTATGCCGGCAGTAATTCGATCCAGAAGAAAAATTCCAGTTCTGAAAGAAATTCAAGATTCCATGAGACCCAATAAAGCACACCATAAAAATATAATATAAAATATTTATCCATATACCAATACAGATACTGTTTGATGGGTCTCACAGATACCTCGACACTGTCTATTTTTATAGACAAGAAATTACACGTTTATGTACATGCACTTCTTCTCAGTTTGACGCGCATGGTCGTTGTCGAAGGGCTTCGTCTTGAAGATGTGCTGTCGGTGAGAGTTTTTCCTCGGTATCATGGATTATGTTGTCTTAGGACACTCATCTAAGGCTTGTGCTAAGAAGCTATACCCGACCATACTGCATGGGTGTATTCGTGTCATGACCAGCACCCGGTAAAGGGGCACGAGTACGTGGGTACATCTAACCTACGCCGTAGCATCGGCGGTAGAACACTGTCTTGGTCAACTATACTATATAATTATCTCACAATAATACATAATCCTCCAATAATATCTCAACTCCAAGAAGAGAGTAATAAACTTAATTCAACATAATACTCAATCACAATTCTATAGCATGATAATATATCAATGAAGTCTAACATAACTATACAGTCTAGACAAATATAACAACAATAATAGAAAAAATAACCAAAATCTCAAATATAAGCCGAAAATAAATCCGATACCAAAATGCTAAAGAGAACTAAGTATGCTAATAAGTGATTCCGGCTAAATCTTCCGGCAGTCACTCCAGAACTAGTGGGTCCAAGTCTACACCATCTATAGGTCGGGGTCCATAGTATGTCGGACACCAATCCTCGGGCCTCTGAAAAATGTTTTTCAGTTAGGAATGGAGTAAAGTATAACCCAATAGCAGTTCCAATTAATTGACAATGACTATAAACAAAAAATAGAGAATATAATACAAGACGAGAAACAATAAACAATATCAACTATGGTAGAAGAAACTGGCAAATAAGAACAATATGGTATACACTGATCATGATAAAATAGAACAAGACAATAGAATGAGACAATGAAGTAGAATATGGTGTAGAACTATAACTATGCTAAGTGTTTGAAATACTAGTTAGATATGTGATTGGCTTGGGTGAACATTGTCTAATTAACATGTTGGATAAATATTGTTTAAGTTAAATATTGAATATTTTCTAGGATTTGATCACATATCTAGCTAACACTTTCCCTTTCCCTTGACTAGTACAATGGATCCAACTATGACACATTATGATGCAAGATACTCAAGGCAAGGCATTGTAAATATTAAACCTTGAACATTGAACATTGAACATTGTCTAATATTAAACATTATCTATTTAACAATATGAGAACACGAGGAACAATGAAATAATATATAACATCCAATGACTGATCCATGTGTATATTAGTTCGTGTACCAATGTGTCAAGAGTCATGTAAAATATTTCTAAATACATGCATTATAGTAATTATCAAATAATGGAAATTATCAGAGAATGTACTCGCCTACGGTCCAGAGCAAAGAATGTCAAACTGTATCTGAACTGGTGTCACAGACTTATATATAGAATATTGCATCAATACAAGGTTTTGGAATAAAATTAAGTTAAACTAGTCAACTTCTAGGTCAAAAAGTCATTTTTAAGTTAAAACAGTCAAACTAGGTCAACTCTAGGTCAAACTAGTCAAACTAGCTATTTCTAGGTTGTATGAGTCTAACTCTAGGATATTTGGTCCATACACTATGCATCTAGGCCACACTAGCTATTCTAAGATACTAGAAAACCAACAAGATATCGTATCCTAAGATATGCAAGTTTAAAGATATAAAAATATCCTAATATGTATATAAACTCAACAATATTTAATATTCTTAACTAAACGAGTGCTAAGTGGATATCTTGGCTTTGAACCAATGAGACATCGCACCACTAAACCCCCCATCTTGATACTCAAATCCAATACCTTGAGTATCGACCAATACCTTGGCATTACCTTGGTATCATAAGGTAAGTCAAATCCTAATATATAGTTCACTACCCAATACTAAACTATAACTAACATACTAACTATTACATACTACTAATACCTAATACTAACAACATATACAATACTTATATATAATACTACATATATCTACTTACCATTAACTTATATACATACATACACATAGTTATTAGTCTAACTAGTAGGTATACATAGCTAACTATTAGATAACAAGTATCTATATACATAACTCCTAATAATGCACTTAGCTACTACACTATTAATGAAACTAATTGGACTTAATCAAAAACTAACTAGTCACTTACCTTAATATACCTTAGCTATCCATTACCTTGGTATCCTAGATTAACAACTTAATACCTTACCTTGATACCAATTTGATACCCTCAATTATCCATCAATACTTGCTTGTACTTGCCACTTGACAACCATCCCAAATATATACATATACATATATAGCTCTCTAATATAATCAAGTATGTACATAACTAAATATTAGATAAAATGCATATATGCAACTGCTATACTATTTAAACTATTAACTAAACTTACAAAAACTAACTAGACTACTAACCTTAACTAGCTAACCCACTAATAAACTAACTGAAACTAACCACACCTTAACTAGCGGTCTCTCAGACCTGCATCACATTGCTGTTGCAGCGCTGAAATGCTACTAGCCACTGCTGCTGCATTGTAAACACCGCTGCTACTGTAGCCCGCTGCACTCGCTGTCGTTGTTGCAGCACTGCGCTCGCTGCTGCAGCTGTAGCGCCGTGCTCGCTGCTGTAGCATTGCGCTCACTGCTGGTGCTGCTAGGCCGCGCTCGCTGCTGCTGTAGTACCGCGCTCGCTGCTGTTGCGCTGATCCCCCTCCTCTCACAACACACAAAACTAAACGCAAAAACACAAACACCTATATAAATATATATCAATAGACTTATATATATATATATATATATATATATATATATATATATATATATATATATATATAACACTCACGCACACACATCTATACATAACCATATAATCTCATATATATACATCTATACACATATGTATATATGACACTCTCTCACACACACAACTACACGCATATGCACATACACACAAGCACACATTCACAAGGCTTATATAAGGGTATATATATATATATATATATATATATATATATATATATATATATATATATATATATATATATATATATATATATAACTACCTCTCTCTATATATATACATATCTATATAGATAAACATACACAGACATAAGTAGATATATATCTACATCTATACATATATATATATATAATCACTTAGAGACACATATCTCTCTCTCTCTCTCTCTCTCTCTCTCTATCTCTCTCTCTCTATATATATATATATATATATATATATATATATATATAAATATATATATATATATATATATATATATATATAACACTATACAAACATATATCACTACACACACACACACACACACACACACACACACACACACACACACACACATATATATATATATATATATATATATATATATATATATATATATATACATAACCATTCAATTATATATCATTAATAGCTATAAACAATTGTATGAAATGCAAGAAAACAAACACGTGGAGTGCATCGCACCCGTATTATACTAGATCTATGATATGCTTGATATACGAGTCCACCACACAACCAAACGTATCCTGAAGGACACGATTACGAAGAGTCAATTACACATCTACGTGTCCGTGTCAGAGAAAAAACTCCCAAATCAACCCGTATCTCCAAATTGCAGGGATACGGCCTACACGTATCCAATTATGGATATGACACTAGCCATAAACAATCAAACACATGTCAATTTGGTCTAATTGACCAATTGACAAATAGAACATGTGTCAATTTCGGAATTCCTCCAAAATTGACATAAAATACACCATAACTTTCTCCATAGGCCTCCTATGAACCTAATTCCAATTTCTATGGGTAGCCTATGAATGTGGGGTAGTTTCTTATGGTTAATTCACAGATTTAGAACCTAATTAAAGTAAAAAAACTAAATTGTACCTATTGGGAGATGGATTCCCAAGAAAATCCCTAAATTGGGTGAAATAAGCCTTCAACTTGTAGATCCTTGCTCCTCCTTGTAGATCCTTACTTCCTTCTTGTAGCTCCTTGCTCTAATAAACTCCAATGATGATTTGGGAAGGAATTGGGGAGAAATTTGGTAGAAATTGATAGAATTTGGTTGAGAAAAATTCTAGATCTAGATTTGGAATAAAAAATAAAGAGAGAGAAAGTTTTTACCCCCTTTATATAGGCCTCTCTTGCCCCCTCCCTCAAGCTACTATTTAAAGTCTAAAATACCCCTTGGGGCCTCTCATGAGGAAATTAATTAAGGAAGGAAGGTTCTAGTCTAATGGGTTTAACTTAATTAATCATCCTATTAATGATTGGGCTTATTATTGTGCAAAATTCTAACTAGATATAAATGTTGGTCCGTGGTTCTAATCTAAACTAGTTAGGTCCACTAACACAAGTCCAAAAATAAATCTAACATACTTGCAATAAATAAATAATACAATATATAAATATTCAATATGCAAAATATTTAATTAATTATCAAATGACTAAAATATCCTTTCCTAGAAATGTGGTAGTGACAAGTCTACCCCCCTTAGCAGAATTTTGTCCTTGAAATTAAAACTCTCACCCCTCTCTCTTTGGCTAGTCATAACCTATTCATACAAATTTTACTATAGTCAAACCCCCATCAATCACAGTCTAAAATAGTCCTATCACATAATATACAATCCTACCATTCTACTGAAAGAGAAAATATACTATCATGTATTTCTGTCTTTGTCCTGCTGGGGTGTCTCCCTCTACTAGTGCGGGTAATCTGCTATGCCACCTGTGGCCTAATCCATCACACACTAAGCATTCACTAATCATCAACCTAGTCAAAATATTCTTAATACTGAAGGTTACCAAATACTAGTGATATACTATAGTTCTAGGTCATAGACATACTTAACTCACTGGCACTTGCTACCTAGGATACTATATAAAATACCGCTAAGATACTACCTCTTTGTTCTGCTTCAGTTCTTATAATCACCAAAATTTCTTAACCATTTTCTTGCAAGGAATACTTGTATAATTTTTCAATCATGTATTCTATTAGCACACCCTTATCCAACTTGAATATCCCCCAATAGGATGCCTACTCAAATCTTGTTACTATCTATACAAGGCACCAGCTCTCATATGCATTTTGGATGATATCCTCATACCAAGTTACTCATGTCTTTCCTCTACTGCCTGGATTACTTGCAATATTACTTCCAAATAATTTTTTATCCATATTAAGTAATACACTAATCTAATTTTATCACACAAGATACTTACTATTACTAGCACATTACTCAACTAATCCCTGATATAGAAATACTAGCACTCTTGATATAGTAACACTAGCTTCCTAACTACACAACATATACCCTTAATATTCTAGGACACTAGCTTCATCATTAGATCACCTTATCACATTCACTAGAACTCATGATCACCTGCACTAGTTATTAACTTCTATAATGCATATGTTTTACTTCATTCTCAAAGGCAGGCATATGGTTCCATATCTCTATTGATGTATACGTATCTCTCCTTAAACCTTTTACAGACTGATACGCTAATCAGTGATATACTACATATCTTCCATGACTAATCTTAATTTTCTTAACCCATGACACACTATTAACACGCAGGCTTCTACTTTCTGATACTCATGAACTTTCATACTGACACTCATCACCCATTGTGCATCCTGCACAAAATTTCTAGATACTTCTTCCACCTATTGCTTCCAACACATCACTGGCCTTAATATCAGGTGATATACCTATCACTAGTCATATACTGGTACACTCTTATCTACTCACATTAATGCTCTACTTCTAAGCTAAAGAATGATGGAACAAATCCTACGATAACATGAGTGGATAAGTATTGGGATGATACTTTAAGAACCAATTTAAGATACAACCTGATAATCATATACGTCTGTTCGAAATTATGACACTCAGAATCCTCGCCACGCCAGTAAGCATAGCTGCGATAAACGATAGGTTCCATAACTAAGGTATGCAACTCTATAATCATGTCATCTAGAAACCTCACCACGCCAACCGGTATGGCTGCGAGAAACTCTAAATTTCATAACTAAAATACGTACATCCAAAGTCAGGTTCCTATATTTTTGCCACACCAGCTAATATGGCTGTGATAAACTCTAGGCTCTATAACCAAAGCAGACGTTTCACCTTTTTTACTGTCCTCATCAACATATGTCATCAGATGATACCATAATTTAGTTCATAAAATTGGTCTCGATATAAAATCAAACTCAACAATGACATCATAAATTAAATTCAATAACTGATTCACCAAGAATCAAATTTAATAACAACGAGTGAGAGCGAATGAAAATAAGGAAAAAGATTTAAATTAGAATTTATAATAAGATTCTCAAGGGTCATCCCAGGAATCTCTCAAGAAATTTATGATTGAGTATCCTCTCTCATCCTAGTGTCCTATATCCTATATCCTATCGCAGGCTCTCAGTAGTACAACTAAGTCGTTGTACTACCACGACATCGCACAACTTGCGAAGCCTGACCTGCATGGGCTACCACTAAAAACGTGTCACGACCCACACCCGGTGAAGGTGCACGAGTACGTGGGTACGTCCAGCCTACGCCGCAACATCGGTAGTTGAACGCTATCTTGGTCAACTATACTATCTAATTATCTCACAATAATGTATAATCCTCCAATAATATCTCAACTTCGAAAAGAGAGTAATAAACTTAATTCAATACAATACTCAATCATAATTCTATATCACGATAAGATATCAAAGAAGTCTAACATAACTATATAGTCTAGACAAATGTAACAACAATAATAGAAACAATAACCAAAATCTTAAATATAAGACAAAAATAAATTCGATACCAAAATGCTAAAGAGAACTAACTATGCTAATAAGTGATTCCGGCTAGATCTTTCGGCAGTCACTCCAGAACTAGTGGGTCCAAGTCTGCACCATCTATAGGTCGGGGTTCATAGTATATCGGACACCAATCCCCGGGCCTCTAAAAAATATTTTCCAGTCAGGAATGGAGCGAAGTAAAATCCAATAGCAGTTTCAATTAATTGATAAAGGCTATAAACAGAAATAAAGAATATAATACAAGACGAGAAAGAATGAAAAATATCAACTATGGTAGAAGAAACAGGTAAACAAGAACAATATGGTATACACTGATCACGATAAAATAGAACAAGATAATATAATAAGACAATGAACTAGAATATGGTAAAGAACTGTAACTATGCTAAGTGTTTAAAATACTAGTTAGATATGTGATCGGCTTGGGTGAACATTGTCTAAATAACATGTTGGATAAATATTGTCTAAGTTAAATATTGAACATTGTCTACGATTTGATCACATATCTAGCTAACACTTCCCTTTCTCCCGACTAGTACAATGGATCCAACCATGACACATTATGATACATGATACTCAAGGTATTATAAACATTAAACCTTGAACATTGAACATTGTCTAATATTAAACATTGTCAATTTAACCAAATGAGAATATGAGGAACAATGAAACAATATATAACATCCCATGACTGATCCATGTGTATACTAGTCCGTGTACCAATGTGTCAAGATTCATATAAAATATTTCTAAATACTTACATTATAGTAATTATCAAATAATAAAAACTATCAGAGAATGTACTCGCCTGCGATCCAGAGCAATGAATGTCAAACTATGTCTGAATTGGTGTCACAGACCTATATATATATATGGAATATTGCTTAAATACAAGGTTTTTGAATGAAATTAAGTTAAACTAGTCAACTTATAGGTCAAAAAGCTATTTCTAAGTCAAAATAGTCAAACTAGGTCAACTCTAGGTCAAACTAGTCAAACTAGCTATTTCTAGGTTGTATTAGTCTAACTCTAGGATATTAGGTCCATACACTATGCATCTAGGCCACACTAGCTATTCTAAGATACTAGAAAACCAACAAGATACCGTATCCTAAGATATGCAAGTTTAAAGATATAAAAATATCCTAATATGTATATAAACTCAACAATATTTAATATTCTTAACTAAACTAGTGCTAAGTGGATATCTTGGCTTTGAACCAATGCGACATCGCACCACTAAACCCCCCATCTTGATACTCAAATCCAATACCTTGAGTATCGACCAATACCTTGGCATTACCTTGGTATCATAAGGTAAGTCAAATCCTAATATATAGTTCAGTACCCAATACTAAACTATAACTAACATACTAACTATTACATACTACTAATAACTAATACTAACAACATATACAATAGTTATATATAATACTACATATAGCTACTTACCATTAACTTATATACATACATACACATAGTTATTAGTCTAACTAGTAGGTATGCATAGCAATCTATTAGATAACAAGTATTTATATACATAACTCCTAATAATGCACTTAGCTACTACACTATTAATAAAACTAATTGGACTTAATCAAAAACTAACTAATCACTTACCTTAATATACCTTAGCTATCCATTACCTTGGTATCCTAGATTAACAACTCAATACCTTACCTTGACACCAATTTGATACCCTAAATTATCCATCAACACTTGCTTGTACTTGCCACTTGACAACCATCCCAAATATATACATATACATATATAGCTATCTAATATAATCAAGTATGTACATAGCTAAATATTAGATAAAATGCATATATGCAACTGCTATACTATTTAAACTATTAACTAAACTTACAAAAACTAACTAGACTACTAACCTTAACTAGCTAACCCACTAATAAACTAACTGAAACTAACCACACCTTAACTAGTGGTCTCTCAGACCTGCATCACATTGCTGTTGCACCGCTGAAATGCTACTAGCCGCTGCTGTTGCGTTGCAAACGCTGCTGCTGCTACAGCCCGCTACGCTCGCTGCTGCTGGTGCAGCGCTGCACTCACTGCTGCTCTTGCAGCGCCGCGCTCGTTGTTGCTGCGCTTCACTCGCTGCTGCTGCGCTGATCCCCCTCCTCTCACAACACACACACAACTAAACGCAAACACACAAACACCTATATAAATATATATCAATACAGTTATATATATATATATATAACACTCACTCACACACATCTATACATAACCATATAATCTCATATATATACATCTATATACATATGTATATATGACACTCTCTCTCACACACAACTACACACATATGCACATACACACAAGCACACATTCACAAGTAGCTTATATATATGTATCTATACCCTTCTATATATATATATAACCCTAGATATAATTACCCCTCTCTCTCTCTCTATATATATATATATATATATATATATATATATATATTTATGTGTGTGTGTGTGTGTGTGTGTGTGTGTGTGTGTGTGTGTGTGTGTGTCTAAGTGATTATATATATATAATCACTAATACGTGTGTCTCTAAGTGATTATATATATATATATATATATATATATATATATATATATACATAATCATACAATTATATATCACTAATAGCTATAAACAATTATATGAAATGTAAGAAAATAAACACGTGGAGTGCATCGCACCCGTATCACACTAGATCTATGATACGCTTGCGATACGAGTCCACTACACAACCAAACGTATCCCGAAGGACACGAGCAAGTCTAAATTAGTAAATATTAATAATACGAAGAGTCAATTACACATCTATGTGTCCGTGTCAAAATGTGACATGCACAAAGCCCCCTGTCGGAGAAAAAAAATCTCCAAATCAACCCGTATCTCCAAATTGTCGGGATACGGACTACACATATCCAATTGTGGATACGACACTAGTCATAAATAATCAAACACATGTCAATTTGGTCTAATTGACCAATTGACAAATACAACATGTGTCAATCTCGGAATTCTTCTAAAATTGACATAAAATACCATAACTTTCTCTATAGGCGTCCTATGAACCTAATTCCAATTCCTATGGGTAGTCTATGCATGTGGGGTGGATCCTTATGGTTAATTCATAGATTTAGAACCTAATTAAAGGAAAAAAACTGAATTATACCTATTTGGAGATAGATTTCCAATAAAATCCCTAAATTGGGTGAAATGAGCCTTCAACTTGGATCCTTGCTCCTCCTTGTAGATCCTTTCTTCTTGTAGATCCTTGCTCTAATAACCTCCAATGATGATTTAAGAAGGAATTAGGGAGAAATTTGGTAGGGATTGATGTAATTTGGTTGAGGGAAATTTTTGATCTAGATTTGGAATAAAAAATGAAGAGAGAGAAAGTTTTTACCCCCTTTATATAGGCCTCTTTTGCCCCCTCCCTCAAGCTACTATATAAAGTCTAAAATACCCCTTAGGGACTCTTATAAAGAAATTAATTAAGGAGGGAAGGTTCTAATCTAATGGGTTTAACTTAATTAATCCTCCTCCTAATGATTGGGCTTATTATTGGGCTCAATTATAACTAGATATAAATGTTGGTCCATGGTTCTAACCTAAACTAGTTAGGTCCACTAACACAAGTCCAAAAATAAATCTAACATGCTAATAATAAATAAATAATACAATAAATAAATATTCAACATGTACAATATTTAATTAATTACCAAATGACTAAAATACCCTTTCCTAGAAATATGGTAGTGATAATTCGCCTCTGCGCGGTGATGGTTGCACGCGTATACACTTGACTTGGCGACTGTGGACATCTTTCCCAAGCGCATGAAAGGCCATATTGCCTTAAATTGACAAGAGTAGCACATATTCTTATGAATACGTGCCTTCTGATATTTATCTTCTCTTGCCAATATTCTGACATTTTGTGTGTGCTCGTCATGCAGGGACTGCCTTGAATTGCTTGAGTCCTGATGGAGCATGGAAGGATATTATAGTTGCTGTTGTTCGTAATGAACAAGCACATTACCTAAAGGATTGTCCGCGATCTTCCAACGTAGCTCTCATACGCGGCCAGGACGTGATGGCTGGATCTCGGGTCGGATCTTGGCCGCGTATCTGCGTAGAAGAGATGGGTCTAGTTATCCCAACCAGGATTTCTAGTTGCGTCCTTTCACACGACAGAGTTGGGCCTCATGGCTCTGTGTTGCAAGCTCCCTTTCTATCTATCTATCAGTATGGATTCTTTTCTCGTATTGCGGCTTGGACTGAGGAGTCTTGTTGAAGTGATGATCCAGAATGCGTTAAGTTGTCAGCTTCACACGCATTGGTACCAGAAATATCACATAGGGGTCTCCTTTTTTTCAAATATACCCATGATCTTGAATATTAATAAAAAAATCCTTAAATGAAATGGACTTCCATATGTACTCATGATCTTGAATATTAATAAAAAAATTGCCTTCTTGTTGCTGTGATTATCGTGGCTATAAGTATTGTACCAGAGGTAATATGGACGTAGCATAACATCATAACGACGATAACACTAAGCTCTATAAGAGGTAGTATGAACGTGATAGGTTAGAGTAGTTCCATTAAGGAAGTCTAGTGGAGACATCATCTATGATGGTAGAGATACTTTGGTGTAGCACCGAGAGTCAAGCAAATGAGTCAGAGGTAGTATGGACATGACTATTTTCTTTTACCGGAAAATACTGGCAGCTCATAGTTTAGAGGTGATATGGACGTGAACTATTTGCTTTGTCAAAATTTTGTGGAGATAACAAACAAAAAGGATGAGTCAGAGGTAGTATGGATATGACTGTCTTCTTTTGCTGGGGAACACGGGCAGTTTATAGTTTATAGGTGATATAGACGTGAACTATTTGCTTTGTAGAAATTTTATGGAGATAACAAACAAAATGGACGAGTCAGAGGTAATATGGATGTGATTGTCTTCTTTTGATGGGGAGGATGGCTTACAGTTCAGAGGTGATATGGATGTGAACCACTTGCCTTTAGAGAAGTTTTGTGGATCCCTTACCCATGGCATACTCGGGACTCCTAAGTATGGATAACAAATCTGTCCGTATGCTATGGAAGGAAATAATTTACTGGGGAAGACCTTCGCTATGATCATTAAACTTTTGTGTCCCTTTGCTAGGGATAGAAATGACACATATCATCATTTTTTTTATACCCAACTTAGGCATATTACTTCTTTAGAACTTGTCGTTGATTGACATCATGAGCAAATCACTATTAGGCTTTGCGAGCCTGTACGCGCCGTTGGAGTAGACCGTATTTACTAAAAAGGGGCCTTCCACTTGGGTTAAAACTTTCCTGCTTTCATATGGGTTATGATCATCAGTCTCTTCATAGCTAGGATGAGATCGCCAAACTGGAATATCCTTTCCTTCACCTTTTTGTTACAGGCTCCGAAGAGTCATGCTTGATATAGCTCAATGCCCTGTTGAACCAAGAGGCATTTTTTGTCAAGTGCCTCCAACTCTTATAGAAGTCGATGATAGTTATCTTCGGCAGTTAGCTAGTGTGTAAGGGCTACCCGAAGAGAAAGAATTTGGGTCTCCAAAGGAAGTACAATTCACTTCCATAGACCAAAGAGAATGGCGTACTGCCAGTTGGGGTTCGGACCATTGTGCGAAAGGCCCATAGACATTCGTCCAGTCTCTCATTCCAGTCATGTTTATTGGTCAGAACAAACTTCTTGAGGGCTTGATGAGGGTCTTGTTGAATGCTTTAGCTAATTCATTTGATGCTAGATTGTAGGTGATTGAAGCTACATTATGGATTCAGTTTTTATCGTAAAATTGAAAGAAAATGTGGCTTACAAACTATGGACTGTTGTCATAAATGATCCTTTGAGGCAAGCCAAAGTGGTAGATGACGTGATATTTAAGGAAACTAATCACGTTAGATATTTTTACCTCTATGGTGGGGACACCTCAATGTATTTTTGCATAAAAGTCCCCAACAATTGGAAAAATTGCACAAAGATGGAAATTAGATTTAATTAATTAAAATTAGTGCGCACGATGTTCTAGAATTAATTAGAAGTACATGGGAATAAAATTAGGTGGGACACAAATGTCAGGGACTTAAAGGATTCAGTGTAGAATATTAATAAAATTCGGGTTGCATAAAGCGGTCAAGATTGTGTCTCCAATTTCGATTGGAACGCACAAGGGTACCAAGTCATATTTTATTTAGAATTAAATAATAACGTCCGTGACATTTATTGTGCGACTAAAATGTAACACAAGAAGGCGTAATTATAAGTTACACAAAGGTCAGAATAGTAGGCGGGCACGTCTATGATAAGGTGGTAAAATTTGTAGAAAGGCAATGGCTAGTGAGGTGCTCCAATTATCGAAGCAAGGTACGCTAAGCGATATAAAATATTGTATAGTTAAATCAAATGCCGTGTTCTATTTCTAATTGGGTTTAAACTAGTCCTAATTTCACTACCTGAGCCAAGTAGGCCTAATTTCGGGTATGGGGGTTTACAATCTACCCAACTTAAGATAATTTCGTCCTCAAAATTAAGATAGGATAGGGTTCTCTCTATCTAATCTTACTTGGTCACAGTCTAAAATAATTTACCTCAAGTTTTAACAATGCGGTTTTTACCCAACTTAGAATTTACCTATTTATCATCCAAGGTTATACATCTAAGAAAACTATTCCTCCAATTTTTTAATCATGTTATTTAATCCTCAAAGTTTTAACACCAAACAGATCATCTATGATATGCTCTTAATCACTATAAAGAGGAGTCACCAAGTCATATGATTAGCCTATGGGGTATATCTAGTACTTATCTGTGTGTTAACTTATACTCGGCACGAGCGTTCATCTTTTCGGAATAAGGAAGATGGAAAGCAATAATAAAGAGTTCAAGGGTGTCATAGGATAGAAGTATGGGGATCAAGGTGTTTTTAAAAAATTCGAATGAGAATTGTCAAGGCAGTTGTGGATTAAAATCCTATTTGGTAGTTTCTTATTTGCATGCTCGTATCAGTACAGTTATGTAACCGATACGATATGCTCAGACATATCTAGAGGGCAAGTATATTCGTCCACTAGTCAACTATATGTTTCAATCCACATAAAGTAGTATTACGAAGGGCGAACCAAATGTACTAAGGTTAGCTAGACCTTAATATACTGATTCTGATTAGACAATGTATTAGTAGGCATTCCCAATAATACAATATCATGATCAAGCTTGATAAAAAAATAAGCTTGTAAAACTAGGCTATAATAGCAGCATCAGTCGAGGTAGTTCAGAAAATATAAGTGCGCTAGATTATGATGAGAGAAGTCATAAAATAATGCAAGTTCACAAAGGATAAGACTCTACAGTCTCTACAATTATCGTACCAACTCCTTGTCTAAGTCGTCAGTCGACCAAATAGGGATATGGGCCTCTAATTTCTACAGTCTGCATAAACACTATCGTCTTATACTAGCATACAAGTAATATCATTCAGTTATACTTTGTCAATGGGTCGAGAGGACTACGTGATACTATGTTGTGAGGCATACTACCCAACTTAATATAATAAATTAATACTATAATGCCTTAAGGATAATGTAGAAACTCCTAATAAGGTTTACAAGAAGAGATTTTGGTACTTATTAGAGTACCCTATTATATAGGTCATAGTCATCTTAAGTCTTAGTAATAGTGCTCATAGAACAGAAGGGTTACCATTAAGAATGGAAGCGTTAGGTGGCACGATAGAAGAACATAATTAGTCGTTGCACCAATCGCGAGCGCTAAGGTCTTGGAGGAACGAATGTGAAATTAAATAGAAGGACTCTAGATAATATCACGGTCTTCTAAGGGGGAGGTGGTATGCTAATCTCTGTGTTCGAGGTTTGATTACGGAAAATATTCTAAGCATTGCTCTTGGCTTTCTAAAGTACTGCCAGCTAATCTCAAGACAAGAGTCTAAATGTATAGTTCTATAATACTATCTTACCATGAAAAGCTAGATTAGCCCTAATATTTAGCCTTATGTTTCTATTGGTTCCTCAATACTAGGGTCAAACCTCATGGTCAACTTTCTAACTACTCTAGTAGTGTCTATACCACCCTCAAGTCTTCATAAACATATCAGGGGATAATGGTAAATTAATCTATAGGTAGGGGTGCTAGGGTTTTATTAAGTATTCTAACTCAGTGATGTGTCATTATCCTAGTTGTACTCTTAATAGGAAGGTTACCCTACTTATTATCTAGCAACAGGGACTTCTATATTCTAGGAGAAGGCTATATTCAAGAAACTATTAGGGAAGCACATGAATCAAGCAGGATGCAGCTATTTAAATAGAACAGGTTGGAAGGAAGGTGAATCATAGTCAATTATGGATGAGATCCTATACTCTAATCCTAGATGCAGGCTTGCTCGGTACAGTAACGTAACCGAGACAATATGCTCTTGACCTGCATGGGCCACCACAAAAACATGTCACGCCCCAGTCCCAAAATACGTAGGACCAAGGCATGTAAGCATGTCAGCCGTATGAATATGGCACTCCAATATATGGATACCATAACACACATACGCTGTAATATGAATAACCATTCACAAGTGGTAAATATATATGTCACTGGGCATAACTAAATCTCATCCACAAAAATTATATATAAATAAACAACCAATATCTATAACTAGATCTCAATATAAAGTATCTAATGATGGTAGTCGGATGGAAACAAATCCACTACCGAACTAGAATCTAGATAAACAAGATAAATGCAATATAAGAATATCAACTACCAATTACGAGCTCGAAGAGAAGTCCTTATCGCAATATACGTAGCAAGTCTGGATCTGCGCTCCTGCGAATACTCATGAACAATACACCTGGAAAGGGCCAAGTCCTCAGAGGGATGTAATAAGATACATAAAAGCATGCCATAAAGTAAATACTGTAAAAACTCAAGGGTGACCTAACCAGCTAAGTGAAATGTACTTTGAAGACAACATTGGTACGTATGGGTAGGTAAAAGGTATAAAGCATAGCATCAAGCTAGAGGCTAAGTATCTGGCATTAGCTATAAACTGGATGCTAGATGTATATGCTGACTACATCACCGATCATGATAGCGCGTAGCTAGTAACCTTTGCCGGATGTATCAACAAGCATATACTCCCATAACCGGGCAACACTGATCCCATAACCGGGTAGCACTGGCCTATAATCGGGTAACACTGATTCCATAACCGAGCAACATTAGCCCATAATCGGGTAACACTGAGACTCACGGCCCCGCAGTTTACTCTGAAACTACGGCAACCAAATGTCTGTCCCATACGCCTACTAATTGTCTTCCCCGCCCAATGATCTATGCCTGTTGTATCCATAACACGCAGTAGCTACTACACCGAGACAGAGTGCAAGTATCGGTGCCGTAACTCTAGCTCATAGTCTATCGCTAGAACAATAGTCCAACCTCACAACCAAACAAGGACAAGGATTGGACCTTTGTACTATAATAGTCTATGCTCCGACTACTAATAACTACTAAGTCTCTAACATGCATCACTATTAGCAGTTATACCCTATCCGTCGTACGACTTACACGTACAGGTGGCCAACCGCATACGCAAGTCCGTGCCCTACATGAGACTCACAACACGTGTAAGAAATATGTCAAGGCCTGGGGAGTCATACCAATAACTCCACGACTTTAGGTAGGTCTACTAGATACTAGGTCAGACACAAGTCCTAATGTCAACACATCCGTTGACTGCACCCGAGTCTCTCTCGGACGTGCACAATTAAATAAATAAATATGCAAATAATAATACAGAATTTAAATAATACAACAAGGCAAGGTATACTTGCCTGGCAAGAAGCTGCATTATACCAATATCCTGGTCCAGGAGTCACACAGAATAATCCGATATCCTCGATGCGCGTACACGGAGACGACGATGACGACGACGAGGGTGACGATGATTGAGGTTGCTAAGGGTGATGGTTAATGGTGATACTGATTATGGTGATTAGGTGATGAGGTGAGAAGGATGCTATAGATGGTGATTGGGTGATGATGGGGTAATGGTGATGATGAGGACGATGATGTGGACAATAGGGTAATAAGGATGATGATGTGGACAATGGTGATGACGAGGATGATGAAGTGGCGATGGTGATGAGGTATTTATGAGATGATGATGGTGATGGGGTATTGATGATGATTAAGGTGGGATGATGATGATGTTGATGATCATGATGATGGAGATGATGACGATGTCGGCGACAATGGCGATGGTGATGACGAAGACGACAATGGCGATGGTGATGATGACGATGATGATAATGGTGTTGAAGTTTATAATAGTGGTGGTGTTGATAATGTAGGTGGTAGTGGTGATAATGTAGGTGGTGGTGGTGATAATGTAGGTGGTAGTTGTTTGATGACAAATAAAAAAAATAAAACTAGGTTTATACGAAACCCTTTCTTTGTTTACAAACAAGAAAAAAAAAGTATAATTAATCCAATACGAGGATGTTAAGTACAAAAAATAATTCTGAGGAAAAAATGCTATAGGAGTCTAATCTGCGGTTGATCACTTTGTCCCTTGGACCACACGATGATGAAGAAGTGCTGTAGAAGAAGAAGAAGCTTCAAAGGTTACAAGTGGGATTGAATTCTCATTGCCAAAGTTGTCAATCAACACTCTCTGTCTATGCTCTATGTCTCTGATCTTCCTCTCTTGATCGATCCCTCTGCCCTGTGACCAGGGGTTTTTATTTATAGAGATCAGTCAAAAATAACTGTCAAGTTGGCATAGCAGCCAAACTGTGAAGAAAGTTGCATCTTTTACGCGATGGTTATAATAACTGCTACCCATATTGGAATAACCTTCTAAATCTGTGTATGACACGTGTCCCATTATAAGGTAACGCGTATAACGGCTTCTCAAAGATCACGGCATACAAGCCACGTACGTAACTGCCCCTGCGTAAAGATAGTTGGCATAAAAGCCAAATAACTATCTTGTTGGTGTAAAAGCCAAATAGCTGTCTTGTTGGCATAAAAGCCAAATAGCTGTCTTGTTGGCGTAAAAACCAAATAGCTGTCTTGTTGGCGTAAAAGCCAAAAAGCTATATTCTGCGTAAAACTTGATGATGCATGAATAGTAGATAACCAGCGTAAAATAACCAATTATCCATCACGACTGAGGTCTTAAGCGTATTCTGGGCTAAATATCCTTATTACATACCTTTGCAAATATAGCCTGAGCTGGCATATTTCGAGGAGATAGCATACGGCGTACTTCTATAGTTGAAAATAGCCTGATTGGCATAAAATACAAGGATGGTGATGTGAGCGTATTAGCCACAGTTTTAGCTCTCCCAGTCATGACAAAATCTAAAGAATAGAACCAAATCTCGTGCATTAAATATGGAGATATGCCTCCATCTCGTGCATTAAATGCAGAGATATGCCTCGAGCTCTGTATGAGAAACAGCTTTTGATGTGGCATCTGATTTTGTCTCATCTTGAGTATAAAGACTCATTTCTGCCTATGTAGAATAGGCAGTGTATTCAGAAGACTCCAGTCTTGAGCGTAAAATACGACTTGTGTCACTAAATGACAACTTGGGTCTCTGTGCATAATCATCATCACATCCGTCCTCTCGATCATCGTGTAGTACTTTTGTCAGGAGTCAGGTTCATTATTTTGTCTGACAGATTCATCCGAGGAATACGAAGAGTTCCTCGTACAACTTTATGTTGCATTAAAAATAAACGTATTTTATGCCGGAGGGTATAGTAACCTTTTATGCCAAAACAGTCTTGAAGTGCTGCTTCACGCGGGCAGCTCTGAAGCAATACTTTACGCCAAACAGCTCTGCATCTCTATTTTATGCGAACTTTATGTATGTTGGGGGTTTTGATTGTATAATATGCATATAATTCCTCAGCGTATTTTATGCTTCTACAAGACCCCCTTCAAAGTTTTCAAATTCCTTGTAATTTGAAATACTTTGAATGAAGCATAAAATGGTCAAATTTGACCCGTTCTTCGAGGCTGATTTTTCGACGATATTTAAGAGGTTGTTGGGATTTGGTATGTTCTCTTCTGCCTATATAAAGGCAAGTGAGTGAACCTATTTTTCTATACTTCCTTCACCATAAAGATGGCTGCTGAGATTCATTGGGCTGAACTGAGAAAGAAGAAGATTATGCTCTTTCAGCATGTAAGGAGCCGTAGAAAGAGACATCTTCGAGCATATATTCTCTGCAACGATGGACCATGGAAGGATATCATAGCTTCTTTTGCTCGAGATAATCAGCAATTTCATATAGAGATTCGTCAAAGGGAGAGGAAGGGTCGCATTAGACCACACAGCTTGCTAGCTGTATTTTCCCCTATTATGAAGCTGGACCCTAGTGGGCAGCTTGGCCGTGTCTTCCAGTATTGCGTTGGGTCTGAATCCCAACCACAATTCTAAGCATGTCCGCCGATAACGTATGGAGGGTGGGCTTGAATAATTTAAACAGGCCCAGTTCTATATCTTCCCTCCATTAACCATTTTCTTGGCCTCCCGGCCGAAGAAGCTGACGAAGTGCTATAGAAGAAGAAATAAAGATCTCCGTCAGACGAGAACCTAGCATAATAGATTCCTATCGTGATCTTGAATATTAATGAAAAATCCTTTGTAAAATAGATTTCCATCATATGTAATCATGATCTTGAATATTAATAAAAAATCCTTTATAAAATAGATTTCCATCATATATAATCATGATTAATAAACTTGTATTCTTTTATACACTATTTTTTTGCCATATTGCTGTGATGAAGTCTAATAATACGCAGCTTTAATATGCTCGAGCAATTTTTACGCTGACTCTGATAAATATGCCTCCAATCACGTCCCAACTTTTACGCGTAAAGAAAGATGCGTAAAAAGCTCTTTAGCATTAAGTTGTCTTAAAAATCAAATTGTTATGCTGTTTTTGGATGATGAGTCACATAGAATTTTGAACTGTTCTTTCTTCTTCGAAGAACATCTGTTCAGAACATCATCTTCAAAAATGGCTTCTCGAAAGATTCTCGAGACAGGGCAAGAAATGTCCACCGAACAGGCCATTCCCGAACTAGATATAAGAAAATTCTGGCCAAACTTTGAATAAACTATCCAATAGCCAAGGAAGAAAAGTCATCTCCAGTGAAGATAGACACTTTCAGGGAATTCCTTGGCCCTTTCATCTGATGAAGTCTTCTCGAAATAAAAAAGAAGAGAAAACACTGATAAGAAGAGCATTTCTTGCGTAAACTTTTGTAACCGGCTTCTTCAAGCACAAAACCCAGATTATCAATATATACGCCTATTCTGCTGACTGATCTGTTCCGCATAATTTAAGATGCGCGTAAAATCATAGATCTGTAGCATCTGAGCGTAAAGGCTACTGAGCGTAAAATCGTAGATCTGTAGCTTCTGAGCATAAAATCGTAGATCTGTAGCTTTTGAGCGTAAAAGCTTCTGAGCGTAAAATCATAGATCTGTAGCTCCTGAGCGTAAAATCGTAGATCTGTAGCTTCTGAGCGTAAAATCATAGATTTGTAGCTTCTGAGCGTAAAATCATAGATCCTTTTCACTGTACGTAAAAATCTGAGCGTAAAATCAGGGATTCGTTATGCAGCATGACTATCTGTCTTCCTTTTCAAATAATAGGCTGACGTGGTCCCAAATCCTAACTGATTATTAAAAATTAGGTTTGGTTTAGGATTCGGAGAGTCACTTGAACTCAATAAATAGGCCTCGGTTATGAGAGAGAAAAACCCTCGCCTCTTTCTGAAAAACCCTTCGTATCTTTTTTAGAACTCTTCGTCTCTTTCTGAAAAACCTCAGTTTCGCCATGGCACCAAAACAGTCCTCTGCTGATAAGGGAAAGAAAGCCACTTCCTTATCTCGCTCCTCTGCTCAAGCACGAGCGACTCCTACTAGACCAAGCGAGCCTCGTTCTGAACGAAGTGCTCCGCCGTCTAGCTGTGCACCGGGCATCATAAGTAAAGACTTCGAAAGGAATAAAACCCTTCGCACACGTTGTACGTGTATGCACAAATACGCCCACATTCCTAATGTATCAGCATAAAACTCCATATTTTTGCAGCCTGGTATAAAAACTCAAACTGTCAAATTTTGGTGTATACTACGAACCTTGCGTTTTACGTACTGGATGTAAATTTTAGCGTAAAACTCCATATTTTTGCAGTCTGGCATAGAAGACCAAGACTGTTAGGTTTTGGCGTATATGGCAAACCTTGAGTTTTACGTACTGGATGTAAATTCTAGCGTAAAACTCTAATTTTTTGCAGTCTGGCGTAAAACTTAGACTGTCAAGTTTTGGCGTATACGGCAAGAGTGTAGCATCTTATGTTTTATGTGCTGAAAGAAAATTCCAGCATAAAACTGACTTTTTATCTTGCCTTTTTGCAGTGGACCTACAGATCCCCCCTCTGGCTGAAGTGATGGGCTCTGCTGCTGGAATGCTGAATTCCAACTACTTGGAGGACTTGTCCCATGTAACTTTTCCTATCTCGGGAAACGAGTATCCTCAAGAAAGGGGAACTCTGATCTCGGCCCAAGAAGAATGAATGTTGCTGAGTATGATCAGTGGGGAACCCCTGACATACATAGATGGGACTGAGTATAAGAAACCAGCTTTCTTATTTGGGGATGTGATTGATAACCAATCCCAGACGAAGCCCAAGAAGGAAGATTGGGTATTTTTTGCTGTGGGCACGATCATGCATCTGCCAAAGATGCCCAGAGATTACCCTATCTCTACATTCTTCCATGTCACACATCCAAGAAAGATGGTATGGACTCTGACTCCTGATCTTCATGGCCAGTCAGGGAAGATCTTTTATAAGAAAGGATTAAACCGAGGATCCTTTGTAAGCAGTCCCTCAGGCCCTGTCATGCCCTTCGGAGGATTACTGCCGGGCAGCATCCCGAGTGAAGATACTTCACTGATCCAGCCGCTTCAAATAACAACTTTCTGCAATGACTTTATGGGACATGGAGGAGTATACCCCAAGGTTAACCCTCGCACCAGTGGATGGCTTAGCACCCAGAATCTTCGATGGGCCAGTTTAACTGCATGGGCCCTGACGCACTTTCAGATGGACCTGGAAAGTATTGGCTTGTTTGCGGCTGTGAGTGCTACTAGTGTTGGACTGCCTCTCAACCCCAACTTGTTCTTAGCTTTGATGGAGAGATATAACTCACTCACTGGGACTTTCTCTACTCCGATAGGTGAGTTGGGTCTGGCACTTCATGAGATGGCCGATATTTCAAAGCTGCCGATGGGAGACACTCCTTATGAAGAGTACGTTCCCACAAATAGGGAGCTGAAAGAAACCAACCCTCGGGCAGTAGCAGTGTACCAAGAGCTGATGAGCCACTACCTTGCATGCACCACCTTCTATAAAGAGCCCTCTGATTTGTCTCACATCAACAAATGGGTATCCTACCTCTTCTTCCATCAGGCCAAAAATGCCAAGCAGGACAAGGTTGTAGATAGCAGAGATAAACCCTTGAATCCTCTGAGCGTTCTTAATGCCAACATAATCGATGATCTTATTGAAGATGCGGGGGCTCGAGATTGTGTTCTCAATGAAGAGATAGGAGGCTATCCTGCAGGAACCAAAGCCTATAATTATATGAGGCATTGTCGAAAGCCTCTGTCAAGAGAAGTTCAACTGGTTAGCTTCCTTTCTATTTGGCTACGTTGATAGGTGGTTCCTGGCATCGCGTCTGCGGATCGCATTCATCGCAACACCTTATAGCTCGCAGTACGTTTGGTGTTTGGAGCAAGATTTGGCCTGCTCCCTGCCATGGTATGCAGGATTCAAGCTGGCCTGAGGGCCATTATTGATGGACTGCTGGCTGATGATACATAGCGTGAAGGATATCCCAGAGTGGAATTGCCATTCTTATATCTGATGGGATGGTTAATCCTTCACAACACCAAGGTGATGTCTTCCGGATCGGCCAGTGGTTCGGGCAATAACTTTCTGTTGAATTACAGGAATTCTTCTTGGAATGTGACTAGCGTCATAGATTGTCGGCTAGCACTAAATTTTGCCCATTGTTGGAAGTTCTTCTGCATCGTCCCCCCCGTACATATCAATCAACATGGGACTAAACTTCAGGATGCGGGTCAGGGGAAGACTATTCTTTCTCCTGAAGCCTTTTACTGGTTGGTCTGTATTAGACCTTCCCATCTGCTGTACAGAAGTGAGGACCACTGCTACTTGGAGCCTTATTTGACTAGTCGTTTCGTCAGGCAACTTGGGTATGATCAGTTGCACGTGGGGAATCCTATCACCATCTTCAAATTCAAAGGTGGACTTATTGACGGGGCTAGAGGATGGCAGTATTTCATCATGGGTTATACTGGAGCAACCTTCGCTGTTCCTGCGACTTCTTTCTCCACAGAGTTGCACATTCTTCATTCGTACGCACAGTTTTATGCGTCCATCAATACCTTCCATCATGATTTTGATGTACATAGAAGTTTCAGAATGCCCTCCCATAAGTCCACTGGAAGAGAGGAGATACCCTCTGTTTCCTCTAATGAGGGTGATAAAACCACCGGTGCAGATGATTATTTGTTGATTTTATCGAGAGGCGTAATAGCTCCGCCAGCAGAGCCTCTCATAATCTTCAGTAAACGAAAGGCTTCCACTCTAAAAGAGCCTTCTCCCCGTAAGAAGAAGAAGCAGATTACCAGAGGTCCTAAAAGGACTTCTACTAAGGGGGCCTCTTCCAGGAGTAAGCCTATTGTTTCTCCTGTTGGGGATGATTCTTTGATCAGGGACCCTTCGCCTTTTAGAGAGGAAACTTTTACAGTTCCAGCGGACAGTGCTGGAGATTCTTTGCCCGCGACTGCTGCTGCTACCACCGTTACCGGTAGTGCTTCTAGATCGCCTTCGAGGCCAAGCGTAATAAGAATCAATATACCTTTGCCAAGACAAATAATGGGACTAGCCCCTCCTTTATCTGTAAGTATTTCGAGCGAGATTCCACCCGATGAGCCTTGAGTAGATCTGGATGATGACTGGGATGACTACCTTCAAGCGTCAGTTGATGTACCCTCATCTCCAGGTATGACAGCTTGTTTAGCATCATTAAAAAATAATTTAGCTATACTGGCTGCAGACGCCATATACATACCATCGGCCATGGGTAAATATTGTCTTTACGCTTTCTTCAAAGAAAATTTAACATCAAATTAATATTAACTTTCTCTTATCTTAGTTTCAGGCGAAGACATTTCTGGGGAGGGCGGAGCTGAAACAACCTCTGATTTTGTTGCGGATCCAGCTAATGCAACGGCGGTGACCACCGTCGAAGAAGCATATCTTGAAGCCGTTGATCTTTCATCCGCAGCATTCTCAGACCTAATCCTGCCCGTAGCAGTTCAAATAATATCAGAGGTGGATGAACCCACCGTCTCGACTGTGCCTCCTTCGTCGAGCATACCAGCAACTTCAACTATTATTGGTGTCTCTTCCTTTTTCGTGCCATCTGTTGAAGCGACGACTATGGCAACATCCTCTACAGTCATTCCGGAAAAAAGATTTATCGATATTGCGGCCACTCCCAGCATACATTCGATCTTTGCTCTGCTAGTTGAACAATACACTAGCATATTCTACATCACTTTAAAAGAATTGATATCCATGGTACTGGAGAAGAATCTAGGCTTTGATGCTCTGAAGACGTCCTCCAAGCTCACTATAGCGCCGATTAGAAATTTTAATAATATTGAAAGAGCTGATGCGCTAGAGCAAATAGTTAATAGTTTAGAACAACCCATTAACGAATATTTGTAGCTATCCCATAGCAGCATCAATGACTTGGTTCAGGCTGAGTACGACTCACTAACTACGAAACTTGCTCAGCAGACAGAATCTTTAAACAAATCTATCCAGGAACAGCAACAAGAGATGGAGAAAGAGCAAGCAGTATTGGTGGACAATATTCCTCAGCTCGCTCAGTACTGTACAGAATGTGAGGGATATGAAGTGAGGGTTCGAGAATTAGAAGATGAACTTGCTCAAACAAGGGAGAGGCTTCTCAAGGCATCGCTAGTTCGTGATGTATTGAAGGGCCAAGTGAATACAGCTCAGCAAAACTTGAAAAATATGGGTGTTATCTACGCAAGCTTTGTTAATTCTCTGTCCGAACTATCTCTCTTGAGCAATGACGAGGCAAGGCTGGAACGGGCTCGCAATAACGTTTTGAACTCCAGGAATGAGAGGATGGCTGCTTTGGCTCAACAGATCAGGGATTTAACTGCTCCTCCCTAATGATGTACTTTTTTGTTTTTCCTGTAATTTCTCAGAGATAATAAAGATACATTTTCTGACTTTGTGGACCCATCACTTTTAGAATATAAATGATAGGCTAAGATGAAAGTGATATCAGAGGTAATATGAACATGATATACTTTCGGTAAGGTTTGGCTAAATATAAATCTATTCAGAAGTAATATGAACATGATAGAATATAATCCAACTAAATTTGTATACAAAATACTATCAGAGGTAATATGAACATGATAGGTTTACAAATTAGTTAAGCATATCCATTAAAAGGTCATATGAATCTGATAGAATATGATCCAGCTAACATTTGTACGTGGTATCGTCAGAATAAGATCTTCATCATACTCCGTTAAGTAAATGAGATCAAGTATAGTACTTCTTCAGGAATTTGCCGTTGATAGGAGCCATTATCAAATTTCCATTAGACTTGGCTAATCTGTAAGCGCCATTTAAAATCATATAAGGGCCCTCCATTTCTTTATGATTGTTTGTGCGAACTTTGGACATCGTACCAGAGGTAATATGGACGTAGTACAATACTGTATTTGTTGAGGACATCCCACAGGGGGATCCTTGGTGGACCTATTATTTGTTGCACACATTGAGTGCAAATAATAAGTTTAGGACAAGCCCTGCCAGAGGTAATATGGACGTGATAGGTTTTGTGGCTAATAAAGACATCCTGCTGGGAGATTTTTGTGGACCCATTACTTTTTGCGCACGTTAGTGCAAGTAATAGGTTTGAGACAAGTCCTGACAGATGCTTATAAAATATGATTCTGTGGGGATGAACATAGACTGACTCTTTCTTTGCTGGGTAAAATGAGGATAGTTCAGAGGTAATATGGACATGAATAATTCGTTTCCATTGCGGGCATCCCAGAAGGAGGTTTTTGGTGGACCTATTACTTCTTATGCACGAGAGTGCAAGCAATAAGTTTAGGACAAGCCCTGCCAGAGGTAATATGGACATGGCAGTTTTTATGGACCTAACACCATTGGCGTACTTAGAGTTAAGTACGGGTGTTAAGTTAAGACGATAACCGATATCAGAGGTAATATGGACATGATAATCGATAGCCGAACCCGGAAGGTTTGCTCATAGGTAGTATGAACATGCCAAACTCAGCCTGAGAGAAATATTATGACAGCAGTTCAGAGGTAATATGGACGTGAAGTAATATCCGAAAAATTCATTGAGGAGTGATATGTTGAATATGGTCTATCCAAACATGAAGATAGACCAAAGGATTATTCCGCTGGGGAGATTGATGGGACGATAGCTCAGAGGTAATATGAACATGGCTAACGTCTAACGAGATTGGTTTGAATAGTCACTGCAGGATTGTGCAAGTAGACCTAAGGATTGCTCCGTTGGGGAGATTTTAAGGATTCGTCATCCATTGCGTACCCGGGACTCTTGGATACAGATAATGGCTCTTTACAAGAATTTGTAACGAAGGAGAAAACATTGCACATAGGCACTTGCTGGGGATGCCAAATTGCTGAACATATCTATACAGAGGTCATATGAACATGATAGAATATGATTCTCGATCTTCGACGATTCAGAAAATATTGCACATAGGCACTTACTGGGATGAAGAACCAAGAGTTGATTTGTACATCTAGGTTGTGGACTTATTACCCATGGCGTCCCTTAAGTATAGATAATAAGCTGAAATGACTAGCACTATTAGGGGTTATGCGAACGTGATAGTAGGAAGTCAAAGAGAAGAATTTCACTCAGAGGTAATATGGACATGGAAAAGTTCTGAAAATATCTTACTCAGAGGTAAGGTGGACGTGGTAAGATATGACTTTGAGGGAATAAAGAAAAAACAGGGCAGATAAAATATGGGAATGACCATTTTTGTGGTGATAGATTTACTCTGCTGGAGAAAGTGGAGAGACGTAGTTCAGAGGTAATATGGATGTGAACTGATCGATAGCAACAACCTAGGAGGTTTGCTCAGAGGTCACTTGGACATGGCAAACTCAGCTGGAGAAAAATATTTGGACGTGAACCTAAGTCTGAAAAATTCATTGGGCAGTGATTTGCTAAGTGTGGATAGATCTGAAGGTTGCTCATCTGGGGAGATTTTAGGAACTCATTATCTGGTACTCCTTGAGGGAGCAAATTGCCATATTAGAGTGAGATTAATTTGCTGTGACCATCTTCTCGTTTATAAGTACAAAGTAATGACTTTGGCGTCGATCAACTCCTGGATTTTCTTTTTCAGTACATAGCATGCCTTTGTGGGATGATGAATGTACCGATGAAAGAGACAATATTCTGGGTCATCGGCCTTGCCAGTCCTTTTAGGGTATCTGATATTGGGTAGCCGAAGCTTATTTTCCTTCATTAATATCTTGAAGATTTCAATGATGTCATCATCATTGAAGGAGAAAGTCTCCTTTGGCTTTCGGGCTTCTGATACCTGAGTCGTACGGTCCTCAGGAAAGATGGTCATAGTTGCATCATCTTTAGACTCAGAGGGAATTCTACCCCCAGCTTTGGATGCTGCTCTTTTTTGTCGAGGGAGACTATCCCCAGACATGTCGTTGTTTGGTTCTTCTTCTTTTTATTTGCCTTTGTCCACAGAAGTTGATTTAGAAGGACCTGCCTCTGGTATTACGTGATTAGACTCTGGAGGTTTGGAGTTTGCAAGAGATGCGGTAAACCCTAACCCAAAACGAGTTCGTTGACAGTAAGGATCACCATACAACGATATTCGTCTGCCTTTTCCATAATTGAGGCCTTGCTTCAACTTCAAATCATAACCCATGTTTTGCATAATCTTTAAAGCCTGTGGGCTATATCTGTGGATTTGCATTTTTCTAACATCAGACTCGCGAGATTCTTCTTGTACAATCTGTCTATTCCGTATTCGACCGAAGATTATTTGATGCTGATCGTTGCGAGTAGGTAGAACAATAAAGAAAGATTCTTCATGTGGCCCATATGTCATGACGACCTTAGATATTGACGCTACTTCCCACATGATCTCCCCACTCTTGGTAGTTAGGGACACTAAATCTTGATTTTGACCCCTGTCTTAGCATTTCTGGATCAAGAAATCACGCAAATTAGGGGAATTAACAGAAGAAGAAGAAGGCTTATTCTGCCTTTTTACATCAGTGGGAATGTGTAGATTAGGAATCATAGCCCTTTCTCTGCCATAGGAATATAACAGTTCACCCATATGAGTAGCATATGATCCATCATCTGTCTGAGGAGCACATCTTCCCGTAAAATGAGTCTTCTTTACGTGGACAGACCTATCCTGGCATAATTTGGATTTTGGCACAGGTTCGTGTAAAACAGGGAAAGTCCTCATAATCTGTAAAGTGAGTATTTTCTTCCCTTGTGGACGTAAAAGCCTAGAGGTTGGGAGGTTTGCCACTCGTTTTCCCTTGATGTGATCCAAGGGTTCATCTACCTCATCATAGACGTGAGATATACTTTTACGTGCAGGGCACATTTGAAATTCTCTGATTGGCACTGAGGCCTTGCTAGAAATTTTGTCTGCCACGTCACAGACGGGAGACGAAGTTTTACGCGCAGAGCGTGTCTGAGACTTCTGGATTGGCACTGAGGCATTGCCAGAAGTTTTGTCTGCCACGACACAGACGAGAGACAAAATTTTACGCGCAGAGCGCGTCTGAGACTTCTGGATTGGCACTGAGGCATTGCCAGAAGTTTTGTCTGCCACGTCACAGACGTGAGATAGATTTTTACGTACAAGGCGTGTAGGCTGTGTTATCACAACCTTGTTGATCAGAGAAGGAGAGCTTGCAGGAAGGGTAGAGGACGTCTTGGACATCCACACTTTATGCAGCTTCCTATTGTTCTGGACAAAAAGGGAATTAGAGCTAACCCCTGCACGAAGCATGTCTTCATAAGCAGATTGGTCGAACTGGACGACCAAAGTCTTCTTCGTCGATCTAATGGCAGAAGTGCTATAGAAGAAGAAGATGAAGAAGTGCTATAAGAGTCTGATCTACGGTCGACCACTTTGTCCTTTGGACCACACGATGATGAAGAAGTGCTATAGAAGAAGAAGAAGCTTTAAAGGTTGCAAGTGGGATTGAATTCTCGTTGCCAAAGTTGTCAATAAATACTCTTTGTCTATGCTCTCTGTCTCTGATCTTCCTCTCTTGATCGATCCCTCTGCCCTATGACCAGGGGTTTCTATTTATAGAGACAAGTCAAAAATAACTGTCCAGTTGGCGTAGGAGCCAAACTGTGAAGAAAGTTGCATCTTTTACGCGACGGTTATAATAACTGCTACCCACGTTCGAATGACCTTCTAAATCTGCGTATGACACGTGTCCCATTATAAGGTAACGCGTATAACGGCTTTTCAAAGATCACGACATGCAAGCCACGTAGGTAACTGCCCCTGCGTAAAGATGGTTAGCGTAAAAGCCAAATAACTATCTTATTGGCATAAAAGCCAAATAGCTGTCTTGTTGGTGTAAAAGCCAAATAACTGTCTTGTTGGCGTAAAAACCAAATAGTTGTCTTGTTGGCGTAAAAGCCAAAAAGCTAAATTCTGCTTAAAACTTGATTATGCATGAATAGTAGATAACCAGCATAAAATAACCAATTATCCATCACGACTGAGGTCTTGAGCGTATTCTGGGCTAAATAGACTTATCACATACCTTCGCAAATATAGCCTGAGCTGGCGTATTTCGAGGAGATAGCATACGGCGTACTTCTATAGTTGAAAATAGCTTAATTGGCGTAAAATACAAGGATGATGATGTGAGCGTATTAGCCACAGTTTTAGCTCTCACAGTCATGACAAAATCTAAAGAATAGAACCAAATCTCGTGCATTAAATGCGAAGATATGCCTCCATCTCGTGCATTAAATGCAGAGATATGCCTCGAGCTCTGTATGAGAAATAGCTTTTGACGTGGCGTCTGATTTCGTCATATCTTGAGTGTAGAGACTCATTTCTGCCTATGTAGAATAGGCAACATATTCAGAAGACTCCAGCCTTGAGCGTAAAATACGACTTGTGTCACTAAACAACAACCTGGGTCTCTGTGCATAATCATCATCACATCCGTTCTCTCGATCATCGTACAGTACTTTTGTCAGGAGTCAGGTTCACTATTTTGTCTGACAGATTCATCCGAGGAATACGAAGAGTTCCTCGTACAACTTTACGTTGCATTAAAAATAAACGTATTTTATGTCGGAGGGTATAGTAACCTTTTACGCCAAAACAGCCTTGAAGTGCTGCTTCACGCGGGCAGCTCTGAAGCTCTACTTTATGCCAAACAGCTCTGTATCTATGTTTTACACGGACTTCATGCTTCTACAGTAGTGATGATAATGTAGGTGGTGGTGGTGATAATGTAGGTGGTGGTGACTGAACTCCGGCCAGGGGTCCGGCCAAGGAGGAGGAGCTCAGGCCAGGGAAGGGAAGTGGAAGAGAAGGAGGAGCTCGGGGGTAAGAAAGAGGTCGAGGGAGGAGAACGGCTGATGGTGGCTTCAGGTGGTGGTGTTAATGGGGCAGTGGCCGGGAAGAAATCAGAGGGAGGAGGAGAACAGCGGTGCTGGTCGGGTTCAGTGCTCGACGGCGGCTCGTGGTCGAGCTCGTCGGCCAGGCGGAGGTGCTGGGTTGAGGTCAGGGATGAGGGGGTTGGTGATGTTGCTCTGGGAGGAGGGAGAAGGAAGGACGGGAAAGGTGAAGATGAGGGAGGATGCTAACGGCGAGGGTCGTATCGATGGCAGCGGAGGAAGTGCATGCGTGGGGGTGCTGGTGGAGTCGTGGTGGTCGAGGCTCTAGCCGGGAAGGAGGAGAGAAGGGTGGACAGCAGTGGCTCGGGTGCGGCCTAGGTGCAGCGACCTCCAGCGAGTCGTGCTCCAGGTGGGTTGTCGTCTGCTGGCGAGTTCGAGTCGGGGGATGCGAGAAAGAAGAGGAGAGTAGGGAGGAGGATCCGGCAGGTGGAGACGGTGCACATGCGGAACTCCGGCGAGCTGTCGTCGTGGAGTCTCCGGCAGGGGGGGGGAGGGGATGGTTTGAAGGGGATGAATGAATATTGTCGGCTGGGTGTTAGTTTTAGGTTTTGGGGTTTTCAGTTTTGGGAAAAATTTAGGAAGAGGATTATTTATACATGTAAGATTTTTTAGGTTTGGGGGTTGACCTAGGATTAGGGCTTGGTCAACACTCCTTGGGATTGGGCCTTGGGCTCACGTAGTGATGTTGGGAGGGCTAGAATTTGTATTAATTAAATGTAAGAATTTGGATTAAAACAAAAGGGGCGATGTTACGCGTTGTACATTCCAAAAATTATGGGAAAAATTCACGTGAAAGGAAAATTGGGTTTCTTCATGTATTGTACAATAGTGGGGATACCTCAATGCATTTTTACATAAAAGTCCCCAATAATTGGAAAAATTGTACAAAGACGGAAATTGGATTTTAATTAAAATTAGTACGCACGATGTTCTGGAATTAATTAGAAGTACATGGAAATAAAATTAGGTGGGACACAAATATCAGGGACATAAAGTATTCAGTATAGAATATTAATAAAATTCGGGTTGCATAAAGTGGTCAAGATTGTGTCTCCAATTTTGATTGGAACGCACAAGGGTACCAACTCATATTTTATTTATAATTAAATAATAACGTCCGTGACGTTTATTGTGCGACTAAAATATAGCACAAGAAGGCATAATTATAAGTTACACAAAGGTCAGAATAGTAGGCGGGCACGTCTAGGACGAGGTGGTGAAATTTGTAGAAAGGCAATGGCTAGTGAGGTGCTCCAATTATCGAAGCAACGGTAAGGTGCGCTAAGCGATATAAAATATTGTATAGTTAAATCAAATACCGTGTTCTATTTCTAATTGGGTTTAAACTAGCCCTAATTTCACTATCTAAGCCAAGTAGGCCTAATTTTGGGTGTGGAGGTTTACAATGAGTATTAGAAAATTTTAGTAGTGTGTCATGGGTTGAGAAATATTAAGATTGGTCATGGAAGGTATGAAGTGTATCACTGATTAGTATATCAGTCTGTAAAAGGTTAAGGGGAGATACTTATACATCAATAGAGATATGGAACCATATGTCTGCCTTTGGGAGTGAAGTGAAGCATGTGTATTATAGAAGTTAATAACTAGTGTAAGTGATCATGAGTTCTAGTGAGTGTGATGAGGTAATCTAATGATGAAGCTAGTGTTACTATACTAAGAGTGCTAGTATTTTTATATCAAGGATTAGTTGAGCAATGTGCTAGTAACAGTAAGTACTTCGTGTAATAATATTATATTGGTGTATCAATTAATATTGATAGAAAATTATTGGAAGTAATAGTGCAGGTAATCCAGGCAGTACAAATTTTAGTACACAATTGAGGGGTGTAGACAATTGGTGTATTTGTGTGTACCTTGAGTGTTAGAGACTGTGAGTATATATATGTATACTAAGATAGATGTGGGTTAGAAATATGTATTAGTATATGAGTGGATGATGTGCATGTGTAAGGATCTATTGGCTTAAGCATGTCTGAGATGGCACTGCAAACTGATTTGGGTGTCCATCTAGAGTTGTATTAGAGGGAGAAGTACTTAGCGTGCTGTGTTGCACTTGGGGTGCACTTGAGTGATAAGAACAACTAGTATAAACAATTGCAGTAGGTAAAAGAGCTAGCAGTGGTTGTGCTTGTAGTAGAAACAGTGGTACCAAAGGGATAGGGGTATCAAACTTTGGATGCATCATTAAACCTATGGTTGTGTTAGTAGGTTCTGTTTTGTTCTTTCCTTCTGTTACTTTCCATCTATTTGATTGATTGATTGATTCCTTCGTACCGTAGCTTGTATCAGTGATTTTCTTGTTAGAATGTACTTAGTAGTACACCCTGGCAGAGACTACAATACCATGACAAAATAGACCATAACCATGCATGTTTTACCTAGATTGCATGTTGTATGACTGTAGGTAGGATTTTCTTAGACCTTGGTTGTTGGGGGTTTGACCATAGTAAAGATTAATGAAGAGGTTATGACTCGACAGAGAGAGACAATGTGTCTTAAATATCGAGGACGAATTTTTTTAAGGAGGGTAGACTTGTCACTACCATATTCTAAAATAGGGATATTTTTGTCTTTTTAATTATTATAAGTATTATGTATATTATATTACATGTTATATTTATATATTATATATAGTGTTTATTAATGCATGGGTTAGTGGACTAGACCTAGAAGCCCACTAGATGAACCCCTGATAAAATACAGGATTATGGATTTTAATTAGCATTTTTGGGATTAAATATTAGGATTATAATTTATTACTGTAATTTTATTTAATTATTATACCTTACCGTTGCTTCGATATTTGGAGTGCTACACTAGCTTTTGCCTTCCAACAAATTTTATACCCTTATCCTAGACATGCCAGTCTTCCATTCTGACCTTTGTGTAACTCATAAATACCCTCTTTTATGCTTCATTTTAGTCGTACAATATTTGTCGCAGACGTTTATTTTAATTTCAAATAAATCCAACTTTGCATCTTTGTCCGTTCCAATCGAAATTGGAGACACAACCTCGACCCATTTTGTGCAACCCAAATTATGACAATATTCTATTCTGAGTCTTCTACTTCCATGACACTTGTGTCCCACCTAATTTTAACCCTATGTACTTCCAATTAATTTAAGAACACCCTTACATTAATTTTAATTAAATTGGTGTAAGGACCCAACTTAACCCAAAACTAGTCCCAACACCAAGCCAAACCCCCACTCACACCCTCAAGGTTCATACTAAATACCACATACCCTTTTTAGCCACTACATTACACCAAACATGGTATTTCCCTCATTCAATTCCAAAATCTTACTTTTTATGCAATTTTCCAAATATTGGGGACTTTTATGCAAAAGTGCAGTGAGGTGTCCACCTCCCATTGGACCCAACACATGAAGAAATACCTCCCCTCTTCATTGACCGGTCACATGCATTTTTCTCTTTATTTTGGAGTGTGCAACACTCAAACCTCACCCCTTAAGCCATCTTGGCCCTCCATTCATACCCACTCAATCCTAGCCATTCAAATTTTCTTCATGTAAAAGCCAACCCCAATACCTAGGAGGCATGACTGGCCCTAATTCCTAGGTTTATATTACCCTTTTTCCCTCTAACATAAACTCATCCTCTCCTCATTTTATTTTCATCACCATCACCCCTTCAAACCCTAAGCCAAAACCTAACCTTCCATCATCCTGCGGCCACCCGTCCTACTCCTCCGTCATCTTCTCCGAACACAGCTTGACCCACGACCGTCGACCTCCGCCTGAGCACCCTAACTCCACCGACGGAGCAGCCGACTCACCCCACGGCCATCAGCCCCGGTCATACGACCCCGACCGCCGACTGAATCATCATCTTCCCCACGCCTCCATTCCGACATCACGGCCCCTTCATCACCACCGCCCACTGGGATCACTTCCGCCACCAACGACAGCCTTCATCATCATCATCATCATCATCTACACTACTGTCGCCATTAACACCATCACCACCTCGTCAGTACCATCAACAGCCCGTCGACACCCTCAACCTTCCTTTGACCACTCCACGACGAGCAGCCCGACCCACTACAGATCCCTTCCCGACTTCAAAGTAGCCACCGAGCACCATCATCTCCCCGATCAGCGTCGCCCTCCTCGGTCACGTGCACGCCAATGCCAAGGTTCGGAAACTTGCCCTTCCTTCGTGATTTTGTTTGTGCATTGTGAATAATATTAGGGTTAGCATATTACTTTATAGGAGTTTGGTTGATTGCATGACACTATGTTGGTGAACCTAATAGGTAGTATGTGTGTATGATAATTAGATTTAATATATATATATACTTCATGGGGAAATTGATTTCTAGTATTACATATGTTGTATGGCCATAGGTATTAGTTGTGGGTATCCCGTATTTATATATTTGCATGACCCTAGGTGTTAATGAACCGTCTGCCTGGTGTACACTAACGTACTAGCTTAGATATGTGTTGGTGTTACACGGGATTTAGAGTTCTATACATGTGTTAGTGAGTTGACTGTCTTGTTATGCACAATATTTGAGGACATGCCACTTGTGCATTTAGACGTGCACATTTGACCCTGCTAATTGACCAGTTATCACCCCTAGCATAGTTTTGAGTTTAGTATAATTATGTATGTATGTGTGCTAGTGTAACGACTGATGCTATATTATTATTATATTATGTATATAGGACCATTGGATTGTTCAAACGAGACTTCGAAAACAGGATATTGGTATTGCCAGCTCAAGACCACAGGCGAGTACATTTTCTGACAGTTTTTATTATATTGATCATCTCTATGATTCTAGTTGTATAGCGTACATAATTATGACACTATGGATACTGTGGTTAGCATCATCGATACCTGTCACGAGGAGTCGTGATTGGGATCCATCGTGCTAGCTGGGGACGGGGAGATATTAGTAGATTATATAATTATACCCCACTTTACATGCATCATAGCTCGCCCCACACATCACGTTGGGTATAGCCTGACCATTTACATGCCTCATAGCCTGTTATATATGATTAGCCTGACTATTTCTCGCATCTGTAGAAGCATAAAAAATACGCTGTAGAGTTATATGCAGCATTTCAGTGCTGGGTGACGTAAGACGTGACTTCAGAGCCATCGGCGTACAAACAGAGCTTTATCGCTAGTACATCGTAAAATATAAGCTCCAAGACAATCCGTGTAATGCAGTATTTCCAGGCTGCTTCGGCGTAAAAAGGTTATTATATCGCCACTTTGGTGTAAAACCTACTCACTTTTAATACAGTGGGAAGTCGTACGGAGAACTCTTCGTATTCCTCGAATGAACCTGTCAGATCATGCAGTGAACCTGACACCTGACAAAGAGTACTGCACATATATCCAGACGACGGCTGTAATGATGGTGCGGCACACAGACCCAAACTGTCATTTAGTGACATTTCCCTAATACAAAGTGCTTTTACGCATACAAGGGAATACGCTGTCTAGTTTTACACAGGCAGATGTGAGCTTTTACGCTCAGCAGATGACAAAACGAATTGCCACGTCAAAAGCTGCTCTTCGTACAGAGCTCGAGGCATGTCGCTGCATTTAATGCTCAGAATGGGGGCAGATCTCTACATTAAATGCACGAGATTTGGTTATATCTCCAAAGACTGATCAAGCCATAATTACGGCTAATACGTCCACATGATCATCTCTGGATGTTACGCCATCAGGCTATTTTCAGTTATAGGAGCACGCTGTACGCTATCTCCTTGAAATACACCTCCGGGCTATTTTTAGCTATAAGGAGCATGCTGTACGCTATCTCTTTGAAATACGCCAACTCAGGCTATATTTGCATTTGTACGTGATAAGGCTATTTGGTCCAGAATACGCTCAAGACCTCAGTCAAAGAAGGAGGATCGGCTAACTTTTATGCTAGCTACCTATCCATGCAGCATCAGGCTTCTACGCCTACAAGGCTTCTACGCCTATTTGGCTTCTACACCAACCTGATAACTATTTGGCTTCTACGCCATGGTGACAGTTATTGGCTTCTACGCCAACCTTTTCTATGCAAGGGGCAGTTATCTACGTGGCTCGCATGCCATGATCTTCGCAGTAGTTATACGCATTATCTAATGATGGGATATACGTCACATGTAGATTTAGAAGATCATTTATACGTAGGTGGCAGTTATTATAACCGCCGTATAAAAAGTGCCATACTCTCCACTATCCGGCTTCTACACCGACTGGACGGTTACTATCACTAAAACCCTATAAATGGAGACCCCTATTGACAGAGGTCCAGGGTCGAACAAAGGTCGAAAAGAGGAGTCGAACAAAGGTTGAAAAGAGGGTCGAACAAAGGTCAGAAAAAGTTCAAAGAAATCAAAGAACAGAGAGAGAAAAGCTCAGACAGAGAGTAGCGATCGACAATTTTGGCATCGAGCATCCACTCCCTATTGGAATCTCTGAAGCATCTCCTTCTTCTACAGTACTTCTTCATCATCGTGTGATCCAAGGGACAAGGTGATCGACTGCAGATCAGACTCCTATAGCAATATTTACCCAAATTAAAATTTGTACTTAACATCCTCGCATAGGATTAATAGTACTTCTTGTTTGTAAACCTAAGAAAGGGTTTTGTATAAACCTAGTTTTATTTCTTCCGTTTATTATCAAACACAAGATGGCGACTCTGCTGGGGAGAACTTTCTCATCTGACGAGAAAACAATTGCTTAACACGATGCAGTATCAGTAGTATCAATAAAGAAGACCTTGGTCGTCCAATTCGACCAATCAGCCTACGAAGATGTGCTTCGAACAGGGGGTAGCTCTCACTCTCTCTCTGTCCAAGACAACAGGAAATTGCGTAAGGTGTGGATGCCCCAGACATCCCCTACCATTCCTGTCGACTCTCTGATCTCTCCGACCAACGAGGTTGTAGCATCGCTCCCTCTGTGCCTTGCGTGTAAAACTCAGTCGCCTGTTGCTGACAGGGCAGACAAAACTTCTGGTAATACCTTAGCGCCAATCGAGAAGTCCACTTTGCGCCTTGCACGTAAAACTTAGTCGCCTGTCGCTGGCAGGGCAGACAAAACTTCTGGCAATGCCTTAGTGCCAGTCAAGAAGTCCACATCATGCATTACGCGTAAAAACTTGTCTCCCACCGCTGATGGGACAGACGTAGTTTTTGACAAGACCTCAGCGCCAAGTCAAAAAATTCAAATATGTTCCGCGTATAAAAATCTCTCTCTCACTCAAAAGGAGGCAGAGAGTTCCAGTAATCCCCGCAAGGGAAAACAAGTGACGGACTTCTCAACTTCTCGGCCTTTATGCTAACAAGAAAAGAAGCTACCCGCTCTTCAGATTACGTGGAACGCTGACAGCCGATTGAAGACTTCCTCAGTTTTACGCCAACCAGAGCAGAGTTCCAAATTACGTCAGGAGAAACCCCTCGGCGTAAAGAAGACCCAATTTGCGGATAGATACGCTCCTCGGGGATCATGTGCTGCTCATATGGCTGAACTGCTGTATTCCTACGGTAGGGAAAGGGTTGGGGTACCCAATATCCGCATTCCAAATGATGTAAACAGGAGAAACCAGCCTTCTTTCTCTTCTTCTTTTTTTAATCCTCCTGACTTGCGTGAATTTCTGATCCAGAAACGCAAAGACAGGAGTCATAAACAGGCTTCAGTTCTCCTAACTGTCAAACAGGGAGAGATCATGTGGGAAGATGCATCAACATCTAATATCATCATGACATGTGGGCCACATAAAGATTTTGTCTTTATTGTTCCCCCAACTCGCGACGACCAGCATCCAATAGTCTTCGGTCGCATGCAGAACAGTCCGATTGTACAAGAAGAATCTCGCAAATCTGATGTTGGGAAAATACAAATCCAAAGGTATAGCCCTCAGGCTTTAAAAATTATACAAAGCATGGGTTATGATTTGAAGCTGAAACAAGGCCTCAACTATGGAAAAGGCAGACGAACACTGTTGCATGGTAATCTTTACTGTCAACAAACTCGTTTTGGGTTGGGATATACTGCATCTCTTGCAAATTCCAAACCTTCAGAGGCTGATCCTGTACAACCAGAGGCATCTCCTTCTAAATTAACTTCAGGGGTCAAATGCCACGACATGTCTGGGGGTAGCCTACCTCGACAAAATAGGGCAGCGTCCAAAGCTGGGGGTATAATTCCCTCAGAATCCGAAGATGATGCAACGATGATGATCTTCCCGGAAGACCGTAAAACTTAAGCATCAGGAGCCCGAAGGCCGAAAGGGACTTTCTCCTTCAATGAAAATGACATCATTGAAATCTTCAATATGTTGATGAAGGAACACAAACTTCAGCTATCCAACATCAGATACCCTGAGATGGTTGGCAAAGTCGATGACCCAGATTATTGTCTCTTCCATCGGTACATTCATCACCTTACAAGGGCCTGCTATGTACTGAAAAGGAGAATTCAGGAGTTGATCGACGCCAAAGTCATCACTTTGCATCTGTAAATGAGGGGACGATCAATGCAAATTGATTTCACTTTAACGTGACAATTTGTTCCCTCAAGAAAATACCGGATGATGAATCTCTAAAGTTTCCCCAGTGGATTCTTCAAGAAAATCACTCTACAGTAAATTTTTTGGACATGAGTTCATGTTCATATTACCTCTGAACTATTGTCCAAATATTTCATTATCTCCCCAGTTGAGTTTGTCATGTTCATATTACCTCTGAATAAACTATCCTGGTCTGACTATCGATTATCACGTCTATATTACCTCTGATATCAATTGTCATCTCAACTTAACATCCGTACTTAACTCTAAGTACGCCAGTGGTGTTAGGTCCATAAAAACTGCCATGTCCATATTACCTCTGAGCAGATATGTACCTCCATCCCCAATGGAGTCACAATCCAAAAGTTTGTTATGTTCATATTACCTCTGAACAAACTTTTCGAGTTTTCGGCTATCGATTATCACGTCCATATTACCTCTGATATCGATTATCATCTCAACTTAACATCCATACTTAACTCTAAGTACGCCAGTGGTATTAGGTCAACAAAAACTGCCATGTCCATATTACCTCTGAGCAGATATGTACCTTCATCCCCAATGGAGTCACAATCCAAAAGTTTATCATGTTCATATTACCTCTGAACAAACTTTCCGAGTTTTCGGCTATCGATTATCACGTCCATATTACCTCTGATATCTGTTGTCATCTCACCTTAACGCCCATACTTAACTATAAGTATACCAGTGGTGTTGAGTCCAAAAAAAACAAAAAAAAACTGCCATGTCCATATTACCTCTGGTAGGGCTTGTTCTAAAAAAACTTATTACTTGCACTCTCGTGCGCAAAAAGTAACAGGTCCACAAAAATTCCCCTGTGGAATGCCCACAATAAAAAAAATGAAATGTTCATGTCCATATTATCTCTAAACTATCCTCATTTCCCTAGCGAAGAAAGAGTCAGCCTCTATTTATCCCTACAGAGTCATATTTTATTGCGTCTATATTACCTCTGTCAGGATTTGTCTCAAACCTATTACTTGCACTAATGTGCGCAAAAAGTAATGGGTCCACCAAAAATCCCCTAGTGGGATATCCTCAACCAATACGGTATCGTACTACGTCCATATTACCTCTAGTACAATATCCAAAATTAGTACAAACAATCATAAAGAAATGGGAGGATCCTTATATGATTGCAAACGGCGCTTACAGATTAGCCAAGCCTAATAAAAATTTGGCAATGGCTATTATCAACTGTAAATTTCCGAAGAAGTACTATACTTGATCTCCTTCGTTTAACGGAGTATGACGAAGATCTTATTCTGACGATACCATGCACAAAGGTTAGTTGGATCGTATTCTATCAGGTTCATGAGACCTCCGAATAGATATCCTTAACTAATTTGTAAGCCTGTCATATTAATGATACCTCTGATAGTGTTTAGTATACAAATTTTAGTTGGATTATATTCTTTCAGGTTCATGTTAACTCTGAATAGATTTACATTCAGCAAAACCTTAACGAAAGTATTTCATGTTAATGATACCTCAGATATCACTTTCACCCTAGCCTATTACATTCTAAAATGATGGGCCCACAAAGTCAGAAAATGTGTCTTTATTATCTCCGAGAAATTACAGGAGAAACAAGAAAGTACATCATTTGGGGGGAGCAGTTAAGTCTCGAATCTGCTGCGCCAGAGTAACCATTCTCTCATCCCTGGAGTTTAAGACATCGGCGCGAGCCCGCTCCAACCTTGCCGCCTCATTGTTCAAAGCAGATAGCTCGGACCGAGCATGTACAAAACCTGCGTGGATGACACCCACATGTGTCAAGTTCTGTTGAGCAGTCTCCATTCGATCCTTCAGCGCATCTCGAGATGCCGACAAAGAGAGAGCCTTCTTCTCTGCTTGAGCGAGTTTATCTTTTAATTTGCGGACCCTCGCTGTCTCTTCCTCATATTCGGCTTTGTACTGAGTCAACTGGGGAATGACATACTCCAATTCGGCACGCTCTTGATCCATCTCCTGCTGTTATTCCTGGACAGATTTGTTCAGAGATTCCATTTGCCCCGCAAGCTCTGCAGTTAAGGAGTCATACCTAGCTTGAACGAGACTGTCAATGCTGCCTCGAGATAGCTGTAAATAATCGTTAATCGGTTGTTCCAAACCATTAACTATTTGCTTTAGTATATCAGCTCTCCCAGCGTCGTTGAAATCTTGGATCGACGCTATCGTAAACTGGGAGGACCTCCGCAGAGCCTCAAAGCCAAGATTCTTCTCCAGCACCATTGATATCAGCATTTTCAAAGTGGTATAGAAAATACTAGTATACTGCTCAATTAGCATGGCGAGATCCGAATGGACGCTGGGAGTGGCTGCAATATAGGCGAATCCCCCTCCAGGAATGACTGCAGATGATATTGCCATAGTCGTCGCCTCAACAGATGGTACGACAAAAGAAGAAGCGCCAACAACTGACGAAGTGGCCGACGTACTCAAAGGAGGCATTATCGTAATGACAGGCTCATTCTCCTCTAGAGATATCGGAACCATTTCGGGCGAGCCGGCACCCAAAAATATTTTCTCTTCAAAATTAGGCACCTCCGTGTCATAGACATGAGCAAAAACAAAGTCGAAAGTTGCATCGACGCTGTCCTCCCCGTAGATGTCTTTCCCTGAAAAGAAGACAAGAGAAAGTTAATATCAACATGATGTTAACTTTTTCTAAAAAAGAGGCATAAAGACGATATTTACCCATGGCCGATGGTATATATGTCGCGTCTGCAGCCAGTACAGCTAAATCATTTCTTAATAATGCTAAGCGAGCTGTCATACCTGGAGAGGAGGGTGCACCAAATGACGACTGAGGGTAGTCATCCAAGTCTTCACCCAGATCCAATCAAGGTTCATCAGGTGGAATCTCGCTGGGTATACTTACAGACGCGGCAGGGGTTTCTTCCGTTGCTAGTCTGGATAAAGATATCTTTATTTGGCTCGGCCTCGAAGGTAATCTCGTACCACTACCTGAAGCGGTAACAGCGACAACAGCCTCGAGCAAAGATTCTCCGGTACTGCCAGCCGGAACTGTGGAGGTTCCCTCTCTAAAAGGCAAGGAACCTCTAATCAAAGGATCGTCCCCAACAGGGGAAACAACTGGCTTACTGCTAGGAGCCTCATGACTGGAAGTCCTGACAGGACCACTAACAGTTTTCTTTTTCTTGCGAGGGGAAGTCTCCTTCAGAATATGAGCCCTTCGCTTACCAGAGATAACCAGAGGATCTACAGGTGGAGGTATTTTGCCTCTCGGTACTGCCAATAAAGGCTCATCTGGATTGACAAAATCTTTACCCTCATCAGAGGAAACTGATGGGACTTCTTCTCTTCTCGCTGACTTAGAAGAGGGCATCCTAAAACTTTTACTCATATCAAAATCGCGATGGAAGGTATTGGTTGCCACATAAAACTGGGCATACAAATGGAGGATACGTAACTCCATGGAGAGTGAAGTCACGGTCACAGTAAAAGCTGCTCCAGTGCAACCCATTATGAAGTACCACAACCCTCTCGCTCCATCAATAAGTCCACCCCTGGACTTGAAGCTGGTGACGGCATTGCCCATGTACAATTGGTCATACCCAAACTGCCTGGCGAACCGACTAGGCAGGTGGGGCTCCAAGAAGCATTGGTCTTCACTTCTGTACAATAAATGGGAAGGTCTAATACAGACTAACCAATTAAAAGCTTCAGGAGAAAGAATGGTCTTCCCTTCACCTGAGTCCTAAAGCCTGTTCCCCTGTTGATTGAGATGTACAGAGGGGACGGTACAAAAGAGCTTTCAGCTGTGAGCAAAATTTAATGCCCGCCGACAGTCTAAAATTGTGGTCACGTTTCAGGTAGAATTTTTGTAATTCAACAAGAAATTACTCCCCGAACTACTGCCAGAGCCGGGAGACATCACCCTGGGGTTATGGAGAATTAACCATCCCATCAAATACAGGAACGGTAATTCTACCCTGGGAAAGCTGTCACGCCGTGTTTCATCGGCAAGTAGCCCATCAGTAATGGCCCTCAGGCCAGCTTGTATGCGGCATACCATGGCAGGGAGCAAGCCCAGTCTTGCCCCGAATATCAGATGCACTGCAGGCCATAAGGTGTTACGGTAAATGCGATCCGAAGATGCAATGCCTGGTACTACCACTCGGCGCAGCCATACAGAGAGGAAGCCAGCCAGTTGAGCTTCTCGTGACAGAGGCCTGCGGCAATGCCTCAAATAACTGTAGGCTTTAGTGCCTGCAGGATATTTTCCTATCCCTTTATCGAGAATTTGATCTGAAGCCCCAGCATCTTCAATAAGGTCATCGACTACTTGAGCACTAAGCACGCTCAGAAAGCTCAAAGGCCTATCCCTGCTATCCACGACTTTGTCTGGCTTAGCAGCCCTGGCCTGATGGAAGAAGAGGTAGGACGCCCATTTGTTGGTATGAGCCAAATCAGAGGGCTCATTATAGAAGGCGGTGCATGCTAAATAGTGACACATCAGCTCCTGGTACACTGCCACTACCCGAGGGTCTGTATTCCCCAGCTCCCGGTTTGTGGGAACATACTCTTCATAAGGAGTATCCCCCATTGGCAGTCTTGAAATCTCTGCCATTTAGTGAAGGGCCAATCCCAACTCCCCCAGTGGAGTGGCGAAAGTCCCGGTGAGCGAGATATACCTCTCCATCAGAGCCAAAAACAGGTTAGGGTTGAGAGGCAACCCAACACTGGTAGCACTCACAGTCGCGTACAGATCAATGCTCTCCAGCTCAGTCTAAAAATGCTTCAGGGCCCAGGCAGCTAAACGAGCCCATCGAAGATTTGTAGGGGTAACCCACCCATTGGTCTGAGGATTAACCTTGGGGTATACTCCTCCATGCCCCATGAAGTCATTGTAGAAAGTCGGTAATTGGACTGGTTGGAACAGTAAAATGTCTTCACTCGGGATACTGCCCGGATACAATCCCCTGAACGACATGACCGGGCAGGAAGGGCGGCTTACAAATGACCCTTGGTCGGATCCTTTCTGGTAAAATATCTTCCCCGACTGTCCATGAAGATTAGGAGTCAGGGTCCACGACATCCTCCTGGGATGCGTGGCATGGAAGAATGCCGAGATAGGGTAATCTTTCAACATCTTGGGCAGATACAGGACCAGGCCCCCGGCAAGAAAAACCCAATTTTCTTTCTTGGTCTTCGTCTGGGATTGTTTGTCAATCATATCCCCGAAGAGGAAAGCCGATTTTATGTATTGTGCCCCATCTATATACGCCAGGGGCTCTCCGTTGATCATGCTCAACAGCATTTGCTCTCCTTGAGACGATATCAGGATTCCCCTTTCTTCAGGATATTGGGGTCCAAAAATAGGGAATGTCACATGGGACAAATCCTCCAGGTAATTGGGGTGCAGCATCCCAGCAGCAGAATCCATCACCTCAGCCAACAGAGATATATGCAAGTTAACTACAAAGTGCAAGAAAAACACGTCAGTTTCTATACTAGACCTCATAATCTTGCAGCTTATGCCAAAGAGCAACAGTCTGTGCTTTTACGCCAAGACTGTAAAAACTTGACTTGTTTACGCTGGAATCTCATTCCAAGGCATAAAATTCAAGATTGGCAGTATACACAAAAATCTGACAGTCTGTGTTTTATGCCAGATTGCCAAAGTTTGAGTTATTACGCCGGAACAAAGCTTTTTACGCCAGACTGCAAAAATATGAAATTTTTATGCTGACACATTAGAAATGTGGGCGTAAAAGATGAAACATCTCTGTGCATCATCTTCCACGAAGAGGCTATCCGAACAGAAGATGACCTAGCGCGTTCACGTACAACGTGTGCGAAGGATTTTCTTCGTTCTTGTCATCCCAAAAGTTTTACCTATAACGTTCGGTGCACAGCTCGTCGGTGGGACACTTCGTTCAGAGCGGGGTTCGCCCTGCCCAATGGGAGTCGCTCTTGCTTGGGCAGAGAAGCAAGAAGAGGAGGCAGCCTTCTTTTCCTTAGAGGAGGAGATTGGTTTTGGTGCCATTGCTAAAAACTCAGAATGCTCAGAGAAGAAACGAAGGAGAGTACTCAAAGAGACGAAAATTTTCTTTTGCAAAAGACAGGTGAAGAGTCTTCTCTCTGAAAGCCTTGGGGTATTTATAGAGTTCAGATAAACTCCTCGAATCCCTAACCAAATCCGATATTTAATATTCGGTTATGATTGGGGACTACGTCAGCCTATTACTCTAGGAAGGCGGACAGTCAGCGAATTCAAAAAGTTTTCTTGCAGAGCAGATTCGTGATTTTATGCCAAGGAGATTTTTTATGCTCGAGAAGCTACAAATCTACGGTTTTACGCTCAGAGGCTATAAGTCTATGGTTTTACGCCCGGATGCTTTTACGCTCGGTAGCTTTTACGCTCGAGAGGCTACAAACCTACGACTTCATGTTCAGAGGCTACAAACCTATGATTTCACGCTCAGAAGCTTTTTTACGCTTAGAGGCGACAAATCTACGACTTCACGCTCAGAAGTTTTCTTTTCAGAGGCTATAAATCTACAGTTCTACGCCCGGATGCTCTTATGCGCAGCAACTTTTACGCTTGAGAGGCTATAAACTTATAATTTTATGCTCATCTACACTATAGATCTATGACTTTCCGCATATCTCAAAATACGCAGGCCAGAGTATGCGTATATCTGAACAAATCTCAAGACGGCCAATTGCAAGGGTTCACGCAGGAGATACTCTTCCTTGGCCTCAAAATATCCCAAGTACCCAAAGCATACAGAGTTCAACATTGAAAATAACTCTTCTTCTTGGGTCGATTGGAAGTTCATCCAAAATCCAGTCTGAATATTTCCTCTACAGTTCAAGATGACGATTCAGTTTTAACAGCCATTTCTCGCCCTATTTTAAGGGATTTTTGGGAAGTCATTCTTGAAGATGATGGTCTGAACAAGAATTCTTCTTATTAGAGAAGTGACAAGTTCAGAATTCTATGCAATTCCTCGTCCAAAACAGCATGACAGTTCAGATATAAGACTTAAATGCTAAGCAGTTTTCTACGCGTCCTCAGTTACGCGTAAAAGATGGGACGAGACCAAATACTCTTTTTTTAGAGTCAGCGTAAAGTTATTCAGACGTGTCGAAGCTACACATATTCAGACTTCATCACAGCAAAGAATATGGCAAAATCATCAGATGCATAAAAGAAGACAATTTTATTAATCATGATTACATATGAGGGAAATCCAGTCTACAAAGGTTTTTTTTCATCTTCATGATTACATATAAGGGAAATCCCGTCTAAAAAGGATTTGCCATCCTCATTTAAAGATCATACCCATAATCTGTTCTGTCAGGTTCTCGCATTTGGGAAGATCTTTGTCCGTCTTCTACAACAGTTCATCGACTTCCACAGTCGATGAACAAGAAAATAATTAATGACGGGAGGATACAAAACTGGGCCTGTATAAATTATTCAAGAGCCCATCCTCCATAGGCAATAACAAATTGAGTTGAGGTTTTAGACCAAACTCAGTACTGGAAGACAGGGCTAGTTTGTCTGCCCTCGTCCACGAACAAATGGGAGAAAATACAGCTTGCAAGCTGTGTGGTCGAATGTGACCCTTCCTCTCTCCTGGACAAATTGCCATATGAAGTTGCTGATTATCCCGAGCAAAGGAAGCTATGATATCCTTCCATGATCCATCGTTGCAGAGGATATTTGCTTGAAGATGCCTTCTTTTTTGGCTCCTTACATGCTGGAAGAGCATGATCTTCTTCTTCCTTAAGTCGACCCGACGAACTCCGACGATCATCTCTGTGTAGTGAAGGAAATATAGGAAGAACAGGTTAACTCCTCAGCCTTTATATAGGCAAAAGAGAACACACCAAATCCCAACAAATCCCCAAAAATTCGCGAAGAAATCAGCCTCGAAGAACGAGTCAGACTTGACCGTTTCATGCTTCATTCAAAGTGTTTCAAATTACGAAAAATTTAAAAACTTTGAAGGAGGTCTTGTAGAAGCATGAAAAATACGCTGTAGAGTTATACGCAGCATTTCAGTGCTGGGTGACGTAAGACGTGACTTCAGAGCCATCGGCGTACAAACAGAGCTTTATCGCTAGTACAGCATAAAATATAAGCTCCAGGACAATCCGTCTAATGCAGTATTTTCAGGCTGCTTCTACATAAAAAGGTTATTACATCGCCACTTTGGCGTAAAACCTACTCACTTTTAATACAGTGGGAAGTCGTACGGAGTACTCTTCATATTCCACGAATGAACCTGTCAGATCATGCAGTGAACCTGACTCCTGACAAAGAGTACTGCACATATATCCAGACGATACTTGTAATGATGGTGCGGCACACAGACCCAAACCGTCGTTTAGTGACGTTTCTCTGATACAAAGTACTTTTACGCATACAAGGGAATACGCTGTCTAGTTTTACACAGGCAGATGTGAGCTTTTACGCTCAGCAGAAGACAAAATGAACTGCCACGTCAAAAGCTGCTCTTCGTATAGAGCTTGAGGCACATCTCTGTATTTAATGCTCAGAATGGGGGCAGATCTCTGCATTAAATGCACGAGATTTGGTTATATCTCCAAAGACTGAGCAAGCCATAATTACGGCTAATACGTCCACATGATCATCTCTGCATGTTACGCCATCAGGCTATTTTCAGTTATAGGAGCACGCTGTACGCTATCTCCTTGAAATACGCCTCCGGGCTATTTTCAGCTATAAGGAGCACGCTGTACGCTATCTCCTTAAAATACGCCAACTCAGGCTATATTTGCATTTGTGCGTGATAAGGCTATTTGGTCCAGAATACGCTCAAGGCCTCAGTCAAAGAAGGAGGATCGACTATCTTTTACGCTAGCTACCTATCCATGCAGAATCAGGCGTCTACGCCTACAAGGCTTCTACGCCTATTTGGCTTCTACGCCAACCTGATAACTATTTGGCTTCTACGCCATGGTGACAGTTATTGGCTTCTACGCCAACCTTTTCTACGCAAGGGGCAGTTATCTACGTGGCTTGCATGCCGTGATCTTCACAGCAGTTATACACATTATCTCATGATGGGATACGCATCACACGCAGATTCAGAAGATCATTTATACGTAGGTGGCAGTTATTATAACTCTCGCGTAAAAAGTGCCATACTCTCCACTATCCGGCTTTTACGCCGACTGGACGGTTACTGTCACTAAAACCCTATAAATAGAGACCCCTATTGACAGAGGTCCAGGGTCGAACAAAGGTCTAAAAGAGGGGTCGAACAAAGGTCGAAAAGAGGGTCGAACAAAGGTCAAAAAAAGTTCAAAGAAATTGAAGAACAGAGAGAGAAGGGCTCAGACAGAGAGTAGCGATCGACGATTTTGGCATCGAGCATCCACTCCCTATTGCAATATCTGAAGCATCTCCTTCTTCTATAATACTTCTTCATCATCGTGTGGTCCAAGGGACAAAGTGATCGGCTGCAGATCAGACTCCTATAGCAATATTTATCCAGATTAAAATTTGTACTTAACATCCTCGCATATGATTAATAGTACTTCTTGTTTGTAAACCTAAGAAAGGATTTTGTATAAACCTAGTTTTATTTCTTTCGTTTATTATCAAACAACATCATAGCTAACCGGATGGTTAGCCTGACCTCACATAAATTATAGCCAATCATATATAACAAGCCTGATCTTGTCCCAAGTCGATCACATGATAGACTGAGGTTTCACACACTTATCTAGATATTCTATTATGTATTTCCAGTTTATTGTTCTAGCATTCACTAATATTTCTGTTCATTGCTAGTTGTGCTATTGCTGATGATATATTCTCCAATATTTCATACTAACCAGTATTTCTTATTTCCAGTATTCATCTCCATCTTGTATTTTTTTACACTATATTATAGTTTTTGTCAATATATATGGAACTGCTGTTAGTGCTTGTACTTCGCTCCAATCCTGACTGGATAACATTTTTCCAGAGGACCTTGAGGACTTCTGTCCTACACACTATGGGCCAGGTGTAGAGGGAGACTACTTACCAGAGATCTTAGAGGAGTCCCTTCCTTTAGAGGAGACACTACCTGCAGCTATTTAGATAGTTATTTTATGCTGCTTTGAGACTTATGATGAGATTTATGTTGAGACTTATGTTGAGATTATATTGAGACTTATGTGGAGACTTTTTTTGAGACTATTTATGTTGGACAGCTAGACTTTAGTTTTATCTCTATTTTGAGTTGTTGTGCTTGACTTATGTCAGTACTTCTTATCTTTTATCATGCCATTTATTTCTTATAGCTATGTGATTGAATATATATTATTGAACTGTTGAGCAATGTATTATTCATTGTCCTCCTTATGGAGTTGATATCAATGACAGGTTGTGAGTTATGTTTAGTATATTTGAGACCTAGACAGCGTTCTACCGCCGATGCTGCGGCGTAGGTTGGACGTGCCCATGGCTCACGCCCAAATTCCCGGTGTGGGTCGTGACAGAACACGACTCCGTAAGCGAGTATGCACGATGGATGACTAAGTCATCGGGGAAGATCAGCACTACCCCTACTCCGGTGACTATATTGCTCTTGGGCCTGTTCTGGAAGCACCGTCGAAGAACATTTGCCAAACTAATCCTCATGTTACAGCAGCGTTAGACTCTAACACCTCGTCGAAATTTTTATCATAGAGCTTTGAAGTTTCAGACACCGGATGAGCTGCTAGAAAGTAGGGCAATGCTTGTCCCTTGACATCCTTTTGCGGGAAGAATACCATGTTGTCGGGTGATATTAGGATTGCCCATATGGCTAGGTGAGAGTTAAGTGCCCCGGGCTTGGTTATGAGGACTCTGAGAGGGTTCACTCGATAGATCACATATATTGTTTGCCCTGTCAAGTAATAGCCTATCTTTTGGACAGCGAGTACTAGAGCAAGATATTATTTCTCGATCGGGTTATATCGATATTTTGTGCCGATCATCATTCTGCTGAGATAGTATATAGCTTGCTTGTAGCCTTCGTCTCTATTTTGGCAAAAAGAGCACCGAAAAAATGATCCATTGCCCGGACGTAGAGTAAGAAGGACTTTCCTATGTTTGGGGCCACCAACACCGGGGGTTTCATGAGATACCACTTAATATCATCGAATACTTGCTGGCACTCTTCCGTCCAGGCGAAGGAGACTCCCTTCTTCAAGAGCTGAGTAAAGGGTCGACATCGTCCGGAGAGATTGGCTATGAATCTCCTAATGTATGCTAGTCTTCACTATAGACCACGAAGTTCTCGCAGGTTCTTTGGGGGTTGCATCTCTATGATGGCCTTAGTCTTATCAGGGTCAATATGAATACCCTTTAAAGTTATAATAAATCCCAAGAACTTGCTGCTGGAGACTCCCAGGAATGACTTGATGGGGTTCATCTTGAGCTAGTGGGCTCGCATTAGATCGAATACCGTCTTTAGGTCATAGAAATGATCATCTTAAAATTGTCTCTTGACAATGATGTCATCAACATAACATTCCACTGTCTCGCACAGATGGTCGCGAAAGATAGCGCTCATAGCTTGTTAGTATATAGCACCTATATTCTTTAGACCCAAGGGCATTATGGTGTAATAGTGCACCCCTATTGGCGTTCGGAATGACGTATGCTTCTCATCATCCGAAAATATCTTGATCTGGTTGTAGCCTGAGAACCCATCCATGAAAGACATATGCTTGAAGCCACATGTGTTGTCGATCATCACATCCATGATTGGGAGAAGGAATTCATCCTTTGGGCAAGCCACGTGCAAGTTATGAAAGTTGATGCACACTCAGATTTTACTATTATTTTTTATGATGGGGACGATGTTAACTGCCCAATCTGGGTTCTGTTCTTCACGGATGAAGCTGCTTGCTATTAGTTTATTTATTTCAACTTCAATGGCATCCATAATATCTGGGCCGAATCGTTGTTACTACTGCTTTACAGTTTTGGCGTTTGGCAGGATATTGAGTTTGTGTATCATGATTTGCGGATCTAGACCAGGCATATATTTAAAGTTCTATACGAAGACATTGATGTATTTCCTTACAAACTGGACAAAGAATTTATGTTCTTCTGTCGAGAGATTTTTGCTAATGAAGATTGGTTTATGAGCAACGTTGTCACCCAGATCAACTTATACAACCTCGTCCTTGGTAGGAGGTTTTCTTTGCTCGAACTGTAACTCCCATAGAGATACCAATTTTTGAGCCCACGGTTCCACTTCAAATAGTTCGAGGGGGCACTCAACATCCTCTTCTGGATCTGCTGATACCATGTTGGAGGCAACGTTTGTTTAAGAACATCTCCGATGCTGATGTCGGAGTCCAAAACGAAAGACTGTCAAGAGTGAGATCGTGTTTCATCTTCCTCTCTAGATTCTTCGGGGATTATAGGAGGTGTGACGTATTCCAAACCATGATTGGTCCGCTGGTAATACGTCTCAGGCTTACCCTTGGGCATAAAGTGATGGAGTGGTAAGCGTCATCCCTTGCCATAATTCAGGCCTTGGTTGCTTTTTAGATCGTATCCTATTTTCTAGAGAATATGCTTAGTCTGTATACTATAGCGGTAAAGTTTCATTCTGCCACTTTCTGGTTCTGGCTCTTTCGAGATGAAGTCCCGAAGACCTTCAATTTTTTCAAAAATGATGGATTTGTCACCTTTCTTTCTTACTGGAATGACGAAATATGGGTCTTGGCTAAGGAGGATTCAGTTTACTCTGTGGGCGGCAGCCACTTGCGTATGTAGGTGTAAACCTAGACCATACTCCAAAGAATATACGGTTCCCTAATGAGCGATAACAACACAACTCAACGAGAGGACTTTATTAAGAAAGTACAATATTTCCTGTAAAGGGATTACATCATGGAGGGATGGTACGTTGGTAGATGCCACGACATACTCTTCTATTTCATCTTATTCGGTGGTTGTCAGTAACATTGACGGTTCTGGAGTTTTTCTGCGGAGCATGACTACCAGCTGCCCTAGGGTTCTTACGACAAGTGGATCCTTGTCTGGCATGCATCTCTGTCCCCGGAGTTTGACTATTGAGGGTTCAAGTGCCCTTCTTCGAAGCTTGACTAGATGTTTGGGCTGGGTGTCCTTTGAGACGGGCCATTATGGGTTCGCCTGAATCTGTAGTCATATAATCTTCATCATCGGCCTCGTTGCCTCCTTCATCTTGGTGGATTTGCTTGTACAAGATCAAGTCAGAGTTGTATGCCTCGACCCCTTTGAAAGGATCACTGTCACGCCCCAGTCCCAAAATACGTAGGACTAGGAATACGTAAAACGCCCAGTCGTATGTATATGAACTCCAATATATGGAAACTATATATACACGTACGCTGTACATGAATATCCAATCCACCAGTGGTAATATACTGTTACAACAAGTCACACACAATCTATATCTCATCCACAGCACAAATAATAAGTAGGAATAAAGAGCTGAATAATAACTGAATATCCAAGATGAGTATCAAGTCTGATAGTCGGGTGGAAACAAATCTACTACAAAATAACTATATTGCAGTAGAAATATGGATCTCTAAACAACGATAATAAAATCACAGATACTCCGAGGGTAAGACCTCCTCAGTCTGATAAGAAACGTCAGGTCCAGGATCGTACTCCTGCGGGTACTCTTGCTCGTCTATATTTAGAAAGGGACCAGGTCCTCAGAGGGACGTAACAAGATACATAATAACATGCTAATAAGTACTGAAATATAAACATTCAATGGGTCGCCTAACCGTCTAAGTGAATACAGTTTGAGAACAACTTTCCAACACGTGGGCTATCTGGCCATAAATGGGATTGGCATGATTCTCTCGAAGAATCAGGGGCCTACAAGCATATCGTCTTTTGAACAGCAGAGGCCGCCTGCAATATATAGTGGTCATCATCACTCGTTTCTCCGGCGGAGAATCCGGGTGTACAGGAGAAAAATGCAAAGGAGCCCAAATGCCTTACTTGTTGTTCTCCCCACCCCATGCTCTAAGCATGCCACATCCATGATACGATAAAACCTCTAAATAACTGCCAGGTCTGCTAGCATACAAAGTTTCTATCAGCAGTTATCCCTAACGCACGACTCTTACGTACAGGAGGCCAGAACTGTCACGCAGATGGTGGTCTATATGAGACTCATAATTCGTGTAACAACTGTGTCACGGCCAATGAATCTAATGATGCTCCATAATACTGGGGTGGTCTCATAAAGTAGGTCCAAAAATCTACATAAATAAACATGATATGACGACATCATCGTTGCACCCAAGTTTCCTTGGACGCATAATTTATTAAGCAATAATTGAACTAAATAAGAAGAAATAAATATGCATGCATCAGCTGGAATATAAATAATAGTATAATGACAAGGTATACTTTTCGAGCAAAAGTTCTGTATAGTTCACGTCCAAAACAGTGTTAAGCTTAGTGAAAAAAGAATTATAGTTAGGGTTTGGGGGAGTTGTAATATAGAGAATAAGAGGCGGTGGGGAAATATTTAGTGGTCTTAAAAGCCATTGCCGCTGCTATTTCTTTCTTTCTTTCTTTCTTTCTTTGTTTTTGGGTTTCGATTAAGGAGAGTTTAGTAATACTAGAGTTAAGAAGCGGTGGAATGAGAAGGCTCACACGCGCGGAGAAGGGAAAAGCAAAGTTAGTTTTTGCTACTGCTGCTGTTGATATTTTCTTCTCCTAATGGGTCCGGGTAGGGGTTAAACGGTTAGTGGGTTCAAGCGGGTAGGGTGTTGGCTAAGGGGTTAACGGGTTTTAGGTAGAGATCCAATAGGAATTATATATATATATATATATATATATATATATATATATATATACACACATATCTATCTATAGAAAATTCTAAAAATTATATTGGTGCATACCATTAAGCTAGCAACTGTCTAAAGGGTCTCCTACATGGAATAAATTAGGAAAAATTTATAATGGCTCCATAAATCCCCTAAATGCGCAAATACCTCAATTAAAAAAATTAAATAAAATCTATTCTCTCTATTTAGCTCATAACTACAAATTAAATAATTAATACATTTTTCAGAATGAGGGGTTTTACATTCTACCCAACTTATAAAAAATTTTGTCCTCGAAATTAAAACTAAGCCGCTATAGAAAGTCAAGGATGGTATAAGGTATAAAGTAACAAAGTAATTTCATACCTTGGTCAATGAATAGGTTTAAAAAATGTTGGCGCATGTCTTCCTCGCTCTCCCAAGTAGATTCTCCTGGCGCGCCATGCTTCCATGCCATGCGGACTAAGGGAATAGACTGGTTCCTCAATACTTTCTCTTGACGATCAAGGATTCCCACGGGTTGCTCTTGATATGACAAGCTCGGCCCAATAATGATCTCCGAATGGTCGAGAACATGACTGCTGTCTGTCATATATCGCCTGAGCTACGACATATAGAATACATCATGTACTCCCTCAAGTGAAGGTGGTAGCGCAAGTCGATACGCCACTTCTCCCACTCTCTCTAGTACGTCAAATGGTCAAATATAACTTGGAATCAACTTGCCGTGCCCTCCGAATCGAATGGTGCCTCTGGTAGGTGATATCCTTAAGAAGATATGACCGCCCTCTTTAAACTCCAAGGAACGACGATGAAGGTCTGCCTATTATTTCTGTCTGTCTTGCGCTGCTCGTAAGTATCCTTGTATCTTCTTAACTGTCTCAATGGTGTTGACCACTAACTCTGGTCCCAGAATCTGACGTTCTCCTACGTCACTCCAATACATAGGAGACCTACACTTCCTTCCATATAATTCTTCAAACAGAGCCATCTGGATGCTCGCCTGATAGCTATTGTTGTAAGAAAACTCCACAAGGTGTACGTGGTCCTCCCATGATCCTTCAAAGTCTAACATACAAGCTCTCAACATATCCTCAAATGTCTGAATAGTACCCTCTGACTGCCCATCTGTCTGCGGGTGATAAGATGTACTGAATTTCAGACGAGTTCCAAGACTCTCTTGCACTCTCCTCCAAAAGTACAATATAAAGTGCAAATCCCTGTCTGATACAATGCTGACTGGTACGCCATGAAATCTTATAATTTGCCTCATATATAAGTCAGCCAAAGCTTATGTAGATTGGCCAACTCTAAAAGACAAAAAATGGGCTGATTTGGTGAGTCGGTCCACTATTACCCATACTGTATCTCTTCCACTTGGACTCTTGGGAAAACCTGTGACAAAGTCCATAGTGATGTGCTCCCACTTCCACTCTGAAATTGGGAGTGGTTACAATAATCCTGCTGTTCTCTGGTGCTCTGCCTTTACTTGTTGACATACCAGGCATTTAGCTACAAAGCGAGCTATTTCTTTTTTATTCCACGCCACCAAAAGTGCTGTCATAAATTACGATACATCTTGGTGCCTCCAGGATGAATAGAATATATCGAACTATAAGCTTCTGTCATCATCTTCTGTCGAATCTCTCCATTGGGAACATATAGACGATTACCACATCATAATGTTCCGTTATCATGAATTCGCAGTCCTGTCTACTCTCCGGCCTCTGTCCTTTCCTTTAATCTTCTAAACCTGGCATATGTAGGCAATGCTGCCTTGATTTTCTCTACAAGTGATGATTTTACTTGCAAGTTGGCTAGTATCCCATCTGTTTTGGGTAATATTACTTCAATGTCAAGACCTTGCAAGTCCTTCAATAATTTCCTCTGTGTCGTCAAGAAATAAGCTGCTGGCTTCCGGCTTAATGCGTCTGCTACAATGTTAGCCTTTCCTGGGTGATAATATAGCTTTATCTCAAAATCTTTCATCAATTTGAGCCATCGACGTTGCCTCATATTTAACTCCTTCTGTATGAAGACATACTTGAGGCTTTTGTGGTCTGTATAGATTTCCACTCGTTCCCCATATAAGTAATATCTTCATAGCTTCAGAGCAAATACAACGGCTGCAAGTTCCAAGTCATGAGTTGGATAATTCTTCTCATGTACTCGGAACTGTCTTGATGCATATGCAATCACCTTCCCATGTTGTATTAATACGCATCCCAAACCTTTCCCTGATGCGTCACTGTAGATAACATAGCCTCCTGATCCTGACGGAATCGTCAATACTGGTGCTGTAGTTAGTCGCTTCTTCAACTCTTCAAAGGCGGCTTGCACTCGTGGGTCCATATGAACTCTTGATCTTTGCAAGTCAACTGAGTCATAGGTGTTGTTATCCTTAAGAAGTTTTTCACTAACAGTTGGTAATATCCCGCAAGTCCAAGGAAACTTCTCACCTCTACTGCTGATTTAGGAGCAGGCCATGTCTCGACTGTCGAGATCTTTTCTGGATCAACAAAAATTCTATCTCCTGTAATAACATATCCAAGAAATGAGACTCTGTCCAAGAAGAACTCACATTTACTGAGCTTTGCATATAACTGCTCTCTCCTCAAGGTCTCTAGAATAATCCACAGGTGCTTCTCATGCTCCTCGTGGCTCTTCGAATAGACAAGTATATCATCTATGAAGACGACCACGAACTGGTCCAAGTACTGGTGGAAGACTCGATTCATTAAGTCCATAAAGATAGCTGGAGCATTGGTCGATCCAAATGGCATGACCAGAAACTCGTAGTGCCCATATCTTGTCCAGAATGTGGTCTTCAGGATGTCCTCCTTCCGTACCTTCACCTGGTGATATCCCGATCTCAAATCTATCTTTGAGAATATCTTGGCTCCACTAAGCTGATCAAATAGGTCATCAATGCGTGGCAGTGGATATTTATTCTTCACTCTCACTGCATTCAAGGCTCTATAGTCAATGCACATACGTACTGACCCATCCTTCTTTGGTACAAACAATACTGGTGCTCCCCAGGGTGATGCACTTGGTCGGATGAAACCTTTCTTTTCTAGTTCTTTCATCTGTGCTCTTGATGCCTATCAACGAAATGTTCCTCAAAAATTACTACGTCTAAATTAGGCTAGTACTCCTCTATTACCAAACTACATCGTATCTTCTTGGGCGCTAGTTCATGTCCACAGGACCTCTGTACTGTCGCTCTAATACACTACTCTGGCAGAGTCTGTCATGTCCATATTACCTCTGAACAAACTTTCTGGCCTTGACCATCAATTATTACGTCCATATTACCTCTGATATTGATTGTCTTCCAACTTATCACTCATACCCAATCCGGAGTATGCCCGTGGTGTTAAGTCGACAAAAACTGCCACGTCCATATTACCTTTAGCAGGGCTTATCTCAAACCTATTACTTGTACTAATATGCACAAAAAAGGGTCCACAAAACCTATCACGTCCATATTACCTCTGATAGGTTTTGTTTTGAATCTATTACTCGCACCACAAGTGCACAAAAGGGTAATAGATCCACCAAAATCCTCTAGCGGGATTTTCTTAAAATCCACAAAACCTATCACGTCTATATTAACTCTGATAGGATTTGTTTCTACTGGAGAATTTTGGTGGATCTATTACTCTTTTGCGCACTTGTGGTGTGAGACTTTATATCTCCAGTACAATACCCAAAAGTTTACAACATACAAAAATTCTGAAAGAGGAGAGACTTCATTAATCAATATTCAAGGTCATGAGTACATATGATGGAAATCCATTACATTCAAGGATTCTCATTAGTATTCAAGGTCATGAGTATATATGATGTAAACCTCTTTTAAAGGGTTTTTTATGGAGTCTCGTTGATACAAAACTTTTTTATTAAAAGCACCCCATCTATGCTTCTTATTCAAAGTATTTTAAACTTATCAGTTTAAGAACTTTGAAGGGGGTCTTCTCGAAGCATAGAAAAGATGCAGCCTTGTGACCGACGTCCTTAAGTCCCCAAATAAAAACTCAATAGATGGATTGTATGGACACCATACGACCCAAAAAAGAAACACCCATGAGGTCCAAACCAGCGGTCTGACAACTGGCTGCATGATGACTTGACATAACATCCTGACAACAAAAATGGTGCCTGACACAGAATCCTGACAAAAATAATTTTTTTGATAGCCTCAAAAGACGAGAACACACTAAAAGATCGAAGTCCCAAGGATGGTGTAGAGCCACGTGGACAACCCGACAAAAATATTCCATACTTCTCTCGCCTATGGGTCCTAGACTCTATGCGTTCCATGCAACAATGGCCCATGCATTCCAGAATCCATACAGTCCATGCGTCTCCAGCCCGTGCATTCCAGACTCCGTACGTTCCGTACGTCTTTGGCCACATATGTCCGAGATTCTACTTTGACCAAGTCTTGTTGTTACAACTGAGTGGTCCTCTCCCATCAAATAGCGGCCACATGTTTATTTGACCAAGTCGCGCCTACACAGTTGAGAACCGCCCAAATACTCAGCAAACAACAAAATCCCAATAAATTTTTACGTGGCAGTGGAGCCCGGATTCCCATGCATAACTGTAGCACCCTTTCGTTGAGAGGGGACACGGGGCAAACCTTGCCACCCATGTGGCCCAAAAACCATGTGGCCACAAATATGACTATAAATAGTAGGGTACTATACCTATGCAGGAGACTGGCTATCTATGAATCAACACTCAAGGGAGAGTGTAAACCCCCTCGACCAAAATTTGGGTTTAATTAGCTTAGCATGATTAGGGTTAATTAGTGCTATTAGAATTTATTACTCAGAGTTTTAATTATTTGTGCAATATTTATATTACTTAGGACGCCTTACCATTGTCCCGATATTTATGACACTACACTAGCTATTACCCTCCAACAAATTTTATACACTTTGCCTAGACATACCAATCTACTATAATGACCTTCGTGTAACTCACAGATACTTATTTTTGTGCTTGACTTTAGTCGCACAAAAGTCGTTACAAACGTCCATACGTAAAATTAATTAATTTTATATTTTCATTCTTTGTCCGTTCCAATCAAAATTGGGACCCAACATCAACCCGTTTTGACCAACCCTAATTATGACATTATTATACTCTAAGCCTACCACGCCATGACCCTTGTGCCTACCCAATTTAGACTCTATGTATTTTTAAATTAATTTAGGAACACCCGTTGCATTAATTGTAATTAAATTAATGTAGTGACCTAACCTCACTCAAACCACACACACACCATCAAGCCTCATACTAAACACCATACACCATTCTAGTCCACTACAAAATACCAAACATGGTGTTTTGTCACATCAAATCCTAAATTCCAGTTTATGTACAATTTCTTAATTATTCAGGGGCTTTTGTGCAATTAAGCAATTAGGTGCCCCCCTCTCATTGGCCCAACCACATGAAGAAGAGAACCCCCTTCCTTTGATCGGTCCACTAATTTTTCCCCCATTTTTATGTACTCTATATCACTTTTGGAGGACACATCCCAACCCCACATTTTAAACCCCTTAGATCCTAGCCACATGTACAACATGTAGAGGCTTCACACAACCCTAGAAAAACTACCCAGTCGGCCCTAATCCCAAGGCACCCCTTCTCTCTCTTCTACAAATATTGTATGTTACATCACTCAAAAACCACACCAAAAACCCAAACTACTAGCTAATCCCTAAATCCCCAAAACCCTCACCAACCCTCACCACTCTCACCCGACTTCCCGTAGCCCTTCCCCGGCCAGCCACAGCCTCCAGCCACACCCGCGACGGTCCCCCCTCCGACCAGCACCCACTCCTCCACCTCCAGCCACCGCCACCGACTGCTGCTCCGCCTGCAACAGCCGCCATCACCCCCGTCCTTACCATCGACCCAACACCCCTACAGCCGAGCCGACCACCCGAACATCCCCCGGCTGGCCACTGCTGTTCTGCCGGCCACCATACTTCGACGACGACTCCCCCAGGCCATCACCTCCGTCCCCGCCACAGCTCGCCCCCGGTCGCCCCCTCAGTCGGCCGGCACAGCCCCCGCAGCAACAGCAACTGCTGACTGCCACTGTTGCTAACGACTTTCCCCCACACTGCCGGAGCTCCGTTCGACCACCCTCGCCGGTGACGACGCACCTGGCGGACCCACCTCGACCCCCCTGGACACCTAGGTACTTATTTAGTATACGTACATAGTATTATACATAGTATATTTGTTATACATTGTCTCTATGTACTATTATACGTATTTTGTTTTGGTAATTTATATGTATATACCTTCTATATATATACTGTATTCTGTTTGTATATAATAGATATATATGTATATATATATATATATATATATATATATATGTATTTCGTATTATATGTATACACATAGTATATATTATATACTTTTATTTAATACATTGTATGTATTAGTATCTATTATATATATATATATATATATATATATATATATATATATATATATATATATATATATATATATATATATATATATATATATATACCTTGTATAATTTGGTATATTATATATTTAGTACATTAAGTATATATATAAATATATATTTGTGTATTTAGTATATTATATATAGTGTATAAATATTGGTATATTATATATAAATATATGTATATATATATAAATATATATATATATATATATATATATATATATATATATATATATATATATATATATATATATATATATATATATTGTGTATTTAGTATATTAGTGTATAAATAAATATATGTATATATATATATAAATATATATATACTTTATGTATTTAGTATATTTGTAGTGTGTATATTAGTGTAATAAATAAATATATGTATATATATATAAATATATATACTTTGTGTGTATTAATAGAGTATATATTAGTATATATTATATATGAGTACATTATACATTGTGTGTATATACATATAAATATATATGTACTTAACTATATATATATGTTGTATATGTGTATTTATGTACATAAATTGTTATTTAAATATATGTAAATATATATGTATATGTATTAAATTATATATATGGTATTATATATTTATTTATTATTTACATATATATGTAAATGTATTTAATTAATATGTATATATATACATATTAATTTGTGTATTATTAAGTAATTATATATATGCTATTTAAATATGTACAATTAAACATACGTATTTTATTATGTTTAAATATGTATTTGTGTACATATATGTATATGTGTTATATATATAAATATATGTACTACGTGGTCCAACTAGATGGACAGTCATGATCCTGCGTCAGTTTATTACTGCAAGTAGTGTGTCGTGATCGTACTGTTGTAGTGACTGATGTTGGTATTATTATATTATATATAGGATCGCTGGACCGTACAGGCGAGACTTCAGGAGCAGGGTATTGGCATTCGCAGCTAGATGACTCAGGCAAGTATACCTTGCTGGATTACTATTTAATTTAAATAATAACTGTTGCAATATACATATAACTGTGCGCGTCCGAGATTGACTCGGGTGCAGTCGACGAATGCGTCGATGAGTAGTGTACTTGACCTAGCTGCTAGCAGAATCACCTACTACTGTGAGGATATTATGATATCTTCCTAGACCGTGACATTTGTACACGCATTACGATGGTAAATTCATATTGGGATGCGGGTCCGCGTACCCGACTCGCTATCGGTGCATACGACATGCATCACGGTTTAGCACGTAATTTAGAGTGATATAGTTAGATGAGACTTGGCATCTAGATACAGGATATTCACGTCGTGTATTCGACTTGCGTATCCGCATTGGGCGGAGAGGACAACTGATAGGCGTATGGGATACACACATCAGACTCCGTAGTCTCCAGAGGAGCCACGGATCCGATGACTTTCTTTATTCAGATACCGTATTTTTCGGAGCGATACAGACGTATATACATTTGTAGATACCTCATTCTTCGGAATGATGGACGTTACATGGACAGATACCATGCTCTTCGGAGTATGGATGTTATGCCTACACCTACCCATACGTTCCAAGGTTGTCCTTACATTGCATTCACTTATATGGTTAGCACACCTCTTTATTTTATTCAGTACTATCTATGACATGTATTTTTGTATCTTGTTACGTCCCTCTGAGGACCTGGTTCCCTTCCAGATTTGGACGAGGCATATTACCCCACTGTGTACAGACCTGGAGTGGAGACGAGGTACGTCCTCGAGGAGGAGCTAGAGGTGCTACCGTTGGAGTTTCCTTGATTACCTGGTAGGCCTTTCGCCTAGGACTGGAGCTTCTTATCTAGATAGCAGTTGCTCTAGTCGCACTCTTTATTTCTGTCTTTAGTACTATATTTCATCATTTGTAGTGGGTTTGTTCCCATCGAATATATTTTGGTTTGTACTATGACATTTTGACTCTGTACTTATTTTCCAGTATTTTATTTCAGTACTTCTTGTTGTATTGTGGATGAGATTAGACTCTGCCTATTGTATGATAGTATTAGACTTGTTAAATTTAGGACAACGTAGCACGCTTCACTAGGATCTATTAAATTAGGATATCCTCGGAGACGTGTCAGCTGGCCAATGCCACGTGGCCTGGTCCCATGTATTTTGGGACTGGGGCGTGACAGAGAGAGAAGAGCTTCTGCACCGAATCGTCCACAGAGTAAAGAGAGTTTCTATACTCCTAACCCTTCATCGTCACCCCCCAGAAAATAAATTTGTACTTAGATTGTCCCCTAGGAATCTCCTTTATACTTTCTTAGTTTTTTAAATCAAATCTATCTCTCTCCGTTCTCATTTTGATATTAAATAGCAAACACTTTCATCTATGCGACAGAACTTTGCTAAGGGTCAGCTTACGTTGGTGGCTTTATGACCTTAGCAGTACAACACGAGAGACATGGTACCCTCTTACCTCGTAGTAGAATTCTTGCATCAGGGGGCCACGGATCAATCCTACTCTCGACCAACTCCCCTGCTAGAGAGATAACAATATCCAACATCTTCACGAAGGAGGAGGAATAGAAGACAAAGTTCTCTCTCATCCCCAAATTGCCTACTTATAGGTTCCAAGAGACACGTGAAGAGATCAAGGTGACGAATGGCGCATTTATGGCGATGAACCTGATGCCTCAATTTTTGTTTGCCACTTCTGTATCCTTAGAAAGTGTTGCCTCGAGCCCCGCATCTGGAGATGGTGCAGAATTTGAACAAAATCCACTCAAGGATCAAGGCAAATCTCAAAGTTAAATGCATAGTTGACAGCCTTACACCATTTTCCCATGCGGCTCAATGACCATGCGGCTCAAACATACCCCATCCATGCTTCTTATTCAAAGTATTTCAAACTTATCAGTTTGAAAACATTAAAGGGGGCCTTGTAGAAGCATAAAAAAGATACAACCATGCGATCGACGTCTATGCACCACAAATAAAAATTCAACAGATGGATCGTATGGACACCATGCAGCCCAGAAAAGGAACACCTATGCGGTCCAAACAAGCGACCAGACAACTGGCCGCAGGATGACCTGACATGATATCCTAACAACAAAGATGGCGCCTGACACAGAATCCTAACAAAAAAGATTTTTTTTGATCGTCCCGAAGGACAAGAACACATTAAAAGACAAAACTTCTAATGATGGTACACAGACACATGGATAACCCGACAAAAAGATCCGATGCAACTTTGGCCCATGTGCTCCAGACTCCTTGCGTTCCATGAGACTCTGGCCCATGTGTTCCAGACTCCATATGGTCCATGCGTCTCTGGCTTCGTGCGTTCCAGACTCCCTGCGACCCATTTATCTCTGACCCATGCATCCCAGACTCCAGGCTTTCCATGTGACTCTAGCCCATACGTTCCAGACTGTATGCGGTCCATGAGTCTATTGTCCCGTATATTCCAGACTGCGTGCATCCCATACGTCTTTGGCCACATGTGTCCTAGATTTACGTCAACCTAGTCTTGCTGTTACGACTGAGTGGTTGTTTGATAATAAATGAAAGAAATAAGACGAGGTTTATACGAAACCCGCTCTTAGGTTCACAAACAAGAAGTACAATTAATCCTATACGAGGATGTCGAGTATAATTTTTTAATCTGGGTAAATATTACTATAGGAGTCTGATCTGCAGTCGATCACTTTGTCCCTTGGACCACACGATGATGAAAAAGTGTCGTAGAAGACAGAAAGCAGCTTCAAAGGTTGCTAAAGAGAGTGGATGCTCATGCCAAAGTCGTCGATCACTACTCTTTGCCTGAGCTTTGGATTCTTCTCTCTCGAAGACTCTTCGACTCTTAGTTCCTTGACCTTCTATTTTTGGACCTTAAAATCTGCGACCTTTTTCTTCGACCTTCGACCTCTGTCGATGGAGGTCTCTATTTATAGAGTTTTAGTGACAGTGATCACTCAGTCGGCGTAGAAGCCGAGTAGTAAAAAGTATGGCACTTTTTATGCGACGGTCATAATAATCGTTGCCTATATATAAATGATCTCCTGAATGAGCGTGTGATGCGTGTCCAATTAAGAGACAATGCGTATAACTGCTGCGAAGATCACGGCATAAAAGCCACGTAGTTAGTTATCCCTCACGTAGAAAAGGTTGGCGTAGAAGCCAATAACTGTCACTATGGCATAGAAGCCAAAGAGTTATCAAACCGGCATAGAAGCCGAGTAGGCGTAGAAGCCGAGTAGGCATAGAAGCCGAGTGGGCATAGAAGTCGAGCAGGCATAGAAACCGTGTGGGCGTAGAAGATAGCTGATCCTCCTCCCTTGACTGAGGCTTGAGCGAATTCTGGACCGAACAGATTTAATACGCATCAATGCAAATGTGGCCTGATTTGGCATATTCTAAGGAGATAGCGTACAACGTGCTCCTATAGCCGAGAATAGCCTGATGGCGTAATGCACAAAAGCGATGATGTGGACATTTTAGCCAAAATTATGGCTTTTGGAGATATAATCAAATCTCTTGCATTAAATACAGAGATCTGCCCCATCCTGCGTATTAAATACGGAGCCGTGTCTCGAAGATTTGCCATCATTCTGCGTATTAAATATAGAGACGTGCCTCGAGCTCTGTCATTACTCTGCGCATTAAATACAGAGACGTGCCTCGAGCTCTGTACGAAGAGCAGCTTTTGACGTGGCATCCTGTTTGTCTTCTGTAGAGAGTAAACAGCTCATATCTGCCTGTGTAAAACTAGGCAGCATATTCCCTTGTATGCGTAAAAGCAGTTTACGCCAAGGAAATGGCACTAAATGACAGTCTGGGTCACTGTGCTGCGCCATCATTATAGCCGTCGTCTGGGTAGTCGTACAATACTCTTTGTTAGGAGTCAGACGTCAGGTTCACTGCATGATTTGACAGGTTTATTTCGAGGAATACGAAGCGTTCCTCGTACACTTCAATGCTGCATTAAAGCGGATGAGTTTTACGCCATAAAGGCGATGTAGCACCCTTTTTACGCTGAAGCAGCCTGGACATACTGTATTACGCGGACAGTCTTTGAGCTTATATTTTATGCTATACTTAGCAGAAAAGCTCTGTTGTACGCTGATGGCTCTGAAGTCATCTTTTTACGCTACCCAGCACCAATATGCTGCGTATAGCTATCCAGCGTATTTTTTATGCTTCTACAAGACCCCCTTCAAAGTTTTCAAATTCCTCGTAATTTGAAATGCTTTGAATGAAGCATAAAACGGTCAAGTATGACTCATTCTTCAAGGATGATTTCTTGGCAGATTCTTAGGGATTTATTGGGATTCGGTGGGTTCTCTCTTGCCTATATAAAGGCTGAGGAGTTAACCTGTTCTTTTCATATTTCCTTCACCACACATAGATGATCGCCGGAGTTCGTCGGGTCAACTTGAGGAATAAGAAGACCATGTTCTTCCAGCATATAAGGAGCCAAAAAAGAAGACATCTTCGAGCAAATGTCCTCTGCAACGATGGATCATGGAAGGATATCATAGCTTCCTTTGCTCGGGATAATCAGCAACTTTGTATGGCGGTTCTTCCACGAGAGAGGAAGGGTCATGTTAGACCACACAGCTTGCAAGCTGTATTTTCTCCTGTTACTTTCATAGACCAGAGCAGAAACTAGCTCTGTCCTCGAGTATTGAGTTGGGTTAAATACCTCAACTCAATCTGTCATGGCGTATGGAGGATGGGCTCTGAATACTTCAGGCAGGCCCAGTTTTGTATCCTCCCGCAATTAATTATTTTCTTTAGTTAATCGGTCGCGGAAACCGACTAACTGCTGAAGAAGACGGAAGAAGATCTCCACCAATACGAGAACCTGGCAGAACAGATTCTGGGGGTGGCCTTCCGATGACGATGAGAAAATCCTTTGTAGACGGGATTTCCCTCATATATAATCTTGAAAATGAAGAAAAAACCCTTTGTAGACTGGATTTCCCTCATATATAATCATGATTTAATAAAATTGTCTTCTTCTGTGCATATGATTATCTTGCCATTTTTTTGCTGTGATGAAGTCTGAATATGTGTAGCTTCGACACGTCTGGTAACTTTACATCGACTCTGATAGAAAGAGTATTAGGTCCCGTCCTATCTTTTACGCATAACTGAGGATGCGCAGAAAGCCGCTTAGCATTTAAGTCGAGTATTCAAACTATCCTGCTGTTAGGAATGGGGAGCTGCGTAGAATTCTGAACCGTCACTTCTGATAAGAAGAACATTCGTTCAGACAATCATCTTCAAGAACGATTTCCCAAAAATCCCTTGAAATAGGGCGAGAAACGGCTGTCAAACTGAGTCACCATCTTGAACTGTAGATAAAATATTCAGACTGGATTCTGGATGAACTTCCAATCGACCCAAGGAGAAGAGTCACTTTCAATGTTAAACTCTGTATGCTTTGGGTACTTGGGATATTTTGGGGCCAAGAAGGAGTATCCTCTGCGTGAACCCTTGTAATTGACCGCCTTGAGAATTGTTCAGATATACGCATATTTTGGCTTGCGTATTCTCAGATATGCGGAAAGTCATAGAGCTGTAATTTGGATGAGCATAAAATCATAAGTCCGTAGCCTCTCGAGCGTAAAAGCTGCTGAGCATGAGAGCATCCGGGCGTAGAAACTGTAGATTTGTAGCCTCTGAAAAGAAAATCTTCTGAGAGTGAAGTTGTGGATCTGTTGCCTCTGAGCGTAAAAAGCCACCGAGCGCGAAATCATAGATTTGTAGCTTCTGAGCGTGAAGTTGTAGGTTTGTAGCCTCTCGAGCAGAAAAGCTACCGAGCATAAAAGCATCCGGGCGTAAAACCATAGACTTATAGCCTCTGAGCGTAAAATCGTAGATTTTTAGCTGCCGAGCGTAGAAAGATCCTTAGCATAGAACCACGAATCTACTTTGCACGAAATTTTTTCGAATTCGCTGACTATCCGCCTTCTCTGAGTAATAGGCTGACGTAGTCCCCAATCATAACCGAATATTAAATATTAGATTTGGTTAGGGATTCGAGGAGTCCGTTCGAACTCTATATATACCCCAAGGCTTTCAGAGAAAAACTTTTCATCTGTCTTTTTGAAAAAGGAAAGTTTTCGACTCTTCGAGTTCTCTTCTTCATTTCCTCTCTGAGCATTCAGAGTTTTCAGCAATGGCCCCAAAATAAATCCCCTCCTCTAAGGGAAAGAACTCTTCTTCTCGCTCTTCTGCCCAAGCGAGAGCGACTTCCGTCGGGCAAGGCGAGATTCATTCTGAACGAAGTGTCCCGCCGACGAGCAGCGCACCCGGAGTTAAAGGTAAAGTTTTTGGGATGAAAAGAATGACAAAAATCCTTCGCACATGTTGCACGTGAACGCGCTAGGTCATCTTCTGTGCTGATAGCCTCTTTGAGGAAGATGATGCACAGAGATATTTCATCTTTTACGCCCATATTTCTAATGTGTCAGCGTAAAAACTCCATATTTTTGCAGTCGAGCGTAAAAGCACAGATTGTCGAAACTTGGCGTATACTATAAAATTTGAGTTTTATGCTTCTGGATGGCAATTTCGGCGTAACAACTCAAGCTTTGGCAGTCTAGCGTAAAAGCATAGACTGTCAGGTTTTTTCTATATACTGCCACTCTTGAATTTTATGCCTTGGAATAAGATTCTAGCGTAGAAGATCAAGTCTTTTACAGTCTTGACGTAAAGCACAGACTGTTGATTTTTGGCATATGCTGCAAGATTGTAATGTCTAGTATAGAAACTGACGTGTCTTTCTTGCATTTTGTAGTTAACTTGCATATGTCTCCGCTGGCCGAGGTGATGGGTTCTGCTGCCGGGATGCTGCATTCCAACTACCTGGAGGATTTGTCCCACGTGACATTTTCTATCTCCGGACCCCAGTATCCTGAAGGAAGGGGAATCCTGATATCGGCTCAGGGCGAGCGAACACTGTTGAGCATGATCAACGGAGAGCCCCTGACGTACATAAACGGGGCCCAATATATAAAGTCGGCTTTTCTCTTCGGAGACATGATTGACAAGCAGTCCCAGACGATGCCCAAGAAAGAACTCTAGGTTTTCCCTGCCGGGGGCTTGGTCCTGTATCTGCCCAAGATGTTGAGAGACTATCCCATCTCGGCATTCTTCCATGCTACACATCCTAGGAGGATATCGTGGACGCTGACTCCCGATCTTCACGGCCGGTCGGGGAAGATATTTTACCAGAAAGGATCTGGCCAAGGGTTATTTGTCAGTCGCCCTCCCAGCTCGGTGATGCTGTTCAGGGGATTATACCCGGGCAGTGTCCCGAGTAAAGACAGTTTACTGCTCCAGCCAGTCCAGTTACCGACTTTCTATAATAATTTTATGGGGCACGAAGGAGTATACCCCAAGGTTAATCCTCGGACAAGTGGATGGATCACCCTAACAAATCTCCGATGGGCTCGTTTGGCTGACTGGGCCCTGAAGCATTTTCAGACTGAGCTGGAGAGCATTGGTCTGTACGCAGCTGTGAATACTACCAGTGTTGGGTTACCTCTCAACCCTACACTGCCACTCACCGGGACTTTCGCCACTCCACTGGGGGAGTTGGGATTGGCCCTCCACGAGATGGCAAAGATTTTAAGACTGTCAATAGGGGATACTCCTTATGAAGACTATGTTCCCACAAATTGGGAGTTGGAGGATTCAGACCCTCGGGTAGTGGCAGTGTACCAGGAGCTGATGTGCCACTACCTTGCTTGCACCATCTTTTATAATGAGCCTTCAGACTTAGCTCATACAAATAAATGGGCGTCCTACCTCTTCTTTTACCGGGCCAGGGCTGCTAAGCCAGAGAAAGTCTTGGATAGCAAGTATTAGCCTCTGAGCTTTCTGAGCGTGCTTAGTGCTCAGGTAGTCGACAATCTTATGGAAGACACTGGGGCTCCAGATCAGATTTTTGACGAAGGGATAGGGAAATATCCTGCAGGTACTAAGGCCTACAATTATTTGAGGCATTGCCGCAGGCCTCTGTCCAAGGAAGCTCAACTGGCTGGCTTCCTCTCTATATGGCTGCGCCGACTGGTGGTACCCGGTATTGCATCTGCGGACCCCATTCACCGGAACACCTTATGGCCTGCAGTGTGTCTGGTGTTCGGGGCAAGACTGGGCTTGCTCCCTGCCATGGTGTGCCGCATACAAGCTGGCCTGAGGGCCATTACTGACGGGCTACTTTCTGATGAAACTCGGCGTGATAGCTTTCCCAGGGTAGAATTACCATACCTGTATTTGATGGGATGGTTAATTCTCCATAACTCCAGGGTGATGTCTCCCGGCTCTGGCAGTAGTTAGGGGGGTAATTTCTTGCTAAATTACAAGAATTCCTCCTGGAACATGACCACAGTTTTAGACTGTCGGCGGGCGCTGAATTCCAGTCATAGCTGGAAGCTCTTCTGTACTATCCCCTTTGTACATCTCAATCAACATGGGATAAGACTTCAGGATATAGGCGACGGGAAGACTGTTCTTTCTTCTGAGGCTTTTAATTGGTTGGTCTGCATTAGACCTTCCCATTTACTGTACAGAAGTGAAGACAATTGCTTCTTGGAGCCCTACCTGCCTAGTTGGTTTGCCAGGCAGTTTGGGTATGACCAATTACATGTGGGCAATGCCGTTACCAGCTTCAGTTCCAGGGGTGGACTCATTAATGGAGCAAGATAATGGCGATACTTCATCATGGGTTGTACTGAAGCAATTTTTACCGTGCCCGTCATTTTACTCTCCACGGAGCTGCGCATCCTCCACTCGTATGCCCAGTTCTATGTGGCAACCAACACTTTCCATCGCTATTTTAATATGTATGGAAGTTTTAGGATGCCCTTCTCCAAGTCTGCAGGAAGAGACGAAGTCCCCTCGGTCTTTTCTGACGAGGGTGAAGATTTTGTCAATCTAGATGAGCCTCTGTTGGCGGTACCGAGGGGTGAAATACCTCCGCCTGTAGTGGCTTTGGTCATCTCTGGTAAGCGAAGGGCTCCTGTTCCGAAGGAGACTTCCCTTCGCAAGAAGAAGAAGAAGGTAATTAGTCGTCCTCTCAGGATTCCTGGGCATGAGGCTCCTAGAAGTGAACCTGCTGCTTCCTCTGTCGGGGACGATTCTTTGATAGGAGGATCCTCGCCTTTTAGAGAGGGAACCTCTACAGTTCCGGCTGGCGGTGCCGGAGAATTCCTGCTTGAGGCTGCTGTCGCTGCTACCGCTTCAGGTAGTGGTACGAGATCGCCTTCGGGGCCGAGCCGAATGAGGATATCTTTATCCAGATCGGCATCGAGAGAAAACCCTGCTGTGTCTGTAGGTGCACCCAGCGAGATTCTACCTGGTGAACCTCGATTGGATTTGGGTGAGGACTCGAAAGAATACCTGCCGATGTCAGTTAGCACACCCCCTTCTATAGGAATGACAGCTTGTCTAGCATCATTAAGAAATGATTTAGCTGTACTGGCCGCAGACGCGACATATATACCATCGGCCATGGGTAAATGTCGTCCTTACGCCTCTTTTTAGAAAAATTAACATCATTTTGATGTTAACTTTCTTTTGTCTTCTTTTCAGGGGAAGACGTCTACGGGGAGGGCAGTGTTGACGCGCCTTTTGGCTCTGTGTCGGCTCCTGGCGATGACATGGAGGTGCCCGACTTCGAAGAGGAAACATTTTCGGGTGCCGGCTCACCCGAAGCGGTTCCGATATCTCAAGAGGAGGATGAGCCTGTCATTGCGACAATGCCTCCTTTGAGTACGCCGGTCACTTCGTCCGTTGTCGGCGCATCTTCTTTTGTCGCATCATCTGTTGAGGCGACGACTGTGGCAACGTCGTCTGCGGTAATTCCTGGAGAGGGATTCCCCAATATTGCATCCACTCCCAGCGTTCATTCAGATCTAGCCATGCTGACTGAGCAGTTGTAGAAGCATAAAAAATATGCTGGATAGCTCTACGCAGCATATTGATGCAGGGCAGCATAAACAGAGGACCTCAGAGCCATCAGCGTGCAAACAGAGCTTTTTCGCTGAGCACAGCGTAAAAAAATAAGCTCAAGGACCATCCGCGTAATACAGTATGTCCAGGCTGCTTCAGCGTAAAAATGGTGCTACATCGCCTCTATGGCGTAAAACTCATCCTCTTTCAATGCAGCATTGAAGTGTACGAGGAACACTTCCTATTCTTCGAAATGAACCTGTCAGATCATGCAATGAACCTGACATCTGGACTCCTGACAAAGAGTACTGCACGGCTACCCAGGCGACGGCTATAATGATGGCGTGGCACTGCAACTCAGGCTGTCATTTATTGCCATTTCCTTGGCGTAGACCGCTTTTACACATACAAAGGAATACGCCGCCCAGTTTTACACAGGCAGATGTGAGCTGTTTAAGCTCCGCAGAAGACAAACAGCCTGCCACATCAAAAACTGCTTTTCGTACAGGGCTCGAGGCACGTCTCTGCATTTAATACGCAGAGCGGTGACAGGTTCTCAAGGAATGTCTCTGTATTTAATGCATCGAATACTGACAGATGCTCGAGGCACGCCTCTGCATTTTATGCGCAGAAGAGTGGAAGACCTTCAAAATATGCCTCTGCATTTAATACACAGGATAATGGCAGATCTCTGCATTTAATGCAGGAGATTTGATTAAATGTTACCGAACTGTCATCTAGTGACATTTCCTTTGCGCAAACTGCTCTTACGCATAAAAGGGGATACGCTGCCCAGTTTTACACTGGGGCAGACGTGAGCTTCTTACGCTCCGCAGAAGGCAAATAGACCGCCATATCAGCAGTTACTCTTCGTACAGAATTTGAGGCGCGTATCTGCATTTAATGCGCAGAATGATGGCAAATCTTAAAGACAAGCCTCTGCATTTAATGCGCAGGATGGGGGCAAATCTCTGCATTTAATGCAAGAGATTTAATTATAACTCCAAGAGCCATAATTCTGGCTAAAATGTCCACATTATCTCGGCTTCTATGCCTACTCGACTTCTATGCCCACTTGGCTTCTACGCCTGCTCGGCTTCTATGCCCACTCGGCTTCTATGCCCACTCGGCTTCTATGCCCACTCGGCTTCTACGCCCGCTCGGCCTCTATGACCACTCGGCTTCTACGCCCACTCGGCTCTTCTATGCCTACTCGGCTTCTACGCCTACTTGGCTTCTATGCCATGGTGACAGTTATTGGCTTCTACGCCAACCTCTTCTACACAAGGGATAACTACCTACGTGGCTTCTATGCCGTGATCTTCGCAGCAGATATACGTGTTTGTTCCTTAGTTGGACACGCGTCACATGCTGACTCAGAAGGTCATCTATACACAGGCATTGGTTATTTTAAATCGTCGTATAAAAGAATGCTGTACTTTCCACTACTCGGTTTCTACACCGACTGAGTAGTCACTGTCACTAAAACTCTATAAATAGAGACCTCTATCAACAGAGGTAAAAGGGTCACAAAAATTAAAGATCGAACGATCGGAGATTGGTCAAGGAATCCAGTATTAGATCCAAGGTCGACAATTGGGAGAGAAAACGGTCGAGAGAGAGAGAAGAATCCAGAGCTCAGGCAAAGAGAAGGGATCGACGACTTTGGCATCAAGCATCCACCCTCTTTAGCAACCTTCGAAGCTGCTTTCTGTCTTATACGACACTTCTTCATCATCGTGTGGTCCAAAGGCCAAAGTGATCGACTGCAGATCAGACACCTATAGCAATATTTACCCAGATTAAATAAATTATACTCGACATCCTCGTATAGGATTAAATTATACAATCTTGTTTGTAAACACAGAAGAAGGGCATATTTTCATATAAGACCTCATTTCCATATATTTATCTTTCCGTTTATTTTATCAAACAACAAGATGGGGACTCTGCTGGGGACATCTTTTTCTTCTAACGAGGAAGCAATTGCTCAACATGATACGGTATCCGTGGGATCCATGAAGAAGACACTGGTCGTCCAGTTTGACCAGTCTGCCTATGAAGACATGCTTCAAACAGGGGGTGGCTCTCACTCTCTCTCTGTCTAAGAGAACAAGAAGCTGCGTAAGGTCTGGATGCCCAAGACATCCTCTACCATTCCCGTGGACTCTCCGACCTCTCCGATTTCTCCGACCAACGAGGTTGTAGCATTGCTCCCTCCGCGCCTTGCGAGTAAAATTCAGTCGCCTGTCTCTGACAGGGCAGACAAAACTTCTGGTAATGCCTCAGCGCTAATCCAGAAGTATACTCCGTGCTCTGCACGTAAAATTCAGTCTTCCGTTCCTGGCGGAAAAGATAAAACTTTGGACAATGCCTTACCGCTAGTCCAGAAGCCTACACCACGGTCTACGCGTAGAAATCCGTCTTCCGTCCCTGGCGGAACAGACAAAACTTCTGACAAGGCCTTAGCGCCAAATCAGAAGCTCTAAACGCGCTCCGCGCGTAAAAATGCATCTGCCTTCCGCGGAAAAGCAGATGATCCCTGCAATCTATGCAAGGGAAAGCAAGCGGCGGACTACTCAACTTCTCAGCCTTTACGCCAGCAAAGGAAGAATCTGCCGGGCCTCCAGATTACGCGAGAGGCTAACGGCCGACTGAGGACATCCTCAGCTTTACGCCAACCAGAGCAGAGCTCCAAATTATGCCAGGAGAAGCCCCTCAGCGTAAAGAAGGCTCAATTTACGGAAAGATACCCTCCTAGGGGATTATCCGCCACCCAGATAGCCAACCTGTTGTATACATGTGGCACAGGGAAAACTAGGGTTCCCAACACCCGCATGCCCACTGATGTGAACAGAAGGAACAAGTTATCTTCTTCTTCTGTAACTCCTCCTGACCTGCGCAAGTACCTGATCCAGAAATACAAGGATAGGGGATCTTCCAGCATGTCTATTACGCCTCCTAACGAGCACTCTTGTAATAGTCATAGGATTGTAATTAATTGTTGCTGTTCTGAAGCAAAATGGTCAATTTTTGACCGGTTGAGCTACTCTCCATCTTTCCAGGAAGAAGAGCCCACACATGCATCGGTGAACATGGCTTCACACATACCTAGAGAAAGATCGGGCTCAAGACGTCATCCCTCTAGAGCTCCGAGCCGAAGGAGATTCAACCAGCTCCTTAGGAACACTGAAGCTGGGGTATTCCGAAATACCCGTTCGAGGTCGCGACAACCGACTTCGTACTCTTCTGATTCTGAAGCTGGGGGTCGCCAGTCTCCCGAATCAGATACTAAAAGTATAGAGTCAACTTCTACAGAGACCTATACTAATCTTTCAATGACACCCAGGGAGATGGGAGTTTATGCCATTGGAGATGAACACGAGGAAGCTTCCCCATCAGGGAACGCTGAGCAGCGCATTACTGTACTGGAGATATCTCTGAAAGAAATGTAATCCATGATAGAGAACATGCACCAGATGATGCTGACTAAACACACGGCAGCTATGGCTCAAGCGTCGGTCCTTCTAACTCAGATGCGTGTGGGGGTGGACTTACTACCATCTAACGCAATCCAAGAGCCTGCTCTAGATCAGGAGTCAGCAGTTCCTTCGCTTCCTCACTCGAAGAATGTATTACCTTCCGTCGGAGTCGCGATGCAATCGATTCCTCATCACTCCGTGGTCCCGCTACCGGCTGAAGATCCGATACAGGCAGTATGGGAGTTGAAAGCCTAATTTGATGCCCTGAAGCACAAAGATCAGCTCAAGAAATTAGGAATCAACCAACCTTACCCAGCTATCTGGGAAGAGGTCCCTTTCTCTCCTAGATACAAACAACAGACTATGGCTTTGTTCGAAGAAAAAACGTCCCCGAGTCAGTACATGAACTACTTTAGTATGATGACGGTATTATTATAAGGGAACGACGCCCTCCTCACTCGGGTGTTTAAAGGCTATCTCTCGTGGGTAGCTTATCAGTGGTACCGAAGTCTGACGGACAACTGCATTACTTCTTTTGAAGACTTTAAGGCGTTATTCTTCACGCGATTCTACGAAGGAGGGATGGACATGTCTATGTCCTCTCTCATCGAAGTCAAGCAGAAGGAAAAAGAGAATGTTCGCACTTTTATCGAACGTTTTCGTCAAGCCACTTTACAAATGCCTCCAGGAGTTCCAGACTCGGCATTGGTGGACATCTGCAGGAAGAACCTTCTCCCCGTAATCTCGGTGTTCACAGGACCATATCAGTTCCATGATTGGCCCTCGTTCATCATCTCAGCGGTAGCCGCGGAAGACAACAGTCAGAAGGCGCACGATAATGGCATCATGATCTCGGCCTCTGATAAAGGCAAGAGGTCATCCTCCAACGTCGACCATCCTCATGGTACCAAGGGTAAAGAAGCTCTAGCGGTCAACACATCCAGGCAAAAAACTGTGGCTACCACGCAGACGAAACCTGGGACTTCCAGGCCCATTGAAGTGTACTCTTTCGACGACGACGATGTTCCGAGCATATTCGAATGTCTCGTCAAAAGCGGCAAGATTACCCTTCCTGAGGTGAGACGGCCCAATGAGACCGGCAGTAACAACAACCCCAAGTATTGCATTTTCCATAGGTACATACACCACCCCACAAAGGCGTGTTATATACTAAAAAGGAAGATCCAGGAGCTGATCGATGCTAAGGCCATCACTCTGCGCAACAGCAAGAAGACGATCACAGCCAACATGATCTCTCTGCAATTTGGCAATCTGCCTCCCCAAGAAATCTCAGATGGTATTACGCCTATCTTTCGGACGATGATGAGCATCGTTAATCTCCCTCCAACTAGAGGTCAAAATCATGACCTGGTACCACTAACTATCCAGCGAGGCGAGATTATATGGGTTCATCCAGATTTGGTGCCCGAAATCGAGAAAGAGACTCAAGCTGCTAAGGCTAAATCTAAGAAGAACTCGAAGCGCAAACCATGTCACATGGTTGCGGCAGACTCGGCATCAGAAGACGAGGTCTTGGCCACTGGAACCCGTTCAGGAAAAGCCTACCTCCAGGACTATGAAGCCAGCCGGGAAGATGCACCGGCAGACGCTTCACCTACCAAGCCGTCAGAACCAGAGCCCGCCGTACCAGGAGCCGGTCCTTCGAGATCAACTTCGGCGAACAAAGGAAAGCAAAAAGAAGTGCGTTTCGACAAACCTGTGAAAAACATTCAAAATAAAGGTTTAAAGAAGCCGTACAACTTCGACATCCTGGCCCAACTGGCTAATACACCAGCCAGGTTATCCATCTTCGAACTACTCAGGCTCTCCCAAGACACTTGTCTAGCCCTGAGCGAAGCAATGATGTAGGCAAATTCATACTTGACCCAGCTCAAGTCCCCTGACGAAGAACCAGTGGCGTGTCCTCAATGCCACAGTGAAATGGGGGTGGTCCCGAATATCACTTTCACTCAAGATGACATGCTGTTAAAATACAATAGGCATGACAGACCCCTCTATTACACCGGGTACATCGGTTCCATGGAGGTCGATCGGATTCACATAGATCCGGGATCATCAATCAGCATCATTCTTTATAGTCTGCTCAGACCACTGAGGATTCCTACCAGCGAATTGGCTTACACCACCACTACAATCGTGGGTTTCAACGCAAGAAAAAGTAAGCCGTTGGGGAAAATTTGCCTAAGGATCCAGATCGGCAACCTCAGATCGGTGGCTACATATTATGTCATTGATTCAGAGGTGTCCTACAATATTCTGCTGGGCAGACCTTGGATCCACGACCACAACATCGTTCCTTCAATTCTACATCAAAGCTTTAAATATGTAGACGCACAAGGAACAGTACAAACGGAGTTTGTGACCTAAACCCGTTTAGAGGAGTAGAATCCTAATACTCCGATGCCGTGTTTTACTCTCAAGACTACACGGAAGAGGTAACAGCCGAAGTAGAAAAGGAATCCTACCGGGAGCCAGAAGAACCCTCTACCGAACAACCGCTGTCAATCAAGGTGAAAGGACGGACTACTCGTCCAAAAGCCGTAGAGCCTATGGCGATCCACCTGAACAAAACCAGGTCAGGAAAAGGGGGTGATCCTCTAGTGATCACTTTGAACCAGAAGCCTCCATCCTTGGTCATCAACCTTCGGCGCAGCAGGCAGCCGATCGATGTAAATGCAACTGGGAACGAAGTTTCAGATGATAATAAATATCCTCTTGTCCAGTATATTGACGCTCAAATTCCGAACTAGGAATCCTCTCCCCATGACGATATAGAGCCTATAGCCCAAAAGTTCTTGGGAGCTATAGATTCCTATCATCCGTATATGTGGGAAGTGGCATCATCATCCAATGTCACCACGACATATGGACCGCATGAGGATTCTATCTTTATTGTCCCGTCTACTTGCAGCAGTCAGCATTCAATAGTCTTCGACCGCATGCGCAATAAATCGACTGTGCAAGAAGATTCTTCCGACGATGATGTCGGTAAAATGCAGGTTCACAGATACAGCCCGCAAGCTCTGAAGATCATACAGAGTATGGGTTATAACTTGGAGCTGGAACCAGGTCTCAACTACGAGAAAGGCAGACGAATGCCACTGTATGGCAATCCCTACTATTAATGAACTCATTTCGGGTTAGGGTATACCATCTCCCTCGCAGCTCCTGAGTCAAACGAGGATATCTTTTCCTCTTCTCAAAATAGCTCAACGCCCTCCGACTCATCTCATGCTCTCGAACGAACCTTATCAGTAAATATGGTAGTGACAGATTCCTTCGAAGCAGACGAACAAGAATCTGAACTATTTGAGAATGATGCTTGGGCTCAACAAATTGATACACAATGAGAGTTTCGCTTCGAGCAGAGAGAACCTCCCACTGAAGATAAAGTTATCCAGATTGACATTGGGGATAAACTTTTGTCAAAGCCGATATTTATCAGTAACAATCTTTCCGAAGTAGAAAATAAAGAAGTTATCCAGCTGATAAAAGAATATATCGACGTCTTTGCGTGGAATTATGAGGATATGCCGGGTCTTGATCCAAAGGTGGCTACTCATAAGCTCAATATATTGCCTGATTCAAAGCCTGTGAAGCAGCACCAATGCCGGTTTCGCCAGGATATGATGGACGCCATCGAAGCTGAAGTCAAGAAGTTGATAGCCTGTGGCTTCATCTGAGAAGAACAATATCTCAACTGGGTCGCCAATGTTGTCCCGGTCATGAAGAAAAATAGGAAAGTACGTGTCTGCATCGATTACCGAGATCTGAATACAGCCTGACCCAAGGATGAGTTTCCTCTTTCCATCATAGACGTCATGATTGACAATACATGCAGTTTCGAACGTATGTCTTTCATGGACGAATTTTCAGGATACAACCAAATCAAGATGCATCCTGGGGACGAAAAGCATACTGCCTTCCGGATACCGTTGGGGGTATATTGCTATACGGTCATGCCCTTCGGATTGAAGAATGCTGGGGCTACATACCAACGGGCTATGAGTAACATATTCCATGAGCATTTGTGCAAGACAGTGGAGTGTTACGTGGACAATGTAGCTGTCAAAAGCTACCTCAAGGACAATCATATCCAAGACTTAAAGACAGTATTTGAATTGATGTGCCAACATCAACTCAAAATGAATCCTACAAAGTCCTTTCTGGGGGTATCTAGTGGCAAATTCCTAGGATTTGTCATTACCGCCAAGGCATTCAAGTGGACCCTGATAAAGTCAAGGCCATCTTAGAAATGCAACCGCCCCATAATCTGAGAGAACTCAGGGGATTTCAAGGTCGTCTGGCTTATATCCGGAGATTCATATCCATCCTCTCTAGAAGATGTCAGCCCTTCTCTCGTCTCATGAAGAAAGGTGTATCCTTCGTATGGGATGAAGCCTGTCAGCAAGCGTTCGGTAATATCAAGCGCTACCTCACTAGCCCGCTAGTTCTGGTGCCTCCAGTCATAGGAAGACCATTCGTGTTGTATGTTCGAGCGATGGATCATTCTCTGGGAGCTCTTCTCGCACAAAAAAATAATATGGGCCATAAGCAGGCTATCTACTACCTCAGCAGGATGATTGTCGGAGCCGAACACCGGTATAACCCAGTGGAGAAAGAATGCTTGGCTCTGATGTTCGCTATCCAGAAAATGCGGCACTATGTCACAGGCCAAACCATTCACATCATCTCCAGGGTCAATCCTCGGCGGGTACTGATGAACAAGCCAAGTGTTCTTAATTCCTGACTCGCGACTTGGGCGATGTTATTAACACCGTATGACATGGTGTACGTCCCTCAGAAGTCCGTCAAAGGCCAAGCGTTGGCTGACTTCCTAGCTGCTCATCCGATCCCGGAGGCCTCCAAACTGTATGAAGACATTCCCGACGAAGTTGTAGAGTGTAATTCCGCAATGGAAGGCGATGCATGGCAACTATTCTTCGATGGTGCCTCCAGAATTGGTCCAAGGGGAAACGTGGTTTCGGGAGTAGGAGTTGTCCTGGTTACTCCTGATAAACTCGTCATCTACCGAGCATATTCTCTTAGCGAGCCTTGTTCTAACAATGTGGCAGAGTATAACGCTCTACTAATCGGGCTCCAAGTCGCTAAAGAATTGGGTGACGAATCTCTGGAAGCTTTCGGTGACTCTCTGCTGATCGTCAATCAAGTCAGAAGAATATATAAAGTCCGGAATCCAGACCTCATTCCCTATCATCGAGCAACGGTCGAGATAACTATGACATTCAAAGGGTTCTTCCTGGAACATGTGCCCCGATCTCAGAATCTGGAAGCTGATGCCCTAGCCAGTCTAGCTGCAGATTTAGCTATTCCTATAAGAAGGCAGAATTTGGTAATCCTTCTTAGTAGAGATTTATTCTGTGTGAAAAATAACTTTCACATAGAATGCAGCTGCGCTGTGAACACAGATCCTCCCAGGAGAGACTGGAGAAGTCCCTTTATAGATTTCGTAGCATACGAAATCTTGCCGGAGGACCCTAAAGAAGCAGTATCCGTCAAAAGACGATCATTACGCTTCTATTTTGAGGCATCCTCACAGTGTCTATATCGCCAGACCTACGATGGACTACTATTGAGATGTCTCTCAGATGATGAGGCACAGCGGATCATCCGTGAAGCTCACGATGGCGTATGCGGAGCACATCAACCCGGGCCTAAGCTACAGGATCGCATCAGGAGAATGGGCTATTACTGGCCTACTATGATCACGGATGCAATAAAATACGCAAGACAGTGCAGATCCTGTCAGGTCCATGCAGACTTTATCCATCAACCTCCTGAACATCTACATCCTACGGTTGCGTCCTGGCCTTTCGAAGCATGGGGTATGGATATCATTGTTCCTATTCACTTGTCTTCTTCTAGAGGTCACCGGTTCATACTGCCCATCACGGATTATTTCTCCAAATGGGCAGAGGCGATCCCTCTTGCTGAGGTGAAGGCATCTAATGTGATCATCTTCATCAAGCATTACATCATTTATCGCTTCGGGATACCCCGAAGGATAATTTATGACAATGGGCCTCAATTCATCAGCCAAGCGTTTTATCGATTTTGCGATAAAAATTGGATACAAAATATGGCCTCTACGACATATAATCCTGCTGCTAATGGTTTGGCGGAAGCATTCAACAAAACCATTATCAAGCTCTTAAAAAAGTTCGTCTCTTCGAACAAGAGAGATTGGAATTAGAAGCTGGGAGAATGTCTCTGGGCATACCGCACAACGATATGAGCACCGACAGGTTGTACCCCATTCTCATTAGTTTACGGGAGCGAAGCAGTTCTCTCCATCGAGATCCAGATTCTATCACTCAGGATAGCCGTGGCTAGTGAGTTGACTCAAGAAAAGAATGACCTGTTAAGGCTTCAAGAGCTAAAAGGATTAGACGAGAAACGCCTCGAAGCTCAACAGCGCATCACGTTCTACCAAGCATGCATTTCCAGAGCTTTTAATCAAAAAGTAAAGAAAAGAGTGTTCAAAGTTGGCGAGCTAGTCTTAGCTGTGAGAAGGCCGATGATTCTTACTCACAGGAGTAAGGGCAAATTCCAGCCCAAATGGGAAGGCCCTTATGTGATGGAGACGACGTTCTCAAACGGCGCTTACAGGTTAGCCAAGCCTAATGGAGACCTGTTAATGGCTCCTATCAATGGCAAATTCCTGAAAAGGTACTATGCTTAACCTTCTTTGCTCAAGTAAAATATAGCGGAAATCTCATTCTGACAAAATTACTTCCAAAACGAAACTAGTGGGATCGTATTCTATCATGTTCATATTACCTCTGAATAGATACGTCCTGCTAAAACTTACCGAGAGTATATCATGTTCATATTACCTCTGATATCACTTTCACCCAAACCTGTCATTTATATTCTAAAATGATGGGTCCACAAAGTCAGATAAAAGCCTCTTTATTATTCCAAAAAAAGAGCGAAAGTACATTGAAAAGCAAAAGTACATTATGAAGGGGGAGCGGCGAGGTCACGAATCTGCTGCGCCAGTGTGGCCATCTTCTCAGTTCTGGAATCTAAGACATCAAAGCGGGCCCGCTACAGCCGTGCCTCATCATCGCTCAGGAGAGACAGTTCGGATCTAGCCCGAAGAAAACCAATACGGGCGACTCCTGCACGCGCCAAGTTTTGTTGTGCTACGCCCAATCGGCCATCCGCCACATCTAGAGCTTCCGACGACTGAGAAGCCCACTCCTTTGCCTGAGCGAGTTTTGTTTCCAGCCTGCGGACCCTCGCTACATTCCCTTCATGCTCGGCCTGGCACTTCGTTTGAAGAGAAATGACCTCCTCCAAGACAGCTTTTCCTTCGTCCATCTCCTGCTGATGTATCTGGACGGATTTATTCAGAGATGCCATCTGTTCAGCAAGCTGCGCAGTCTAGGAGTCGTATTTAGCCTGGACCAGATCTTCAATGCTGCCTCAAGCTAGCTGCAAGTATTCGTTAATAAGTTGCTCCAAACTATTAACTATCTCCTCCAGCGCGTCAGCTACCCTAGTGTCGTTGAATTCTTGGATCGGCACTATAGATGTCACGCCCCAGTCCCAAAATACGTAGGACCAGGAATACGTGACACGCCAGCTACGCATTCGATCAGACTCTGGTCTGACTCAAATACGTATAAGCTGTAATATAAAAGGACACGATCTAGATATTCCATAAATGTAAACCTCTATGTCTCAATCCACAATGTACAACAGTATACAAGAAAGAGCTATATGTGCTAGAGTCGGCCGCCCAATAACACACTAACTCGAATAGACTCGAGAATAAGTATGAGTCTATAAAAACTAGGCTACAACAGCAGATGAAATAATCAATGTAAAATAACTATAATGGCGGTAGATATAATGTGAGTACCTGGTACCATGCCCGCAAGACATGCAACTCCAACAGCAACTCCAAATGCTCCGTAATCATCTATGCTGCAAAAATGGCAGGGAACCAGGTCCTCAGAAGGACGTAACAAGGTACAAAAATATAATATGCCAAGTAAACAGAAAGTACAAGTGCAACAACATGGTACTCTATCATAACCAAACAAGTGTGACACAGTTTTAAAGATAACGTTCGACGCGTGGGCTTTCTAAAATAAACTGTAGCTCCGAACACAGAGACACACGGGTCGGACCATAGCTTCGAGCACAGAGACACACGGGTGATACCACTACACTATAATACAGGATCACTAAATATACATATATAAGCGCGTGCAGAGTAGCCCAAACGTCTAGTAACTGTCTTTCCCTTCCCAAGCGGTCAACGATTGTGCGTTGAACCCGACCCTCTAACTACAGTCTCGACTCACAGATATAACTCAACAGACACGACCCTAAGGTCGTCCCAGTCTCTGGTCATGATGTCGGTATCAGGATACAGGAATCTGGCACGATCACGGTGTATAAGTGTCGATATACTCAGGTACGTGCATCGAGGTGCTATGAAGCATCTAGCAATTATTCTAAGACGTTCGTTGAATGTCAACACAAGTACGCGCACAAAGTACATAAAGAACAACAAATATCTGTAAACTAAAATACAGGGTGGCAAGGTACACTTGTCTGCGTCCGCCTGCTGAAGACGGGGATCCGGTACCACGTCCAAGTCCTCTGGTCCCACAGTACCTAGAGATGAGATACAAACCCAAATCAAAGTCTATCATACGGCAAACAGGGATGCGACACACATATATACATAAGCTCGGTCTCAGCTACGACTCACAGGGACAAGACGCTAGGGGGGGTTGACCACCGTTGACTATTGGTATGATACGTCAAAATATCTAGTCATCAGTGCCACATCATCAAACCATCCTTAAAACACAATTAATTATTATTAACCCTTCATTTCATATCACTGTTACCAATCATGAAGTACTACTCTAATTTAATCCATTATTAATATACAGCTCCCAAATCATCGGTTATTGGTTTGATACATCACACTAGTACACAATAAATCCCCTGTCCCTCGATGACAAATCATAGTGTAATTTTGCAACTATTTAATTTGTTCAACAATACAAATCAATAGGGAAAAATGTGAATTTCAAGGCCCTAACATCTCAAGGTATCCCAATATCATGACCTCAATATATATTCAAATGCCTTGTATATTAATCTTGCATTTTCCACCCATGCATATAGTTCATACCCTAACTCGTGTATAACCATTAATTCCATTTTAATTACTCTTGTAAGTAAACCCTAAACTCACTCTTAAACCCTAATCACATATTATCACAAGATTATTTATACTATACTACACTACAAAATAATATATATAAACAAACTCTTCGATACCAATCAATATTTAAATATCACAACCTCATCCCATAATAATTAAATCTGTCCCTCTACAACCCTCAAAATATATATAATTAATTATAGTAACCCTATGATTTCACATGACACAAAACCTCAAATCTTAATGCATAAACGTAACCCTTTACTAAATCTAAATCCTGAACCCTAAGATATATGTAACAATGCAATACTTATTAGAAAAACAAACAATACTATACTATAAAAGGGGAATGGGGAAGAGTTTACCATGGTGGCGGCACGGCGGCACGCCGGGGTGGCCGGTCGGAGGAAGGTGGTTGAGGCGACGAGGGGAAACGATGGAGTCGAGGTGGTAGTGCGGGTTCTCGTCGGAGATGGCAGCGGGAGTGATGGTGGTTCAGGCAGCGGCTCGCCACATCCGACCGAGGTCGACTGGAGGTGACGATGGCGGTCCCGTCGGGATTGAGGCCGGAGTTGCTCGACAGGAGCAATGGCTCGACCCAGCGGATGAGAACGGGCTAGGTGGAGGAAGCTCGGTCGTGGCGAGTGCTGGAGGTGGTGGTGGTAACGTGCGGTGGTCGGATGAGGCAGAACGTAGTGGTGGTGATGATGACAGGGAGGCTGGGCAGTCCGGAGTGGGATGGCTGCACCATGGAGAACGTCGGAGTCGAGGCAGCACTTGGCCGGATCAGTCAGTGTACAGTCGTGTCGAGCAGCACTTTGGCCGGAACAGACTGTGTACAGCCGCGTCGAGCAGAACTTGGCCGGAGCAGACTGTGTACAGCCGCGTCGAGCAGCACTTGGCCGGAGCAGACTGTGTACAGCCACGTCGAACAGCACTTGGCCGGAGCAGATCAACAGGCCGGCCGGACTGGAGTGAAGTCAGCCACCGGAGCAGTAGCTCGTGGAGGAACAACCCGTGGGATGAGGGCCGGACGGACTTGGCTAAGCTTGGCCGGAGGTGAGCTAGGTCGGTCGAATGCTCCTCTCCAGGAGGAAGAAGGAGGAAGTAGAAAGGATGAAGAAGAAGAAATATTATGGAGAAGGAGGAGTTTTCATGGAGAATAAAAATAAATGAGGTAGGAGAGAGAGAGGGGTGGGGTTTTTTCAAGACATGGGGATTAGGGCCGGTGGTGTGTGTTGAGGGTGGGGTGTTGCTTTATAGGGGTTTGTGAAGGGGATGGAGGGTGTTGATCATCCTATTCAAAATGGAGGGTGAAGATTTGTCATGAAAGAAAATGGGTTTCATCATGAAGGGGGTGAATGGATGGGTGAGAATGGGACCCCATTTTGGGACCTCTCCATTGTTTATGGCTAATAGGGTGATGACACATAATTTCAATAATTGCAACTTAGCCCCGTAAATTCGAGAAATTGTATGGACACATAAAATGACACAAAAATTGTGGAGAAAAATATGTTTAGTAATTTTCATGGTGAGAGGGTGTTGTGCGTTAGGCACAGATTTAATTAGAAAAGTATTGGGATTAATTTAGGATTAAAAATAGGATTTACAAAGTTGGTATTCCCGATTTAAATAGAAATAAAGTGTCCCACAAATTTAAATTAATTGGGGGCACTTGGGGTCAAAATTCGGGAATGACACAAGGTCAAAAATGGTGGGGGCTTGGAGTCAGTCTTGGACCCTTTAGTTGGTCCGTCTCAACGAGTTAAGTTGGTATCTCAAAATTGAGGGTAACGACACAGGTGTCCGACACGAAATTAAATATATATTACGGTTTCAAAAAATTGTGCAATTAATTTAGAGCACAACAAAAATCTAATTTTGAGGGACGAAAAAGTCCAGTGCCTAAATTGGCGAGTCAAGTCAGAAGTACAAAAGTTTGATGGAATTTATGGGCTGATACTGACTCTGAATATTTAAACTATTATAGGGCGCGCCAAGGATTTTAATTAAATAAAATAAAATCACAGACAACCTTAATTCCACTATAAACCTCAACATTTGCTGCTAAAACCAAAATTTTCCAAATCTAAACCTGACTATCTGTAGAATAAATCAAAGGGGTTTACATTCTTCCCAACTTAGAAAAATTTTGTCCCCGAAATTAAAAGTAAAGCACGATAATAGCTAAGAGAATTTAAAAATAACTAGTAATTAAATGCCGTACGTAAATTCGTACCTTGCTCCTTAAATAAGTACGGGAATCGCTGCCGAATAGAATCATCGCGCTCCCAAGTAGACTCACCTGGTGAATGGTGCTTCCATGCCACTCTGACTAGTCGAATCATCTGCCCTCTCAAAGTCTTCTCGCTGCGATCAAGGATCTCAACTGGCTACTCTACGTAAGATAGGCTGGGTCCTACTGTAATTTCTGAATGATCAAGCACGTGGCTAGGGTCTTCGATATATCTCCTCAACTGTGATACGTGAAATACGTCATACACTCCTTCTAAAGATGGAGGTAATGCAAGGCGGTAAGCTACTTCGCCAACTCGTTCCAAGATGTCAAAAGGTCCGATGTACCTAGGACTCAACTTGTCTCTGCCTCCGAATCTGATTGTACCACGAGTAGGCGATATCCTCAAAAATACATGGTCACCCTCCTTGAATTCCAATGGTCTGTGGTGCGCATCTGTCTAGTATTTCTGTCTGTCTTGTGCTGCACACAGGTGGCTCTAAATCTGCTTGACCTTCTCTACTGTCTGTGTCACCAACTCTGGACCAAGTATCTGACGCTCTCCCACGTCACTCCAACAAACTGGCGACCTATATTTCCTGCCGTACAGTGCCTCATAAGGTGCCATCTGTATGCTGGCCTGGTAACTGTTATTGTAGGAGAATTCCACTAAGTGTAGGTGGTCCTCCCAAGATCCTCCAAAATCAATCATGCACACTCTCAATATATCCTCTAATATCGGTATCGTACGCTCTGACTGACCATCAGTCTGTGGATGATATGCAGTGCTGAACTTGAGACGAGTTCCTAGGCTCTCCTGCATACTCGGCCAAAAATATGACGTGAATCTGAAATCACGATCTGATACGATGCTGACAGGCACTCCATGTAATCGTACTATCTGCCTCATATATATGTCAGCTAGTATCTCTGTGGATTGCCCAACTCTGAAGGGCAAGAAAATATACAGACTTTGTGAGTCTGTCTATGACAACCCATACTAAATCCTTCCCGCTAGGGCTTCGCGGGAATCCTGTGACGAAGTCCATGGTAATGAATCACGCCCCAGTCCCAAAATATTCTGGAACTAGGCCACGTGGCATTGGCCGGCGTCGGGCTCGGGGAGGTGGAGTTGGGGTCGGGCTGAAGGATGGGTTTGGTTGGGGGAAATAGGGTTTTGGGTATTTTTAGGGTTTTGTTTTTCTTTTAATGAGTACTAATGCATGTATATGTAGGAGAGAGAGTGAGGGGGGCTGCCTAGGGGTTAGGGCCGGCTGTAGGAGGGTTTTGGGGAGTTGGGGTAATTTCTACATGATGAGGGGAGGGCTAGGATTTAGTTATTCAAAATGTAGGGCCATGATGTGCCCTACATAAAGTGATGTAAGTACATAGGAAAGGGGGGGAAATCAAATGCATACGGTTGGTCATGACCATCTTTTTTCTCCATGATGGTTTGGGCCAATGAGAGGGGGGCACCTCATTACAATTTTGCAATTTGGCCCCTGAACAATTTGGTATTTACACAATAACTAGAATTAGGGATTTAATATAAACAAACACCATGTTTGGTGTTCCTCATTGGACTAGGGTGGTGTATGGTGTTTTGTATGAGGCTTATGGGTGTGGATGTGGGTTTGGGTTGGAGTTGGGTCTAATTTAATTGAGGTTAGGTAGCCACATTAATTAATTTATAATTAATGTAACGGGTGTTTCTAATTTAATTTAAATAAAATCCGGGAGTCTAAATTAGGTTAGACAAGGGTCATTGGTGTAGTAGGCTCAGTGTACAATATTACCGTGATCTGGGTTGGTCAAAACTGGTTGAGGTTGGGTCTCAATGTCAATTGGAACGGGCAGCGAACGTAATTATGCAACTTAATTAATTTGCGCACGGACGTTTGTAACGACTTTTGTGCGACTAAAGTTTGGCACAAAATCAATGTCCGGGGTTTGCTCTAGGTTCAATATGATGGGTTTACAGGTCTAGGTCAAATATGTGGAATTTGTTTTAGGGCAACAGCTAAGGTAGTATCCTAAAACAATCAATCATTGCACAAGTATTATAATACTATATATTAAACCTTAAATAATTTAGGTTAACCCTAATTAGGCTAATTAAATTAGTTAACCCTAATTTCTGGTCAAGGGGGTTTACAACATACCCTCCTTAGAGCATTTCGTCCTCGAAATTAAAACAGACATATAGAATAACTGTTGAATGAAATAAATGCTATCACATACCTAAGCCTTCAAAGAGATGGGGAAAACGTTGCCGAATATCGTCCTCTCGTTTCCAGGTTGATTCACCTGGTGCATGATGTCTCCATGCGACATGAACTAGAGGGATAGTTTGGCCTCACAGTACCTTCTCGCTTCGGTCTAGGATCTCCACCGGCTCCTCCTGGTATGACAAACTCGGACCAACGGTAATCTCCGAGTGGTCAAGCACATGACTCGGATCCGGTATGTACCTCCTCAGCTGAGATACATGGAAGACGTCGTGAACTCCTTCCAGTGTCTGCGGCAAGGCCAATCTGTAAGCAACTTCTCCGATGCGCTCTAGCACATCGAAGGGTCCGATGTACCTCGGACTCAGCTTCCCTCTGCCTCCAAATCTGATGGTTCCTCTGGTAGGTAAAATCTTCAGGAACACATATTCTCCCACCTGGAACTCTAAGGGTCATCGATGCACATTAGCCCAATGCTTCTGCCTGTCCTGTGCTGCTCGTAGATGCCCCTGGATCTTCTTCACCTTCTCCACTGTATGGACGATCAACTCTGGCCCTAGAATCTGCCTCTCGCCTACATTGCTCCAGCATACTGGGGAACGACATTTCCTACTATACAATGCCTCGTAGGGAGCCATCTGAATGCTCACCTGATAGCTATTGTTGTAGGAAAATTCAACCAAGTGCAAGTGGTCCTCCCATGAACCGCTGAAGTCAAGCATGCAAGCCCTCAACATGTCCTCCAGCGTCTGAATGGTGCGCTCGGATTGTCCATCTGTCTACGGGTGGTACGAAGTACTGAACTTAAGGCGGGTACCAAGACTCTCTTGCATACTCCTCCAAAATTATGATGTAAACCTCGTATCTCGGTCAGACACGATACTGACTGGCACTCCATGCAATCGTACAATCTCCCTCATGTACATGTCTGCCAAGACTTCCGTAGATTGCCCTACTCTGAAGGGTAAAAAGTGGGCAGACTTGGTGAGTCTATCTAAGATTACCCATACGGCATTGCGACCACTAGGACTCCTCGGGAAACCCGTGACAAAGTCCATGGTGATGTGCTTCCATTTCCACTCCGGTATTGGGAGCGGTTGAAGCAATCCGGCAGACCTCTAATGCTCAGCCTTGACTTGCTGACACACCAGACACTTAGCCACGAAGCGGGCTATCTCTCTCTTCATCCCGTGCCACCAGTAGTATTGCCTCAGGTCTCGGTTCATCTTCGTGCCTCCCGGATGAATAGAATAGGTCAAACTGTGGGCCTCCGCCATCAGCTCCTGGCGTAGCTCTCCATTCGGAACATAGAGACAATCTCCACATCTCAAAGTCCCGTCCTCGAAATTAAAATAAGGCATAATCTGTTCTCCCTCTTCATACCTAGGGCAAGTCAATCGCGATATCTTTGCGATAGTTAAATTTTAATCCATCCTTCGTAATCACTTCTAAATTAAGATGGTCATTGTCACAAATTTTTTTTTAAACCCAGCGTTCTTCCTCATCAACATCCAGTTTTAAATTTTTAATCCGCATAACATTTTCGCATATCCAACTTTATATCACGATCTTCAACTAACAAAAATCTCTCTTAGAAATAAACTAAACAATATTTCCCTCCTATGGACTTTTGTACTCTTCCAATTTTTTTTTTAAAATTCAATCTCTAATCTCAATATTTTCTAATAGGAAATCCCACAATCAACATTTAAAGGTCTCCATTTGAAATTTGAATTCTAGTTCACCAATCGTCCGAATCTAGATTTTCACATTTTTCCTCAAAATTTAAATCAATGATTTAATCCTTCAATATCCAAAATTTAAATCATGCGCTCAAGTAAAAGTATTTGGTCCGCAATTTCCAGATTCTAAAATTTATTGAATCATCATCATTTTAATCATCCTAAAGAAATTTAAAATGACTTGAACCTCTACATCCAATCTTTCTCGATCCCAACTAAGAGGAGTTTCTCTTGAGTTGACAATGCAACTGCTACCCAACTTAGGGTCTACCCCTCTATCACATAAGGCTCTTACATTTCAGGAATCTCATTCCCCCACTTTTACTTAATCCTGTTACTCAATCCTCAAAAAGTTTTAACCCAAATATTACATGGGATATGCCCTTGGTTACAAAATAATCATCAAATAATGTATTCGACCCATAGGGTACATCTAATACTATCTGTGTATTAACTTATGCTAAGCACGAGGTTTCGTCTTTCCAAAATAAGGGAAAACGGAAAACAATAATAAGGAGTTCAAGGGGGAGCTAATAGATTAGAAGTATGGGATCAAGGTGTTCTAAAGAATTCAATGGGAATTGTCAAGGCAGTTGTGGATTGAAATTCTATTTTGGTAATTCCTTTTCACTTGCTCGTATCAGTACAGTTATGTAACGGATACGATATGCTCAGGCATATCTAGAGGGCAGTACATTCATACTAATCACTATATATCTTAATCCACGTAAAATAGTTATGTGAAGGGCGAACCAAGCGCACTATGGTTGATCAGACCGTAGTACTCTGATTCTGAAATGTATTAGTGTACGCGTCCAATAATACATATGTCATGAACAAGCTTGATAAAAGACTGAGCTTGCAAAGCTAGGCTGTAACAGCAACATAAGGCGAGGTAGTATAAGTACGCTAGATTTTTGATGAAAGGAGGTACAAAAATAATTTAAGTTCACAAAACCAATCAAGGACAAAATTAAGATTTTTACAATCTCTACAGTTGTCATACTCACTCATTATCTCAGTCGCTAGTCGACCAATAGGGGTTTGGGCCTATAATTTCTACCGTCTGAATAAACACTATCTTCTTATGCAAGTCTTAAAGTTGTGCTACCCTATTATACTTCATCAATAGACACATAATAATCTATAAATTTTCAAGCAATGCAACGAACATACCTAGGACTGGTGGAGCCGGCCTTGCACTATCTGTTTGGCCCTATTGACGTACTAGGGACACTCCTGAGCCTGATGCTGGTTTGATCCACACCTAAAACACTGTCCTGACCTTCTTCTACAATCTTTCTGAATATGTCCCTTCTTCCTGCAATAGTGACATGTCGGCATCTTTCTATGCGGATACGGTACAACCCTCTGTTGCGACTGTACTCCTGGATGCCGGATCGATCCTCCTACTCCCGGTTGTGCTTGAGCTGGTGTAGCTACACTGGAACGCCTCGATCCTCTGCTAATAGCCTCTTGGATCCTAGCCTCTGATAGAACCTTCTCGTAAGAGATCCTCGCCTGGGTGGTAGTGTACCTCTGTAGCTCGTACGTTAGACCATGATGGAACCTCCTGGCATTCTCTAGATCTGCCATCAAGCTTTGTTTCAAAGCCTCGGTCTGATGCCACTGTGCCTGCATCATCGTCTGAAAGAACTGCATCATCTGGGGCTGTCCCTCCGGTGGTGGCATCTGAGGTGGAAACGGTGGAGGTGGTGGTAGTGGTACCTCTGGCTGCCTTATCGGTGTCTCCTCGGATGTAGGCCTCTCGAACTGCGACATCGGAGTGGCCCTCGAGGTCTACCCCTCGAAGTGCTGCGTCGGGATCGTCTGCAAAGTTTGACCCTCATGCTGCTGTGTCGGATCGTCAGAAGAAGTCCTGTGCCAATATATCATCGGGGCCTGGGGGATCACCAGTGCCTGTGGCTGAGGCTGCTCTTCAGGTGGTCCCTGGGTCGTCTCCTCCCTCGGTGCGGTGGTGGATGGCACTACGGTACCGTATGCCTCGCGGTCGCTACGCAAGTTCATCTTGCTGTAAAAGATGGAACTTTATTAAAAGAGTACGGAATCAAACAGGATGTAGATATTCAAATAATTAGATATGAAAGAGGTTCAAAGGCGATGATCAAGGTGGATGAGACCTAATAATTTTTATCCTATTGCAGGCTCGCTGGGCATGTTACCATACCACAAGCGATAGATGTTTGGTATTTCAGACCTGCATGGGCCACCACTAAAACCATGTCACGCCCCAGTCCTAAAATATTATGGAACTAGGCCACGTGGCATTAGCCGACGTCGGGCTCGGGGAGGTGGAGTTGGGGTCGGGCTGAAGGATGGATTTGGTTAGGGGAAATAGGGTTTTGGGTATTTCTAGGGTTTTGTTTTTCTTTTAATGAGTACTAATGCATGTATATATAGGAGAGAGAGTGAGGGGGGCTGCCTAGGGGTTAGGGCCGGCTGTAGGAGGGTTTTGGAGAGTTGGGGTAATTTCTACATGATGAGGGGAGGGCTAGGATTTAGTTATTCAAAATATAGGGCCATGATGTGCCCTACATAAAGTGATGTAAGTACATAGGAAAGGGGGGGAAATCAAATGCATACGATTGGTCATGACCATCTCTTTTCTCCATGATGGTTTGGGCCAATGAGAGGGGGGCACCTCATTGCAATTTTGCAATTTGGCCCATGAACAATTTGGTATTTGCACAATAACAAGAATTGGGGATTTAATATAACCAAACACCATGTTTGGTGTTCCTCATTGGACTAGGGTGGTGTATGGTGTTTTGTATGAGGCTTGTGGGTATGGATGTGGGTTTGGGTTGGAGTTGGGTCTAATTTAATTGAGGTTAGGTAGCCACATTAATTAATTTATAATTAATGTAACGGGTGTTTCTAATTTAATTTAAATAAAATCCGGGAGTCTAAATTAGGATGGACAAGGGTCATTGGTGTAGTAGGCTCAGTGTACAATATTACCGTGATCTGGGTTGGTCAAAACTGGTTGAGGTTGGGTCTCAATGTCAATTGGAATGGGCAGCGAACGTAATTACGCAACTTAATTAATTTGCGCACGGACGTTTGTAACGACTTTTGTGCGACTAAAGTTTGGCACAAAATCAATGTCCGGGGTTTGTTCTAGGTTCAATATGATGAGTTTACAGGTCTAGGTCAAATATCTGGAATTTGTTTTAGGGCAACAGCTAAGGTAGTATCCTAAAACAATCAATCATTGCACAAGTATTATAATACTATATATTAAACCTTAAATAATTTAGGTTAACCCTAATTAGGCTAATTAAATTAGTTAACCCTAATTTCTGGTCGAGGGGGTTTACATAATGTGTTCCCACTTCCACTCGGGAATGGGAAGTGGCTGCAATAATCCTGCAGTCCTTTGATGTTTAGCCTTGACTTGCTGCCAAACTAAATATTTTGCCCCGAATCTTGCAATTTCTCTCTTTATCCCATGCCACCAGTAATGTTGCCTCGTATCTCGGTACATCTTCGTACCCCCGGGATAAAATAGAATAATCGAGCTATGAGCCTCGGTCATCAACTCTTGGCGTATCTTGCTACTCGGAACGTATAGGCGATCTCCACACCTCAATGTTCCGTCTTCATGAATCTTAAAACCCGTTTGCATATCGGCCTCTGTCCTTTCTCGCAGTCGTCTAAATCTCGTGTCCGTAGGCAATGCTGCCTTGATCCTCTCAACCAAAGTAGACTGAATCCTCAAGACTGGCCATCTGTCCATCCATGCCTGGCAATACAATCTCAATCCTGAGTTCCTGAAAATCCTCTAACAATTGGTGATGAGTCTTAAACTACATTCGTCTTGCCAGAGTGGTTCTGCAACTCGATATTATAATCTGTCATAAATTCTAGCCAATGCCTTTGTCTCATGTTGAGTTCCTTCTGCGTGTAGGCATTCTTCAGACTTTCTGTGTTTTGTATAAATCTCAACATCTGCTCTACATAAAGGTAGTGTCACCATCGCTTTAGTGCAAATATCACTGCAGCTAGCCCTAGATCGTGTGTCTGATAGTTCTTCTTAAGAACTCTCATCTGTCCTGATGTGTAGACTATCTATTCTATCTGAACATAACTCATATTTGCTGAGCTTGGCTTACAGCCTCTCATTTCTCAGCATCTCCAACACAATCTTGAGATGTCTCTCATGCTTCTTCTGGTTCTCGGAATATATCAAGACGTCGATGAACACCACCACGAACATATCCAAGTACTGGTGGAAAACCTTGTTCCTCAAGCTCATAAATACTGCTGGCGCATTGGTCAAACCAAACGGTTATGACTAGAAACTCATAGAGCACATACTTCGTCCGAAGCGTCACCTTCGGAATGTCTTCTTTCCGTACCTTGATATGATGAAAGACTGATCTGAGATCGATCTTCGAGAATACATATGCGCCACTTAGCTGATTCAACTGTAATGTCCCATCTTTCTTCCACACAATTAAGATGGGTTTTCCTCCATGGAGAAACACTAGCCCGACTGAAACTCTTGTCCAAGTGATCCTCTACTATGGACCTTCAACTCAACCAACTCTTTCGGTGCTAGTCTGATGACAGAAAAAAAAATTGGCTCCGCTCTTGGAGTCAACTCTATGGCAAACTTTATCTCTCTGTCAGGTGGCAGGCCGGAAAGATTATCTAGAATTACATCCTCAAACTCTGATATAACATGGTGGTACACTGGTTCACCTCCTACATTGTATACCCCTAAGGTAGATAGGCACCATACTCCTGGGCTTTCTGAACTCAACTCAGGGTAACCTGGTGGCCTAAAATTATAAATGCAACTACGTCGACAATCTAGTATCGCGTGGTATTGGTTCAATCAACTCATGCTAGGACGGTGTCATCTTCCAGACTTAACCTCAAAATAAATTTTTCTGTTCTGTTTACCACACTAATCCTTTAAAAGAAAATTTTCTCCCCTGCCTAAAGTATAATTTATCTTCTCCTCAAATTTTTCCTAAAATTTTTATTCCTCGAGTTCTCTTCTTTTCGTTATTTATCTCTCCAAGTCGCATAGTACAATAATGGTATCACTCAAGCACATACTAAATTTTTTTGTATTAGATCATCATCTTCCAAGTGAGAGCTTAAAATTTTATCTCCTCTAGTCCATAATGTCATTCCTGGTATTGCTATCATATACAACCACTAGTTTCTAACATCAGGCTATGCATTCCCATAAATCATTCTAGATCATGATCAATAATCCTTCTAGTTCTCAGTACTTCCAAGATCACTGCTACCTCAAGCACGGGTAGGGTACTACGGGCTTCAATTCTCTTGCTACCCTTCCATACTAGTTCTAGAGTCCAAAGAACCCATCAATCTATCCTGATAAGGTAACAATCTTCTCAGAGAAAGGTATACGAATTCTATCTTCTGCCGTCTGGTCTTCGATTTTCTTCTGGAGGGAAATCATCAGTCACAAGCATTCGCCTTTCCGAACAATAGGGGACGAGAAACAAGGATAGCGATATTGACGAAGATTGAACGAATACAAAGTGGAAGTACAAGGGCGATAATAACATACAAAGAGTTTTAAAATCGATTATAGATTGAGATCCTATTCAATAATCATAACATATATTCCTAATTTGCAGGCTCGCTTGGCACAGTCAGGTGACCAAGACGATTTAAATCGGACCTGTATGGGCCACCCCAAAAATAAGTCATGCCCCAATCCCAAAATACGTAGGACCGGGAATACGTGACATGCCAGCTACGAATTCGACCAGACTCTGGTCTGACTCGAATACGTATAAGTTGTAATATAAAAGGGCACTATCTAGATATTCCATAAATGTAAACCTCTATGTCTCAATCCACAATGTACAACAGTATACAAGAAAGAGCTATATGTGCTAGAGTCGGCCGCCCAATAACACACTAACTCGAATAGACTCGAGAATAAGTATGAGTCTATAAAAACTAGGCTACAACAGCAGATGAAATAATCAATGTAAAATAACTATAATGCCGGTAGATATAATATAAGTACCTGGTACCATGCCCGCAAGACATGCAACTCCAAAAGCAACTCCAAATGCTCCGTAATCATCTATGCTACAAAACTGGCAGGGAACCAGGTCCTCAGAGGGATGTAACAAGGTACAGAAATACAACATGCCAAGTAAACAGAAAGTACAAGTGCAACAACAGGGTACTCTATCATAACAAAACAAGTGTGACACAGTTTTAAAGACAACGTTCGACGCGTGGGCTTTCTAAAATAAACTGTAGCTCCGAACACAGAGACACACGGGTCGGACCATAGCTCCGAGCACAGAGACACACGGGTGATACCACTACACTATAATACAGGATCACTACATATACATATATAAGCGCGTGCAGAGTAGCCCAAACGTCTAGTAACTGTCTTCCCCTTCCCAAGCGGTCAACGATTGTCCGTTGAACCTGACCCTCTAACTACAGTCTCGACTCACAGATATAACTCAACAGACGTGACCCTAAGGTCGTCCCAGTCTTTGGTCATGATGTCGATATCAGGATATAGGAATCTGGCATGATCACGGTATATAAGTGTGTCCTGGGGTGTCGATATACTCAGGTACGTGCATCGAGGTGCTATGAAGCATCTAGCAATTATTCTAAGACGTTCGTCGAATGTCAAGACAAGTACACGCACGAAGTACATAAAGAACAACAAATATCTGTAAACTGAAATACAGGGTGGCAAGGTATACTTGCCTGCGTCCGGCTGCTGAAGACGGGGATCCGGTACCACGTCCAAGTCCTCAGGTCCCACAGTACCTAGAGATGAGATACAAACCCAAATCAAAGTCTATCACACGGCAAACAGGGATGCGACACACATCTATACATAAGCTCAGTCTCAGCTACGGCTCACAGGGACAAGACGCTAGGGGGGGTTGACCACAGTTGACTATTGGTATGATACGTCAAAATATCTAGTCATCAGTGCCACATCATCAAACCATCCTTAAAACATAATTAATTATTATTAACCCTTCGTTTCATATCACTGTTACCAATCATGAAGTACTACTCTAATGTAACCCATTATTAATATACAGCTTCCAAATCACCGGTTATTGGTTTGATATATCACACTAGTACACAATAAATCACTTGTCCCTCGATGACAAATCACAGTGTAATTTTGCAACTATTTAGTTTGTTCAACAATACAAATCAATAGGGAAAAATATGAATTTTAAGGCCCTAACATCTCAAGGTATCCCAATATCATGACCTCAATATATATTCAAATGCCTTGTATATTAATCTTGTATTTTCCACCCATGCATATAGTTCATACCCTAACCCGTGTATAACCATTAATTCCATTTTAATTACTCTTGTAAGTAAACCCTAAACTCACTCTTAAACCCTAATCACATATTATCACAAGATTATTTATACTATACTACACTACAAAACAATATATATAAACATACTCTTCGATACCAATCAATATTTAAATATCACAACCTCATCCCAAAATAATTAAATCTGTCCCTCTACAACCCTCAAAATATATATAATTAAATGTAATAACCCTATGATTTCACATGACACAAAACCTCAAATCTCAATGCATAAACGTAACCCTTTACTAAATCTAAATCCTGAACCCTAAGATATATATAACAACGCAATACTTATTAGAATAACAAACAATACTATACTATAAAAGGGGAATGGGGAAGAGTTTACAATGGTGGCGGCACGGCGGCACGCCGGGGTGGCCGGTCGGAGGAAGGTGGTTGAGGCGACGGGGGGAAACGATGGAGTCGAGGTGGTAGTGCGGGTTCTCGCCGTAGATGGCAGCGGGAGTGATGGTGGTTCAGGCAGCGGCTCACCACATCCGGCCGAGGTCGACTGGAGGTGACGATGGCGGTCCCGTCGGGATTGAGGCCGGAGTTGCTTGACCGGAGCAATGGCTCGACCCAGCGAATGTGAACGGGCTAGGTGGAGGAAGCTCGATCGTGGCGAGTGCTGGAGGTGGTGGTGGTAACGTGCGGTGGTCGGATGAGGGAGCACGTAGTGGTGGTGATGATGACAGGGAGGCTGGGCAGTCCGGAGTGGGATGGCTGCACCGTGGAGAACGTCGGAGTCGAGGCAGCACTTGGCCGGAGCAGTCAGTGTACAGCCGAGTCGAGCAGCACTTGGCCGGAGCAGACTATGTACAGCCGCGTCGAGCAGCACTTGGCCGGAGCAGACTGTGTACAGCCACGTCGAACAGCACTTGGCCGGAGCAGATCAACAGGCCGGCAGGACTGGAGTGAAGTCAGCCGCCGGAGCAGTAGCTCGTGGAGGAGCAGCCCGTGGGATGAGGGCCGGCCGAACTTGGCTAAGCTTGGCCGGAGGTGAGCTAGGTCGGTCGGATGCTCCTCTCCAGGAGGAAGGAGGAAGAAGAAAGGATGAAGAAGAAGAAATATTATGGAGAAGGAGGAGTTTTCATGGAGAATAAAAATGAAGGAGGAAGGAGAGAGAGAGGGTGGGGGTTTTTCAAGACATGGGGATTAGGGCCGGTGGTGTGTGTTGAGGGTGGAGTGAGGTGTTGCTTTATAGGGGTTTGTGAAGGGGATGGAGCGTGTTGATCATCCTATTCAAAATGGAGGGTGGAGATTTGTCATGAAGGAAAATGGGTTTCTTCATGAAGGGGGTGAATGGATGGGTGAGAATGGGACCCCATTTTGGGATATCTCCATTGTTTATGGCCAATAGGGTGATGACACATAATGTCAATAATTGCAACTTAGCCCCGTAATTTCAGAAAATTGCATGGACACATAAAATGACACAAAAATTGTGGAGAAAAATATGTTTAGTAATTTTCATGGTGAGAGGGTGTTGTGCGTTAGGCACGGGTTTAATTAGAAAAGTATTGGGATTAATTTAGGATTAAAAATAGGATTTACAAAGTTGGTATCCCTGATTTAAATAGAAATAAAGTGTCCCGCGAATTTAAATTAATTGGGGGCACTTGGGGTCAAAATCCGGGAATGACACAAAGGTCAAAAAAGGTGGGGGCTTGGAGTCAGTCTTGAACCCTTTAGTTGGTCCGTCTCAACGGGTTAAGTTGTTATCTCAAAATTGATGGTAACGACACAGGTGTCCGACACGGAATTAAATATAGATTACGGTTTCGAAAAATTGTGTAATTAATTTAGAGCACAACGAAAATCTGATTTTGAGGGACGGAAAAGTCCAGTGCCTAAATTGGCGAGTCAAGTCAGAAGTACAAAAGTCCGATGGAATTTATGGGCTGATACTGGCTCCGAATATTTAAACTATGATAGGGCGCGCCAAGGGTTTTAATTAAATAAAATAAAATCATAGACAACCTTAACTCCACTCTAAACCTCAATATTTGCTGCTAAAACCAAAATTTTCAAAATCCAAACCTGACTATCTATAGAATAAATCGAAGGGGTTTACAATAAAGGCCCGGGAGGACCTCCTCAGCGTCGCAAAGCCCAAATTCTTCTCCAACACCATTGATATTAATATTTTCAAGGTGGTGTAGAAGATACCAGTGTACTGCGCAGTCAGCGCAGCTAGATCCGAATGGACGCTAGGAGTGGCCGTGATAGTGGCGAGTCCCCCTCCAAGAACAACCACAGACGATGTTGCCACGACCGTCGCCTCAACAGAAGGTGCGACAAAAGAAGAAGAGCCAACACCGGACGAAGTGACCGGCGTACTTAAAAGAGGCATTATCGCAACGACAGGCTCGTCCTTCTCTTGAGATATCAGAATCTCTTCGACAGACGAGCCGGCACCCGAAGATGCTTCCTCTTCAAAATCAGGCACATCCGTGTCGCCTCCAGGACCTGACACCTAGCGCGTTCATGTACAACGTGTGCGAAGGATTTTCAATCATTCTTTTTTGTCCCAAAAGCTCTACCTTTAAGGCCGGGTGCACTGCTAGTCGGCGGGATACTCGGTTCAGAATGAAGCTCGCCGTGCCCGACAAAAGTTGCCCCTGCTTGAGCAGAAGAACGAGAAGAAGAAGCAGCCTTCTTTCCCTTAGAAGAGGAGACTTGTTTCGAAGCCATTACTGGAAACTTTGAAGACTCGGAGAAGACACAAAGAAGAACTCGAACAGTCAAAAGCTTTATTTCGCAGAAGACGGATGAAAAGTTTTTCTCTCAGAAACTTGGGGTATATATAGAGTTCGGATGGACTCCTCGAATCCCGAACCAAATCTCATATTTAATATCTGGTTATGATTGGGGACTACGTCAGCCTATTTACTCAGAGAAGGCGGACAGTCAACGAATTCGAAAAGTTTTTGTGCGAAGAAGATTCACGATTTTTACGTTAAGGAGCTTTCTACGCTCGACGGCTACGGATCTACGGTTTTACGCTCACAGGCTACTAGTCTATGGTTTTACGCCCGGATGCTTTTATGCTCGGTAGCTTTTACGCTCGAGATGCTACAAACCTACGACTTCACGCTCAACAGCTACGAATCTATGATCTCACGCTCGGTGGCTTTTTATGCTCAGAGGCAACAGATCCACGACTTCACGCTCAGAAGATTTTCTTTTCGGAAGCTAAAAATCTACAGTTTTTACGCTAAGGAGCTTTCTACGCTCGACAGCTACGGATCTACGGTTTTACGCTCACAGGCTACTAGTCTATGGTTTTACGCCCGGATACTTTTATGCTCTGTAGCTTTTACGCTCGAGAGGCTACGAACCTACGACTTCACGCTCAGCAGCTACGAATCTATGATCTCGCGCTCGGTGGCTTTTTACGCTCAGAGGCAACAAACTTATGATTTTACGCTACACGACTTTTCGCATATCTGAAAAATACGCAGGCCAGTACAGTACATCTGAACATATCTCAAGGCGGTCAATTACAGGAGTTCACACAGAAGATACTCCTTCTTGACCTCAAAATATCCCAAGTACCCAAGGCATACAGAGTTCAAAACATTGAAAGTTACTCTTCTTCATAGGTCGATTCGAAGTTCATCCAGAATCCAGTCTGAATATTTCGTCTACAGTTCAAGATGGCGACTTAGTTTTTGACAGCCAGTTCTCGTCCTGTTCCAAGGGATTTTCGAAAAATCATTCTTAAAGATGATGGTCTGAACAAAAAATTCTGTTTATCAGCAGGACAGTTCAGAATTCTACGCGGTTCCTCATTCCTAACAGCAGGACAGTTCGAACACTCGACTGCTAAAGCGGCTTTCTGTGCATCCTTAGTTATGCGTAAAAGACAGGACATGACCTAACACTCTTTCTAACAGAGTCGGCGTAAAGTATCAGACGGGTCGAAGCTACACATATTCAGACTTTACAGCACAGTATGGCAAGATGATAATATGCAAAGAAGAAAGACGATTTTATTAACATTAAAAGCATGATTACATATGAGAAAAATCCAGTCTACAAGGGTTTTTATTTATTTTTATGATTACATATGAGGGAAATCCCGTCTACAAAAGGACTTCCTCATCGTCATCTGAAGATCGTGCCCAGAATCTGTTCTGCCAGGTTCTCGTATGGGCAAAATTCTTTATCCATCTTCTCCAGCAGTCAGTCGGTGACCGCAAAACGACTGACATATGGTCAATGGCGGGAGGATACAAAACTGGGCTTAGACCCATCCTCCAATATGAGGAAGTAGGGTAAATCTGCTTTCCTGCGTCCAGCGCCGTGACAGATTGAGTTGAGGTATTTTACCCAACCCAATCTCGGACAGCAGCCAGTTTGCCCGCTCTCGTTCGCAGGTAACGGAAGAAGGTACTGCTTGCAAGCGGCGTGGTCTAATACGACCCTTCCTCTCTCCCGAAGAACCGCCATAAAAAGTAGCTAATTATCCCGAGCAAAAGAGGCTATGATATCCTTCCATGATCCCTCGTTGCAGAGGACATTTGCTCGAAGATGCCGTCTTTTTTGGCTCCTTACATGCTGGAAGAACATGGTCTCCTTCTTCCTCAAGTCGACACGATGAACTCAGGCTATCATCTCTGTGTGGTGAAGAAAATATGGGAAGAACAGGTTAACTCCTCAGCCTTTTTATAGGCGAAAGAGATCACACCGATCCCCAATAAACTCCGTCATAAAGTTAGCCTTGAAAGAACGTGTCAGACTTGACCGTTTCAGGCTCCATTCAGAGCGTTTCGAGTTACGAGGAACGGTTCATGCTTCATTCATAGAGTTTCAAATTATGAGGAATTTAAAAGCTTTGAAGGGGGTCTTGTAGAAGCATAAAAAATACGCTGGATAGCTCTACGCAGCATGTTGATGCAGGGCAGCGTAAACAGAGGACCTCAGAGCCATCGGCGTGCAAACAGAGCTTTTTTGCTGAGTACAGCGTAAAAAAATAGGCTCAAGGACCATCCGCATAATACAGTATGTTCAGGCTGCTTCAGCGTAAAAAGGGTGCTACATCGCCTCTATGGCGTAAAACTCATCCGCTTTCAATGCAGCATTAAAGTGTACGAGTAACGCTTCGTATTCTTCAAAATAAACCTGTCAGATCATGCAATAAACTTGACGTCTGGACTCCTGACAAAGAGTACTGCACGGCTACCCAGGCGACGTCTATAATGATGGCGCGGTACTGCAACCCAGGCTGTCATTTACTACCATTTCCTTGGCGTAGACCGCTTATACGCATACAAAGGAATACGTCGCCCAGTTTTACACAGGCAGATATGAGCTGTTTACGCTCCGCAGAAGACAAACAGTCTGCCACGTCAAAAGCTGCTCTTCGTACAGGGCTCGAGGCACGTCTCTGCATTTAATGCGCAGAGCGGTGACAGGTTCTCAAGGCACGTCTCTGCATTTAATACACCGAATACTGACAGATGCCCGAGGCACGTCTCTGTATTTTATGCGCAGAAGGGTGGCAGACCTTCAAAATATGCCTTTGCATTTAATACACAGGATAATGGCAGATCTCTGTATTTAATGTAGGAGATTTGATTAAATATCACCAAACCATCGTCTAGTGACATTTCCTTTGCGCAAACTGCTCTTACGCATACAAGGGGATACGCTGCCCAGTTTTACACTGGCAGACGTGAGCTTCTTACGCTCCACAGAAGACAAACAGACTGCCACATCAGCAGTTACTCTTCGTACAGAATTTGATGCGCGTATCTGCATTTAATGCGCAGAATGATGACAAATCTTAAAGACAAACCTCTGCATTTAATGCGCAGGATGGGAGCAGATCTCTGCATTTAATGCAAGAGATTTGATTATATCTCCAAGAGCCGTAATTCTGGCTAAAATGTCCATATCATCTCGGCTTCTACGCCCACTCGGCTTCTATGCCCACTCGGCTTCTACGCTTGCTCGACTTCTATGCCCACTCGGCTTCTATGCCCACCCGGCTTCTACGCCCGCTCGGCCTCTATGACCACTCGGCTTCTATGCCTACTCGGTTTCTATGCCTACTTGGCTTCTACGCCTACTCGGCTTCTATGCCTACTTGGCTTCTATGCTATGGTGACAGTTATTGGCTTCTACGCCAACCTCTTCTACACAAGGGATAACTACCTACGTGGCTTCTACGCTGTGATCTTCGCAGTAGATATACGCATTTGTCCCTTAGTTGACACGCGTCACATGCTCACTCAGAAGGTCATCTATACGCAGGTATTGGTTATTTTAAACTGTCGTATAAAAGGATGTTGTACTTTCCACTACTCAGTTTTTACACTGACTGAGTGGTCACTGTCACTAAAACTCTATAAATAGAGACCTCTATCAACAGAGGTAAAAGGGTCACAAAAATTGAAGATCGAATGATCGAGGATTGGTCAAGGAATCCAGTATCAGATCCAAGGTCGACAATTGGGAGAGAAAACGGTCGAGAGATAGAGAAGAATCTAGAGCTCAGGCAAAGAGAAGGGATCGACGACTTTGGCATCGGGCATCCACCCTCTTTAGCAACCTTCGAAGCTGCTTTCTGTCTTATACGACACTTCTTCATCATCGTGTGGTCCAAGGGCCAAAGTGATCGACTGCAGATCAGACACCTATAGCAATATTTACCCAGATTAAATAAATTATACTCGACATCCTCGTATAGGATTAAATTATACAATCTTGTTTGTAAACACAGAAGAAGGGCGAGTTTTCGTATAAGACCTCGTTTCCACATATTTATCTTTCCATTTATTTTATCAAATAATAGCAGTATACTGGTATCTTCTACACCACTATAAAAACATTGATATCAATGGTGTTGGAGAAGAATCTGAGCTTCGAGGCGCTGAGGAGGTCCTCTCAGTTTGCGATAGTGCCGATCAGAGAATTCAACGACACTGGGATAGCTGACACACTGGAGCAAATAGTTAATGGTTTGGAGGAACCCATTAACGAATATTTGCAGTTATCTCGAGGCAGCATTGAAGACCTCGTTTAAGCTAGGTATGACTTCCTGACTATAGAGCTTGTTGGGCATATGGAAGCTCTGGACAAATCCGTCCAGGAATAGCAGCAGAAGATGGATCATGATCGTGCCGAACTGGAGTATGTCATTCCTCAGCTGACTCGGTGCGAAGTAGAATATGAGGAAGTGACAGCAAGGGCCCGCAGATTGAGAGATGAACTTGCTCAACTGGAGGAGGAGGCGGTCTCTTTGTCGGTCTCTCGAGATGTGCTGAAGAATCAAATAGAGACCGCTCAACAGAACCTGACGCATGTGGGTGTCGTCCACGCAGGTTTTGTACATGCTCGGTCCGAGCTAGCTGCTTTGAACAATAATGCGGCAAGGTTGGAACGGGCTCGAGCCGACGTCTTGAACTCCAGGGATGAGAGAATGGCTGCTCTGGCACGGCAGATTCGTGACCTAACCGCTCCCCCCAAATGATGTACTTTTTTGCTTTTAAATGTACTTTTGCTCTTTCTGGGCATAATAAAGAGGTTTTTATCTGACTTTGTGGACCCATCATTTTGGAATATAAATGACAGGTTTGGGTGAAAGTGATATCAGAGGTAATATGGACATGATATACTCTCGGTAAGCTTCAGCAGGACATATCTATTCAGAGGTTATATGAACCTGATAGAATATGCTCCGACCAAAATTTGTACACAAAACACTATCAGAGGTAATATAGATGTGATAGGTCTTGAAGTTCCAAATTAGTTAAACATATATATTCAGAGGTTATATGGACATGATAGAATACGATCCAACTAGTTTCATTTTGGAAGTAGTATTGTCAGAATAAGATCTTTACCATACTCCATTTGAGCAAAGGAGGTTAAGCGTAGTACCTTTTCAGGAATTTGCCATCGATAGGAGCCATCAACAAGTCTCCATTAGGCTTGGCTAACCTGTAAGCGCCGTTTGAGAACGTCGTCTCAATCACATAAGGGCCTTCCCATTTGGGCTAGAATTTACCCTTACTCTTGTGAGTAAGAATCATCGGCCTTCTCACAGCTAAAACTAGCTCGTCGACTTTGAACACTCTTTCCTTTACTTTTTGATTAAAAGATCTGGAAATACATGCCTGGTAGAATGCGATGCGCTGTTGAGCTTGGAGGCATTTCTCGTCTAATCCTTCTAACTTTTGAAGCCTTAACAGGTCATTCTTTTCTTGAGTCAGCTCATTAGCCACTGCTATCCTGAGTGACGGAATTTGGACTTCAATGGGGAGAACTGCTTCGCTCCCGTAAACCAATAAGAATAGATTGCAACCTGTCGGTGCTCGTACCATTGTGTGGTATGCCCAGAGACATTCTTCTAGTTTCTCATTCCAATCCCTCTTGTTCGAAGAGACAAACCTTTTCAAGAGCTTGATAATGGTTTTGTTGAAAGCTTCCGCCAAACCATTAGCAGCAAGATTATATGCCGTAGAGGCCATATTTTGTATCCGATTTTTATCGCAAAATCGATAAAACACTTGGCTGATGAATTGAGGTCCATTGTCATGAATTATCCTCCAAGGTATCCCAAAGCGATAAATGACATGATGCTTGATGAAGCTGATCACATTAGATGCCTTCACCTCAGCAAGAGGGATCGCCTCTGCCCATTTGGAGAAGTAATCCGTGATGGCAAGTATGAACCGGTGACCTCTGAAAGAAGACGGGTGAATAGGACCAATGATATCCATACCCCATGCTTCGAAAGGCCAGGATACAACCGTAGGATATAGATGTTCAGAAGGTTGATGTATAAAGTCTGCATGAACCTGACAGGCTTTATATTATTTTGCATACCTTATTGCATCTGTGATCATAGTAGGCCAGTAATAGCCCATCCTCCTGATACGATCCTGTAACTTAGGACCGGGTTGATGCGCTCCGCATATGCCTTCGTGAGCTTTACGGATAACTCGCTATGCCTCGTCATTGGAGAGACATCTCAATAGCAGTCCATCGTAGGTCCGACGATATAGACACTGTGAAGCCGCATCAAAATAGAAGCGTAATGATCGTCTTTTGACGGATACTGCTTCTTTAGGGTCCTCCGGCAAGATTCCGTATGCCATGAAATCTATAAAGGGACTTCTCCAGTCTCTTTTGGGAGGATCGGTATTCACAGCGTAGCTGCGTTCTATGTGAAAGTTATTTTTCACAAAGAATAAATCTCTGTTAAGAAGGATCACCGAATTCTGCCTTCTTATAGGAGTAGCTAAGTCTGCAGCTAGACTGGCTAGGGCATCAGCATCCAGATTCTGTGATCGAGGTACATGCTCTAGGAAGAACCCTTTGAATGTCATGGCTATCTTGACCGTTGCTCGTTGATAGGGGATGAGGTCTGGATTCCGGACTTCATATATTCCTCTGACTTGATTGACGATCAGCAGAGAATCACCGAAAGCTTCTAGAGATTCGACGTCCAATTCTTTAGCGACTTGGAGCCCGATTAGTAGAGCGTTATACTCCGCCACATTATTGGAACAGGGCTCGCTAAGAGAATATGTTCGATAGATGATGAGTTTATCAGGAGTAACCAGGATAATTCCTACTCCTAAAACTATGTTTCCCCTGGGACCAGTCCTGGAGGCACCATCGAAGAATAGTTGCCATGCATCAGTTTCCATTGTGGAATTATATTCTGCGACTTCATCGGAAATATCCTCGTATAATTTGGAGGCCTCCGGGATCGGATAAGTAGCTAGGAAATCAGCCAATGCTTGGCCTTTGATGGACTTCTGAGGGACATACACCATGTCATACGGTGTTAATAACATCGCCCAAGTCGCGAGTCGGGAATTAAGAACACTTGGCTTGTTCATCAGTACCCGAAGAGGATTGATCCTGGAGATGATATGAATAGTCTGGCCTGTGACATAGTATCGTATTTTCTGAATAGCAAATATCAGAGCCAAGCATTATTTTTCCACTGGACTGTACCGGTGTTCAGCTCCGATCATCATCCTGCTTAGATAGTAGATAGCCTGTTCATGACCCACATCATTCTTCTGGGTGAGAAAAGCTCCCAGGGAATGATCCATCGCTCGAACATACAGCAATAATGGTCTTCCTATAATAGGAGGCACCAGAACTGGCGGATTAGTGAGGTAGAGTTTGATATCATTAAACGCTTGCTGACAGGCTTCGTCCCATACGAAGGATACACCTTTCTTCATGAGACGAGAAAAAGGCTGACATCTCCCAGAGAGGTTGGATATGAATCTCCGGATATAAGCCAGACGACCTTGAAATCCGCTGAGTTCTCTCAGATTACGGGGCGGTCGCATTTCTAAGATGGCCTTGACTTTATCAGGGTCTACTTGAATGCCTTTAGCGGTAATGACAAATCCCAGGAATTTGCCACTAGATACACCCAGAAAGGACTTTGTAGGATTCATCTTGAGTTGATGTTGGCGCATCAACTCAAATACTGTCTTCAAGTCTTGGATGTGATTATCCTTGAGGCGACTTTTGACAGCTACATCATCCACGTAACATTCCACTGTTTTGCATAAATGTTCATGGAATATGTTACTCATAGCCCGTTGGTACGTAGCCCCGGCATTCTTCAATCCGAAGGGCATGACCGTATAGCAATATACCCCCAATGGTGTCCGGAAGGCAGTATGCTTCTCGTCTTCAGGATGCATCTTGATTTGATTGTATCCTGAAAATCCATCCATAAAAGACATACATTCAAAACTGCATGTATTGTCAATCATGACGTCTGTGATAGGAAGAGAAAACTCATCCTTGGGGCAGGCTGCATTCAGATCTCGGTAATCGATACAGACACGTACTTTCCCATTTTTCTTTATGACCGGGACAACATTGGCGACCCAGTCGGGATTTTCTTCTTTCCGGATAAAACCGCAGGCTATCAACTTCTTGATTTTAGCTTCAATGGCATCCATCATATCAGGGCGGAACCGGCGTTGGTGCTGCTTCACAGGCTTCAAATCGGGCAATATATTGTGTAAAACCCCCTTCCTAGAAATCATATATACCCTTTATTTATTAATTATTAATTAAAATTGTAGTAAATAGGTCTAAATAGGAGAAATAGATTTTTAATAATTTTTATGTTAGGTGTTCGGGCACTTAGAGGACTTGTGGGACCATCAGGAATTTTTCGAAATTTATTCCATGTAGGAGACCCCTTGAGCTGTTGCTAGCCTAACGATGTGCAATACCCTATTATATAAATTTTCTTATGTGTGAATATATATATATATATATACAAATATATATATGTATATATATATATATTTAAAGAAAGAAAAGAAAAGAATTAAATAATACTAAGTATAATACTAATAATAATAATAACATGATAACAACTTTGCACTTTAGCATTTCTTATTCCCATTAGCTACTTGCTATATACTATTCCCTCCTTAGCAATTGACCGCCCTTAAGCATCCTATCGCCAGCAAGTTGCAAATTGCAACTTAGCAAATATGCATAGGCCGCCCGACCCTTTACTTCAAACCCGCGGACCCCTTGATCCATCTCTTTCTCTCTTAATATATAATATATATATATATAGTTAGCTCTAAAACCCTAACCTAGAAACTCCAGACTTCCTCTTCCCATCTAGAGCCGTCACCGCAGCCAGAGAAACCCCGCCAAGCCATCCAACCATCCCGTCGACGCCGACCTCGCGAACTGCAGTTTTCCACTTGAGGCACCTTCGCTCTGGCGTGATTTCCCGTCGACTTGCTCGACCAAACGCTGTTCCGTTTTCATAGGTATGATCTCCCCTCAACCCTCTCCAATATTCGTTTTATAGCCAACCTCGGAAAACGTGTGCCCCTAGGTGAAAAATAGCGCCCAAGTTGGCCCGGACTTACCCAATTCTGAAATCGCAGAAACTTGCGATGACCATCCATATTGTCGAGTTCGTATCTCCCATCACAGAGATCCAAATTCGATGATTCTTTTTGATACCTGTAGATTACTTAACCTAGTTTATTTTCTGTATAATAACCCTAGGCTAATAGTTGCTGTGGACATAGTTATATTCGTCACAAAACTGCACGCACCCACTTTTTTTGGTTTTCCAAAAGTTGGAAAACGGAGCGCGTCCCGCCAAACGGGACCGCTCCACCGTGTGCCAAGTGTACCCAATGGTGCACACAGCATAACCGGATACGTGAAAATTCGTGGGGACTGATTCGGACGCGTGTACGCGCCAGAATCAGGCCGTATCCGCGGACACATTTCGTGTCGCAACTTTTGTGCAACTCGTACGTATTTTGTGCACGCTTGTCAGATTGTGACGAAACTTGTGCCACTGGACTCGTGGTAACGCGCTGGTCCTGTGACCCAAATTTCACGCGATTCTGAGACGGTTGACCAAATCGCCAATTGGCGGGCCCTACAGTTGACTTTTTGGACAAAATTTTGTTCGGCTCATCGGAATCCATATTTGGATATACCGTTGGGTTCATATTGACATCTAGAGTTGTTTGACCTATAGTTTGTCCCATTTAGAGATTGTTACCCTTGGCACGCTTTTCGGTGCAAAGTGGGCCACATGTGGACCCCACTTTTACCCGAAATTACCGTTTTGCCCCTGTGTCCAAATTGGACGAAAGGGATATGCTTTTTAGCTATTTTGCTCATTCCAGAAACGTTGGTGATATTTATTTCAGCATCCGGAGACGTTTGTTCGGAGTCCTTAGTTCCAGGTTCAGTGTCCTTGATATTTGGGCGCTTACACTTTACAGATTTCTTGCCAGGCAAGTATACCTTGCCATTGTACTGTATTTACATTCCATATGAGGCATGCATATTTATTTTCTGTTTATTTAGTTCATTTATTTTAACTGCTATATAAACAGCGCGTCCAAGGAAACTTGGGTGCAACGACGGTGTCGTCGTACTATGTTTTTATTTATGTATATGCATTGGACCTACTTTATGAGACTACCCCATTTTCATGAGGTATTTATGTTTCATTGGTCATGACACTATTCTTACATGAGTGTGAGTCACATATAGGACACGGACTTGCGTACTCGGCTGGCCCCCGGTACGTATAGGTCGTGCGACGGATAGGGATAACTGCCAATAGAAACTTTGCATGCTAGTAGACCTGGCGGTTATTAGAGGTTTATCGTGTCATGGACATGACATGCTTAGAGCATTGGGTGGGGAGAACAACAAGTACCGCATTTGAGCTCCTTTACACTTTTTCTCCTGTACGCCCGGATTCTCCGCTAGAGATACGGGTCATGATGACCACTATATATTATGTACTATCAGGCGGGCCACCGGCGTTCAAAAGACGACGTGCCTTTTAGGCCCCTGGATCTTCAAAAGAGAACTATGCCAAATCCCAGTTTTCAGCCAGATAGCTCACTTGTGGGAAAAGGTGTTCTTAACTGCATTCACATAGATGGTTAGGCGACCCCAATGGATGTTTATTTTCAGTACTTTATTGGCATGTGCTTTTTGTATCTTGTTACATCCCTCTGAGGACCTGGTCCCTTCCAGATATAGGTGAGCAGGAGTATCCGCAGGAGTATGGACCTGGACCTGATGCTACCTATCAGCCTGAGGAGATCTTACCTTCTGATTATATGTGATTCATTGCAGCTGTTTAGAGATTTTAGTTGCTATTCTTTTCTAGACATTTATTCTTATATTAGAGTTTATTCTCTTCTCTCTTTAGTAGTTTATTATAGTCGATTTGCAGTGGATTTGTCTTCACCCGACTATCACACTTTGAGATTACTATTTGAGACTGCTTCTTTGATATTCATTTATTGATTTCCATTATTCTATTATTTGTGCTGTGGATGAGATATAGAACTGCGTGTGACTTGTTGTGACATATATTTACCACTGTGGATTGGATATTCATGTACAGCGTACGTGTGTATATGGTTTCCATATATTGGAGTTCGTATACGTACGGCTGGCGTGTTACGTATTCCTAGTCCTACGTATTTTGGGACTGGGGCGTGACATATTGAGTTTATGAGTAGCCACTTTTGGATCAAGACCTGGCATGTCCTCATAATTCCATGCAAAGACGTCAATATATTCTTTTATTAGCTGGATAACTTCTTTCCTTTCTTCTTCGGAAAGATTGTTACTGATAAATATCGGCTTTGGCGAAAGTTTATCCCCGATGTCAATCTGGACAACTTTATCTTCAGTGGGAGGTTCTCTCTGCTCGAAGCAGAATTCCTATTGTGTATCCATTTGTTGAGCCCAAGCGTCATCCTCAAACGGTTCGAATTCTTCTTCGTCTGCTTCGAAGGAATCTGCCACTACAGTATTTACTGATAATGTTTGTTCGAGAGCATCAGATGAGTCGGATAGCGACGAGCCATTTTGAGAAGAGGAAAAGATATCCTCATTTGACTCAGAAGTTGCAAGGGTGGTGGTATACCCTAACCCGAAATAAGTTTATTGACAGTAGGGATCACCGTGCAGCGGCATACGTCTGTCTTTCTCGTAGTTGAGACCTGGTTCCAGCTTCAAGTCATAACCCATACTTTGCATGATCTTCAAAGCTTGTGGCCTGTATCTGTGAACTTAGATTTTACCAGCATCGTCATCGAAAGAATCTTCTTGTACAGTCGGTTCACTGCGCATGCGGCCGAAGACTATTGAACGCTGACTGTTGCAGGCAGGCGGGACAATAAAGATAGAATTCTCATGTGGTCCATATGTCATGATGACATTGGATGATGATGCTACTTCCCACACATACGGATGATAGGAATCTATAGCTTCCAAGAATTTTTGTGCTATAGGTTCTATATCGTCATGGGGAGAGGATTCTTGATTTGGAATTTGAGCGTCAATATACTAGAAAAGAGGATCTTTATTATCATCTGAAACCGCGTTCCTGGTTGCATTTACATTAATCGGCTACCTGTTATGCCGCAGGTTGATGACCAAGGGTGGAGGTTTCTGGTTAAAAGTGACCACTAGAGGATCACCCCCTTTTTCTGCCCTGGTTTTGTTCAGGTGGATAGCCATAGGCTCCATGGCTTTTGGACGAGTAGTTCGCCCTTTCACCTTGATTGACAGAGGTTGCTCGACAGAGGGTTCTTCTGGCTTCCGGTGGGATTCCTTCTCTGCTTTGCCTGACACCTCTTTCATGTAGTCTTGAGAGTACAACACGGCATCAGAGTAGTAGGATTCTACTCCTTTAAACGGGTTCAGGTCAGCAAACTTCGTTTGTACTGTTCTTTGGGCATCTACATATTTAAAGCATTGATGTAGAGTCGAAGAAATGATGTTGTGGTCGTGGATCCAAGGTCTACCCAGCAGAATATTGTAGGACACCTCTGAATCAATGACGTAACATGTAGCCACTGATCTGAGGTCGGCAATCTGGCTCCTCAGGCGAATTTTCCCCAATGGCTTACTTTTCCTGGCGTTGAAACCAACGATTGTAGTGGTGGTGTAAGCCAATTCGTTGGTAGGAATCCTCAGCGGTCTGAGCAGACTATGAGGAATGATGCTGATTGATGATCCCGAATCTATGTGAATCCGGTCGACCTCCATGGAACCGACGTACCCGGTGTAATAGAGGGGTCTGTCATGCCTGTTATGCTTTAACAGCATATCATCTTGAGTGAAAGTGATATTCGGGACCACCTCCATCACACTGTGGCATTGAGGACATGCCATGGGTTCTTCGTCAGGGGACTTGAGTTAGGTCAAGTATGCATCCGCCTGCATTAATGCTTCACTCAGGGCTTGACGTGTGTCTTGAGAGAGCCTGAGTAGTTCAAAGATGGACAACCAGGCTGGTGTATTAGCCAGTTGGGCCAGGATGTCGAAGTTGTATGGCCTCTCTAAACCTTTGTTTTGATTATTTTTTACAGGTTTATCGAAACACACTTCTTTTTGCTTCCCTTTGTCCGCCGAAGTTGGTCTCGAAGGACCGGCCTGTGGTATGGCGGGTTCCGGTTCTAAAGGCTTGGAAGCTGAAGCGTCTGCCGGTATATCTTCCTGACTTGCTTCATAGTCCTTGAGGTAAGCCTTCCCTGAACGGGTTCCAGTAGCCAAGACCTCGTCTTCTGATGCCAAGTGTACCGTAACCGTGTAACATGGTTTACGCTTCGAGTTCTTCTTAGACTTAGCCTTAGCAGCTTGAGTCTCTTTCTCGATCTCTGACACCAGATCTGGATGAACCCATATGGTCTTGCCCCGCTGGGTAGTTAGGGGTACCAGGTCATGATTTTGACCCCTAGCTGGAGGGAGATTAACGATGTTCATCGTTGTTAGGGAGATAGGTGTAACACCGTCCGGGACTTCTTGGGGAGGCAGATTGCCAAATTGCAGAGAGACCATATTGGCTGTGACCGTCTTCTCGCTGTTGCACAGAGTGATGGCCTTAGCATCAATCAGCTCCTAGATCTTCCTCTTCAGTACATAACACGCCTTTGTAGGGTGGTGTATGTATCTATGGAAGATGCAGTACTTGGGATTATTAGTACTGCCGACTTTATTAGGTCGCTTCTCCTCAGGAAGGGTAATCTTGCTGCTTTTGATGAGACACTCGAATATGCTCGAAATATCATCGTTGTCGAAAGAGTATACTTCAATGGGCCTGGAAGTCCCAGGTTTCATTTGTGTGGTTGCCGCAGTCTTTTGCCTGGACGTATTGATTGCCAGAGCTTTTTTTCCTTTGGAACTACGAGGATGGTCGCTGTTGGGGGATGACCTCTTGCCTCTATCGGAGGCAGAGATCATGATGCCATTATCACGCGCCTTCCTACTGTTGTCCTCGGTGGCTACCGCTGAGATAATAAACGAGGTCCAATCATAGAACTGATATGGTCCAGTGAACACTAAGATTATGGGAAGAAGGTTCTTCCTGCAAATGTCTACCAATGCCGAGTCTGGAACTCCGGGAGACATTTGCAAAGTAGCTTGACGAAAATGTTCGTTGAAGGTGCGAACGTCCTCTTTTTCCTTCTGTTTGACTTTGATGAGAGAGGACATAGACATTTCCATCCCTCCCTCGTAGAATCGTGCGAAGAATAAAGCTTTGAAGTCTTCGAAGGAAGTAATGCAGTTGTCCGCCAGGCTACGGTACCACTGATAAGCCACTCCCGAGAGATAGCCCTTGAACATCCGAGTGAGGAGGGCGTCATTCCCTTGTAATGACACCGTCATTATACTGAAGTAGTACATGTACTGACTTGGTGATATTTTTCCCTCGAACAGAGCCATAGTCTGTGGTTTGTATTTAGGAGGGAAAGGGTCCTCTTCCCAGATAGCCGGGTAAGGCTGGTTGATTCCCAATTTCTTGAGCTGATCTTTGTGCTTTAAGGCATCAAATTGTGCTTTCAACTCCCGTATTGCCTACATCGGATTTTCAGCCGGTAGCGGGACTACGGAGTGGTGAGGAATCGGTTGCATCGCGACTCTAACGGGAGGTAATATATTCTATGAGTGAGGAAGCGGAGGAACTGCTGACTCTTGATCTAGAGCAGGCTCTTGGATCACGTTGGATGGTGGTAAGTCCACCCCTATACGTATCTGAGTTGGAGGGACCGATGCTTGAGCCATTGCAGCTGTGTGTTGAGTCAGCATCATCTGGTGCATGTTCTCCATCATGGATTGCATCTCTTTCAGAAATGTCTCTAGTACAGTGATGCGTTGCTCAGCGCTTCCCGACGGGAAAGCTTCCTCGCGTTCATCTCCAATGGCATAAACTCCCATCTCCCTGGGTGTCATTGAAGGATTAGTATAGGTCTCTGTAGAAGTTGACTCTATACTTTTAGCATCTGATTCGGGAGACTGGCGACCCCCAGCATCGGAATCAGAAGAGTACGAAGCCGGTTGTCGTGACCTCGAACGAGTGTTTCGGAATACCCCAGCTTCAGTGTTCCTAAGGAGCTTGTTGAATCTCCTTCGGCTCAGAGTTCTAGAGAGATGACGTCTTGAGTTCGATCTTCCCCTAGGTATGTGTGAAGGCATGTTCACAGATGCATATGTGGGCTCTTCTTCTTGGAAAGACGGAGAGTAGCTCAACCGGTCGAAAACCGACCGTTTTGCTTCAGAACAGCAAAAATTAACTACAATCCTATGACTATTATAATAGTGCTCGCTTGGGGGCGTAATAGGCATGCTGGAAGATCCCCTATCCTTGCGTTTCTGGATCAGATACTCTCGCAGGTCAGAAGGATTTACAGAAGAAGAAGAAGATGGCTTGTTCCTTCTTTTCACATCAGTGGGCATGCGGATGTTGGGAACCATAGTTTTCCCTGTGCCACCCGTATATAACAGGTTGGCCATCTGGGTAGCGGATAATCCCTGAGGAGGGTGTCTTTCCATAAATTGAGCCTTCTTTACGCTGAGGGGCTTCCCCTGGCATAATTCGGAGCTCTGCTCGGGCTGGCGTAAAGCTGAGGATGTCCTCAGTCGGCCATCAGCTAATCGCGTAATTTGGAGGGCGGGCAGATTCTTCCCTTGCTGGCGTAAGGGCCAAAAAATTGAGCAGTCTGCCGCTTGCTTTCCCTTGCGTAGATTGCAGGGATCATCTGCTTTTCCGCGGAGGGCAGAGGCATTTTTACGGGTGGAGCGCGTTTGGAATTTCTGATTTGGAGCTAAGGCATTGTCAGAAATTCTGTCTACTACATCATTGACGGGAGACTGGATTTTATGCACATACGCGAAGTAGACTTCTGGACTAGCGCTGAGGCATCGTCGGAATTTTTGTTTATTCTGTCAGTGACGGAAGACTAAATTTTACGCGCAAGGCGCGGAGGGAGCGATGCTACAACCTCGTTGGTCGGAGAGATCGAAGAGTCGACAGGAATGGTAGGGGATGTCTTGGGCATCCAGATCTTACGCAGCTTCCTGTTGTCTTGGACAGAGAGAGAGTGAGAGCTACCCCCTGTTCGAAGCATGTCTTCGTAGGCAGACTGGTCAAACTGGATGACCAGTATCTTCTTCATGGATCCCACGGATACCGCATCGTGTTGAGCAATTGCTTCCTCATCAGAAGAGAAAGATGTCCCCAGCAGAGTCGCCATCTTGTGTTTGATAATAAACGAAAGAAATAAGACGAGGTTTATACGAAACCCGCTCTTAGGTTCAGAAACAAGAAGTATAATTAATCCTATATGAGGATGTCGAGTATAATTTTTTAATCTGGATAAATATTGCTATAGGAGTCTGATCTGCAGTCGATCACTTTGTCCCTTGGACCACACGATGATGAAGAAGTGCCGTAGAAGATAGAAAGCAGCTTCGAAGGTTGCTAAAGAGAGTGGATGCTCGATGCCAAAGTCATCGATCACTACTCTTTGCCTGAGCTCTGGATTCTTCTCTCTCGAAGACTCTTCGACTCTTAGTTCCTTGACCTTCTGTTTTTCGACCTTGAAATATGCAACCTTATTCTTCGACCTTCGACCTCTGTCGATGGAGGTCTCTATTTATAGAGTTTTAGTGACAGTGACCACTCAGTCGGCATAGAAGCCGAGTAGTGAAAAGTATGGCACTTTTTATGCGACGGTCACAATAACCGTTGCCTACGTATAAATAATCTCCTGAATGAGCGTGTGACGCGTGTCCAATTAAGAGACAATGTGTATAACTGCTGTGAATATCACGGCATAAAAGCCATGTAGTTAGTTATCCCTCGCGTAGAAAAGGTTGGCGTAGAAGCCAATAACTGTCACTATGGCGTAGAAGCCAAAAAGTTATCAAACCGGCATAGAAACTGAGTAGGCATAGAAGCCGAGTAGGCATAAAAGCCGAGTGGGCGTAGAAGCCGAGCAGGCATAGAAGCCGAGTGGGCATAGAAGATAGCTGATCCTCCTCCCTTGACTGAGGCTTGAGCGAATTCTGGACCGAACAGCGTTAATATGCATTAATACAAATGTGGCCTGAGTTGGCGTATTCCAAGGAGATAGCGTACAGCGTGCTCCCATAGCTGAGAATAGCCTGATGGCATAATGCACAAAAGCGATGATGTGGACGTTTTAGCCAAAATTACGGCTTTTGGAGATATAATCAAATCTCTTGCATTAAATACAGAGATCTGCCCCCATCCTGCGCATTAAATGCGGAGGCATCTCGAAGATTTGTCATCATTCTGCGCATTAAATGCAGATACGCGCCTCGAAGATTTGCCATCATTCTGCGTATTAAATGCAGAGACGTGCCTCGAGCTCTGTCATCACTTTGCGCATTAAATGCAGAGACGTGCCTCGAGCTCTGTATGAAGAGCAGCTTTTGACGTGGCAGCCTGTTTGTCTTCTGTGGAGCGTAAACAACTCATATATGCCTGTGTAAAACTAGGCAGCGTATTCCCTTATATGCGTAAAAGCAGTTTATGCTAAGGAAATGGCACTAAATGATAGTCTGGGTCGCTATGCCACGCCATTATTATAGCCGTCGTCTGGGTAGTCGTGCAGTATTCTTTGTCACGAGTCAGACGTCAGGTTCACTGCATGATTTGACAGGTTTATTTTGAGGAATACGAAGCGTTCCTCATACACTTCAATGCTGCATTAAAGCGGATGAGTTTTATGCCATAAAGGCGATGTAGCACCCTTTTTACGCTGAAGCATCCTGGACATACTGCATTACGCGGATAGTCCTTGAGCTTATATTTTACGCTGTACTTAGCAGAAAAGCTCTGTTGTATGCTGATAGCTCTGAAGTCATCTTTTTACGCTGCCCAGCACCAACATGCTGCGTATAGCTATCCAGCGTATTTTTTATGCTTCTACAGTGGTCTTCTCCAATCAAATAGCGATCACGTGTCCATTTGACCAAGTCATGCCTACATAGTTGAGAACCACCCAGATACTCAGTAAACAACAAAATTCCAACAAATGTTCACGTGGTAGCAGGGCCTGAATTCTTGTGCACAGCTGCAGCACCCTTTTGTTGAGAGGAGAGACGTGGCAAACCTCGGCACCCATATGGCCCAAAATCCATGTGGTCATAAATATGACTATAAAAATTAGGGTACCTTACCCATACAGGAGGTTGGCTATCTGTGAATCAACACACAAGGGAGAGAGAAGAGCTTATGTACTAGATCATCTACGGAGTAAAGAGAGTTGCTACACTACTAACCCTCCATTGTTACCCCCAAAAAACAAATTTGTACTTAGATTGTCTCCTAGGACTCTTCTTTGTATTTTTTTAGTTTATTAAATCAAATTTAGTTCTCTCAGTTCTTATTTTGATATTAAATGGCAAACAGATGTATGCATTCGTTTATCTGCTCTAGATAAAAGATGAAGCATTCGAGAAGTTTAAGAAGTTCAGGGTTGAGGCTGAACTTCAAATAGAACAACAACTCAAGAGACTCAGAAGTGATCTAGGCGGAGAGTATAAGTCTATTGAATTCACATCGTTCTAAAAAAAAGAATTATCAATGAGATAATTGCCCCATTATTTTCTCAATCAAATATAGTAGCTAAAAGGAAGAATAGGCCGTTGACAGAGATGATGAACTCAATACTGTTGACTATGGGTCTTCTAAAATGCTTCTGGGATAAGCTGCGCTTACGGCTACGTTCATTCTGAACAGAGTGCCATACACAACTTCCTATGTCACTCCTCATGAACTCAGGTTCAAAGTCATACCCAACTTGAATATCATTCGTGTGTGGGGGTGCCTGGCATATGTGAACTTTCGAACATAAAGATTCAGAAGCAGGGTACGAGGACTACTAAGACAATCTTCCTGGGATATGATAAAAAGAGTGATGCTTGGAGGTTTCTTGATATTGAGTCAATTCATATCATCGAATCTCGTGACGCAGAATTCTTTGAAGATAAGTTTGCAAGGCATAAGAACATTATTATCGCAAAGATTCTGAAGAATAGTATGAGTGCACATGAGGGCAACACTTCCAATAAAGATGTAGTCCAAGAAGAAGTTGTCATTCCAGAGATAATGTTCGAACCAGAACTCGTAGAGCCGGTGTCTAAGCAAGTAAGAAGATACAAGGACTTCAGAGATAATTTTGCTACCTATCATGTGGAAGCAGATCCGCTTACCTATGATAAGGCGATGAGGACCAAAGATGCTGTCTTCTTAAATGAGGCTATCAATAAAGAGTATGATTCAATAACCTCCAACAATACTTGGGTGTTGGTCGATCTACCTGAAGGAGCAAAACTGATCGGATGCAAGTGGATCTTCAAGAAGAAGATGAAGGCCGATGGAACTGTTGACAAGTTTATGACAAGACTGGTAGCCAAGAGATTTTCTCAGAAGCAGAGGATCACATACTTTGACATATATGCTCCAGTAGCGTGGATGACAACCATCAGGATGTTGATTGCTCTAAGTATAATTCATAAGCTAGTCATTCATCAGATGGATGTTAAGACAGTATTCCTGAATGGAGAATTGACCGAAGAGATTTACATGCAATAGCCAGAAGGATTTGTCATCAAAGGGCTTGAAGACAAAGTCTGTAAGTTGGTGAAATTATTATACGGTCTGAAGCAAGCTCCCAAGATATGGTACGTGAAGTTTGATAAAGTCATATGATCAAATGGTTACAAGGTCATTAAAATGGATAAGTGCATTTACACTAAGTTTGCTGACGGGAGATGAGTCTCCGTTTGTCTATACATGGACGACATGCTAATCTTTGGTATGGATCTAGCACATGTTACTGAGACAAAGAAGTTCCTCTCATCTAAGTTCAGTATGAAGGACTTATGGGAAGCTAATGTTATCTTGGGGATAAAGATCATCCGGACAGCCACTAGAGTAGCTCAGTCACAGTCTCATTATATTGAGAAGATGGTTACACACAATGGATATCAGGATCCTCCAGGGATCGATACTCCGTACAGGTGTGACAAGAAGTTTTTGTTAGTGACACTTCTGTGTGTAAACCCCATTACCCAAAAATAGGTATTTTGTGTGTATTTTGTATTTCTTTCATTTATTTTAGATTATTTTTCAAATCAATTAAAATCCAATAATTTTATTAGGATTCTTCACCTTGGATTGGACATTAATGATATAAGATAGCCCCAAAATCTGTATCGCCTATCATAGGAAGTAGCCTACACATGAGACACTACCTGTAGGATCTTTTCATGGCACAAAATTTGATCCTTTGGCATTAATATGACATTAGGGTAACAACCATAGATTCTGTGTTAAATATTTAGATATTTTGTATATATAATTATTTGTGGTTATTTTCTAATCCCAACTTCCTACAACTAGTATCCCATTCATGCCAAATTAGGCAATTTCTTTTTTTGTAAGATTTGCATATTATTTACTATTATCCTATTTTGTTGGATATCTACTTACTTATTTACTTAGTTAATTGGAAAATACATTTATTTGATTTATTATAGCTAGATGAATATCCAATTATTAATTACAAATTTTTCATAAAATATTTTGGGTATAGTATTTTATTAAAGCTTTCCAAAGTAAAATTTTCCAGAATTTATTTTGTGTGAAAATATTCTTTTTGGATTTTTTTATAACCTCATCTATATATGTAAATATATATGTTAATAAATATATAGTTATTAATAAGAAAAAGTAATAATAATAATAATAATAATAATAATAATAATAATAATAATAATAATAATAATAATAATAAAATAAAAAGGAAAAGAAAACAAAAAGAAAACGAAAAGAATAAGAAAGAAAAAAATAACAATAATAAAAACAAAAACAAAAAAAATCTAAACAAAACCTATTCCCCACACCAACCCGCAACTTCTCTCTCTCTCTCTCTCTCTCTCTATATATATATATATACATATACATATACATATACATATACATATACATATACATATACATATATTACAAAACCCAAACCCTAACCCTAATCTCTTCTCTCCCCCTCCCCCGGCCGTAGTCGACCCCCCTGGCCGCCGTCGACCACCGCACACAGGCCGGCAACCGCCGCCGCAGCAGCCATGGGCTGCCCGCGCGAGAGTACAACTGCAACAACAGCAGTAACACAATCAACAACGACCCCTACTTTATGATATTATATCTCTCTCATCTCTCATCATTTTCTCGAGCGGTTTGTCCGTATAAGTTTGCAACCTAACCCTCCGAAAGTTGGCCAAAAAACTGACCAAGAACAGTCCAGAAATTTGATCCAAACCCCCATGTTCATGGCTAATTTGCCACCAACCCGTTTAATATTTTTAAAATCTAATTAAAAGGTTTTCTTCTCAATATAACCAAGAATTTTACTGTTCTTTTAGTTTTTATTATTTTGTTTTATTTGTTAAATTATTTGGCCTCCAAAATGCCAAAAAACTTGGCATTTTAAAACAAAAATTTTGTGATACGGAGTGCGTCCTGCCAAACGGGACCGTCTCGTCAGGTACCAATTGCACCAAAAGGTGCGTATAGTATATCCTGACATGTGGACTTTCATGAAAGTTGATACGGACGTGTGTACGCGTCGGAATCAATCCGTATCCATAAAAAGTTTTCGTATCGCGACTTTTGCAAACAATCCTACTTTGTGTACGCTCGTCGGAATACGACAAAACTTATGCCATTGGATTCGTGATATCACGCTGGTCCTGTGACCCAAGTTTTATGAGATTCTGAGACAGTTGACTGAGTTGCCTATTCGTGGGCCCCACGGGTTGACTTGAAGGACAAATTTGTGATCGGCTCACCAGAATCCAAAATTGGACATATTGTTGAGTTTGTATCATCGTTTAAAATTTGTTTGACCTATAATTTGTCCTCTTTAGAGACATTTACCTCTGGCACGTATTTCGGTACAAAGTGGGCCACACAAGGACTCCGCTTTGACCCAAAATTATAGTTTTGCCCCTGTGTACAAATTGGACGAAAGGGTAGCATTTTTTAGCTATCTCGCTGATTTCGGAGACTTTGATGATATTTATTTCAGCATCCGGAGATGTTCATTCGGATGCCATAGTTTCTGATCCTCTATACTTGACACCTGGACGTTTATACTACGCAGCTTTCTTGTCAAGCAAGTATACCTTGTCATTGTACTGTGATTTATATTCCATATGGTGCATGAATTTTATTTTTATTATTTAGTTTATATATTTTAACTGCCATATAAACTGCGCATCCAAGAATAACTTGGGTGCAACGACGGTGGCATCGTATTTTATCTTTATTATATATTATGCATGTTAACCTAGTTTTACGAGACCAACCCATTATCATGAGGCATTCTTATGTTTCATTTGGCCGTGACATATTTCTTACACGAGTTATGAGTCTCATATAGATCACATATTTACGTATTGACTAATCATCAGTACGTATGGGACGTGCGATAGAAAATAAGTGCTAATAGAGATATGTTAGAAGACTTAACAGTTATTAAAGGTCTCATCGTATCATGGATATGGCATAAATAGAGCATGGGGTAGGGAGAACAACAAGTAAGGCATTTGGGCTCCTTTGTACTTTCCTTGTATAACCCGCACGCTCCGCCGGAGATACGTGGTCAGATGAGCCCTATATTATCTATATGCAGCCTCTGACATTCAAAAGATATCATGCTTTTTAGGCTCCTGATTCTCCGAGAAAATTATGCCAATCCTGTTTTCGCTATATAGCCCACGTGTTAGAAAGTTGTTCTCAAAGTGCATTTACATAGGCGGTTAGACGACCCTTTGGATGTTTATTTTTAGTATTTTATTGGCATGCTTCTATGTATCTTGTTACGTCCCTCTGAGGACCTGGTCCCTTTCCAGGTGTAGACGATCATGACTATTCACAGGAGCACGGATCAGGACTTGCTATTTCGTTCTCTTTCGAGGAAGCCTTCCCTTCGAGCCTCTCTGATCATTTGATGATGTACTTATTATATTTACTTTTATATTCTAGTTTGGTAGTGGATTTGTCTCCATCCAATTATTAGTTCTTCTCGACTAGTTCATATTTAGTTCATTGACATATTTGATCATTTATTTCTCTATAATTTTTGTGGAGGAGATTTAGTTATGTCCTATGATTTGTAATAACTATATACCACTTGTGAATTATTGTTCATAATACAGTATACGTATGTGTTATGGTTTCCATATATTAGAGTCTCCATATACATACGACTGGCATGGTTACGTATTCCTAGTCCTACGTATTTTGGGACTGGGGCGTGACATATTTTTGTGGTGGCCTATGTAGGTCGAGTTAGCCGTTTCGGTTACGTAACTGTACCGAGCGGGCCTGCACCTAGGATTTGAGTTTTAGATCTCATCCACAATTGACTATGACTCACCTTCCTTCCATTCCATTCTATTTAAATAATTGTATCCTGCTTGATTCATGTACTTCCCTAATAGTTTCTTGAGTATAGCCTCCTGGCAGAATATATGAGTCCTTATTGTTAGGGTTAAGAGATAATTATGATAACATACCTACTAAGAAAAATAAATTAGAATATTGGTAGCTCCTAAAAGTTTAGCATACCGAATGAACCCTAGCATCTAATACCTATAAATTCATTGACCATTATCCCTTGATATTTAGGAATGACTTGAGAGTAGTATAGATACTACTAGGGTTAGTTAAAAATTTGACCATATCGTTTGACCCTAACATTGAGGAACTAATAGAAATCTAAGATTGAATATTAGGACTAAACTAAACTTTCATAGTGAGATAATATAAGAGGACTATAAATTTAGATTCTTGTCTTGATATTAGTAGAACAGTACCTTAGGAAACCAAGAGGAATGAATAGAACATTTTTCTTGATCATACCTCGAACACAGAGATTAGCATACCATATTTTTCTTAGGAAACCATGATATTATCAAGAGTCTCTCTATTTAATTTTATATCTTGTTTCTCCAAAACCTTAATACTCGCTTTTTATGAGATGGCTAAAATTTTCCTTCATCTTTCATTTTCTGTAACCTAACCCTTCTGATTGTAGGCCAAGTGATTCCTTTTATGTTAGGATATATAGTTTGCTAGGATTATAATTTTTAATCTTGAATTTTAAAATTATGTGCTTAGTAGTTAGAACTTGATAGTTGAGTTGCTCATTTAGATTATGATTTTATGATTATCATTTAGTTTCAAATCACGTAATTTGTATCCATATCTCAATACAGGTTATATCCTCTTTCACTTGAGAGCCAGTAACTTCTCTATTCTTAATATTAACGCTTTTGTTCTATAAGCACTATGATTAAGACTTAGGATGACCATTACCTATGGAGTTTTATAATGCAATAGGATACCTTAATAAGTACCAAGATCTTTCCCTTGTATACCCTAACAAGAGTTTCTACTTTATTTACAAGGACAAGGTTATTTTGTAGAATCCCCTTAAGGCAGTTACAATATTAGTTTATTCTTGTAAGTTGGGTAGTATGCCTCACAATCTAGTATCACAAAGTCCTTTTGACTGATTAATGAAGTATAATTGAATGACACCAACTATAGGCTAGCATAAGAAGATAGTGTTTATCCAGACTATAGAACTTTAGAGGCACATACCCCCATTTGGTCGACTAGAGACTTAGACAAGAAGTTAGTATAGCAACTGTAGAGGCACAATACCGGACGAGTCTTATCTTCTTGATGAACTTAAATTATTTTGTACCTTTCATTCATCATAATCTTGCATACTTATGTTATTTGGAATATCTTGACTCATGCTGCTTTTACAGCCTAGTTTTGCAAGGTTATCCTTTTATCGAGCTTGTTCATGACATATGTATTATTAAGGGCCCACACTAATATATTTTCTAAATCAGAATCAGTGTATTATGGTCTAGCTAACCTTAGTGCGCTTGGTTTGCTCTTTGCATGACTACTTCACGTGGATTGAGATATATAGTTGACTAGTAGACGAATATACTTGCCCTCTAAACATGTCCGAGCATATCGTATCGGTTACATAACTGTACTGATATGAGCATGCGAATAGAAATTTACCAAAAAATAAGATTTCAATCCACAACTGCCATGACAACTCTCTTTTGAATTCTTTAATCGCCTTGAACCCCGTACTTGTATTCTGTCACCTCCTCCTTGAATTCTTTATTATTATTTTTTGTCTTCCCCTATTTTGGAAAGACGAAAGCTCGTGCTTGGAAAAGTTTGATACACGGATAGTACTAGATATACCCCATAGGCCAATCATATTACTTTGTGACTATCTTTTGTAATTAAGGACATAAAACATGTGATATATTTGGTGTTAAATTTTTTGAGAATATATTGAATAGCACGATTAAATAATTTGCGGAAGTCTTTCTTAAATGTATAGCCTTATGTGATAGATGGATAAATTCTAGGTTGGGTAAAAATTACATTGTCAACTTGGGGTGAAATTTTTTAGATTGTGATCAAGTAAGATTAGATTGAGAGATTTAAGTCATTTTAATTTTAAGAATTTTTAGAAGAATAATTTAGATGATGAGGATTTAACTTTAAAGATAAGAATGCCTTATAGAATTAATTTTGAAATTTTGATATTGTAGACCAAATATTTATAATTTGAGCACATAATTTAAATTTTGAATATTGGAGATTGAATTAACGATTTAAATTTTGAGAAAAAAAATAGAACTTTAAACATGAACATTGATGGATTGAATTCAAAATTTTATAATTTGATGATTTGAATTAAAAGATGAATTTTGATTGTTGGATCACCTATTTGAAATATTGAGGATGAATTGAATTTAAAATTTGAAGAGTACAAAATTTTTAAGTTAAAAATAGGAATAAGATTTGATAGAATTATTTATTATTTAAAATCAAGAGGAGATTATTATAGTTAGAAATTATGATGTAAAATTTGATGTGAGTTATTTAAATGTTGAAGATGTCATATAAATTTGACTTAAATTTGGATGTTGATGATTTGGAAATCGAGAAGAGATTACGATAGGTTAAATTTTGACTTAAACAGTGGTTATTTTAATTTTGTAGTGATTGTGATAGATTTGAATAGATTTTGTTATTTAAATTTTTGGAAGAGATTGGGATTGACTTACCTTATATACGAATATGAAGAATTTATCAAATCATGTCTTATTTTTAATTTCAAGGATAAAATTCTTGTAAGTTGGGTAGATTGTAAACTCCCTCACCCAAAAATAGGTATCTTGTGTGTATTTTGTATTTCTTGCATTTATTTTAGATTATTTTTCAAATCAATTAAAATCCAATAATTTTATTAGGATACTTCACCGTGGTTTGGACATTAATGATATAAGATAGCCCAAAAATCTGTATCGCCCATCATAGAAAGTAGCCTATACACGAGATACTACCTGTAGGATCTTTTTGTGGCACAAAATTTGATCATTTGGCATTAATATGACATTAGGGTAGCAACCATAGATTATGTGTTAAATATTTAGATATTATATATATATAATTTATTTGTGATTATTTTTCAATCCTAACTTCCTACAATTAGAATCCCATAATTCTCTATGCCAAATTAGACAGTTTTCTTTTTTTGTAAGATTTGCGTATTATTTACTATTATCCTATTTTGTTGGATATCTATTTAGTTATTTACTTAGTTAATTGGATAATACAATTATTTGATTTATTATAACTAGATAAATATCCAATTATTAATTACAAATTTTTTATAAATATTTTGGGTGTAGTTTTTTATTAAAGCTTTACAAAGTAAATTTTTTTAGAATTTATTTTTGTGCAAATATTCTTTTTGGATTTTTTATAACCTCATCTATATATGTGAATATATATGTTAATAAATATATAGTTATTAATAAGAAAAAAATTAATAATAATAATAGTAATAGTAATAGTAATAATAATAATAATAATAATAATAATAATAATAATAATAATAATAATAATAATAATAGTAATAATAATGATAATAAAATAAAAGTAAAAGAAAAACAAAAGAAAAAGAAAGAAAAGAAAGTAACAATAATAAAAAAAAATCTAAACAAAACCTATTGCCCACACCAACCTACAGCTTCCTCCTCCCGATTTCTCTTTCTCTCTCTCTCTCTCTCTATATATATATATATATATATATATACATATACATATACATATATTACAAAACCCAAATACTAACCCTAATCTCGCCTCTCATCCTCCCCCGGTCGCGTCGACCCCCTCGGCCGTCGTCGACCGCCACACACCGGCGGCGACCGTCGCCGCAGAAGCCATGGGCAGCCCGCGCAGGAGTACAACCGCAGTAGCCGTGGTAACACAGGCAACAACGACCCCTAATTCATGGTATTATATACTCTCTCATCTCTTATCCTTTTCTCGAGCGGTTTGTTCATATACGTTCGCAACCTAACCCCCTAGGATTCTCTCTAAGCATGACGAGTTTTCGTGCCTGGATTGGTCAAAAAATCGACCAAAAGTTGGCCGAAAAACTGACCAAGAACAGTCCAAAAATTCGACCCAAACCCCCATGTTCATGTCCAATTTGCCACCAAGTCGTTTAATATTTTCAAAATCCAATTGAAAGGTTTTCTTCTCAATATAACCAAGAATTTTACTGTTCTTTTAGTTTTTATTATTTTATTTTATTTGTTAAATTATTTGGCTTCCAAAATGACCAAAAACTTGGCTTTTAAAAATAAAAAAAATTATGTTACGAAGTACGTCCCACCAAACAGGATCGCCTCGTCGCGTACCAAATACACTGAAAGACGCGTATGGTATATCCTGACGTGTGGACTTCCACGGAAGTTGATTCGGATGTGTGCGCGTCAGAATTAACCCTTATCCGTAAAAAGTTTCCGTATCGTAACATTTGTAAACCACCACCCTACTTTGTATAGGTTAGTCATAATGCGATGAAACTTATGCCATTGGATTCGTGGTATCACACTGGTCCTGTGACCCAATTTTTATACAATTCTGAGACAGTTCACCAAGCCGCCTATTCGCGGGCCCCACGGTTTGACTTGAAAGGCAAATTTGTGATCGGCTCACCAGAATCCAAAACTGGACAGATCGTTGAGTTCGTATCGTTGTTTAGAATTTGTTTGACCTATAATTTATCTCATTTAGAGACCTTTACCTCTGGTATGCATTTTGGTGCAAAGTGGGCCACACATGGATCCCGCTTTGACCCGAAATTATCGTGTTGCCCCTGTGTCCAAATTGGACGAAAGGGTAGTATTTTTTAGCTATCTCGCTAATTTTTGAGACTTTGGTGATATTTATTTCAGCATCCGAAGACATTCATTTGGATGCCATAGTTTCTGATCCTCTGTACTTGACACTGGACATTTACACTACGCAGCTTTCTTATCAGGTAAGTATACCTTGCCATTGTATTATGATTTACATTCCATATGGTGCATGTATTTTATTTTTATAATTTAGTTCATATATTTTAACTGCTATATAAGCTGTACGTCCAAGATAAACTTGGGTGCAACGATGGTGGCATTATATTTTGTCTTTATTATATATTATGCATGTTAACCTAGTTTTACGAGACAACCCCATTATCATGAGGCATTATTATGTTTCATTTGGCCGTGACACATTTCTTACACGAGTTATGAGTCTCATATAGATCATGGACTTACGTATTGACTAATCATCAGTACGTATGGGACATGCGATAGAAAATAACTGCTAATAGAGATATGTTAGAAGACTTGGCAGTTATTAGAGGTCTCATCATGTCATAGATATGGCATGAATAGAGCATGGAGTGGGGAGAACAACAAGTAAGGCGTTTAGGCTCCTTTGCACTTTCTTTGTGTAACCCGCACGCTCTGCCGGAGATGCTCGGTCAGATGACCCCTATATTATCTACAGACAGCCTTTGACGTTCAAAAGACGTCATACTTTTTAGGCCCCTGATTCTCCGAGAGAATCATGCCAATCCTATTTTAGCCAGATAGCCCACGTATTGGAAAGTTGTTCTCAAAGTGCATTTACATAGGCGGTTAGACGACCCTTTGGATGTTTATTTTTAGTATTTTATTGGCATGCTTCTCTGTATCTTTTTACGTCCCTCTGAGGACCTGGTCCCTTTCAAGGTGTAGACGATCATGACTATTCGCAGGAGCACGGATCATGACTTGCTATTTCGTTCTTTTTCGAGGAGGTCTTCTCTTCGAGCCTCTCTGATCATTAGATGATGTGCTTATTATATTTACTTTTATATTCTAGTTTGGTAGTAGATTTGTCTCCATCCAACTATTAGTTCTTCTCGACAAGTTCATATTTGGTTCATTGACATATTTGATCATTTATTTTTTTATGATTTTTATGGATGAGATTTAGTTATGCCTTATGATTTGTAACAACTATATACCACTTGTGAATTATTATTCATAATACATCGTACATATGTGTGATGGTTTCTATATATTGGAGTCTCCATATACATACGGCTGGCATGATTACATATTCCTAGTCCTACGTATTTTGGGACTGGGGCATGACACTGTGTCCATAATTGGGACAACAAGTCATACACATCTAATGATCCTACGTATTTCGATGAGCCTTTTGAGTGATAAAATGGTGGAGAAGCACATGGAGTCCCTCCCGGTGTTAGAAGTACTCGACATTAGCTACCCCACGTGGAGAACCAAAAGCATCGGGAAGCGTTACGAGCATTCTGTCCACCTGGGCAGGAACATGCCCCCACCAGATTTTATGGTCATGAACAGATTAAGGAAGAACAACGTCGATGAGTCCGAGGCTATTGCCGTGGCAACTTCGATGCTGAGTCTCGAGCACCTCAAGCTCAAGTTCGGCATGTTTGACAACCACGGGCTACGAGCTATCATCGACAACTGTCAAGCTCTCTGCATGCTCGACATATGTGGGTGCATGAACGTCAAGCTCGAAGAGGACCTCAAGTACATGCATGGTTTGTTCAAGTCATTTAAGGATCCCTGGGAGTATCAAAACAAATGGGTGGGTGAGAACCACTGAGAGGATCATGATTCACCTGTAGTCGAGAACCCTGGTTAGATTACGATATATTTAATAATTTTTCTTTTGCACATCTTGCAAAAAAGCAAAAATATGATTTGTCGTGATTATGATGTCATCCAAATGTTCTTCGTGGCATCATAAAGTTTTTTGCTGCAATTGTTAATTTCTTGGTTGGATCATACTATGATTTTGTATGGAAGAAGTTTTTTGTACCTCATTGTATTTTGTGGATATAGTCTAATTATTTACTATGATGTTATCGATTTAAAATTTCTTTTACTCTTCTTGAATAATAAGATAAAAGTAAAAAGTTGGTTGTAATCTTCTTGAAGAAGATGAAAATGACACATTTTTGTTTTACCTGATACCTTCTTTGAAGATTATAAAGTTTTATCTTTTTTGATGCAAAAACATTCGAATCTTTCAATATAATTATACTGGTTTTGTATCATTGTTGATTAATGTTTCGGTCAGGATCAGTGCTATTTGTACCGCCAAAATATGTTTTTTCGCAGCCACGTGGTAGCCCTTTATTGTTTGGAATTTATTGCGAAAGGAGGCCACGTCATGGGTTGTAGTACGGAGGGTGGCGGTGCCAAATTTTTCAAAGTGGCTAATGCTAAGAGTACAACCAAATGCTTACAACTTTTCCTACAATTGCCATGTGGCCGGCCTCCATTGTGGGTGGGGGGGGGGGAGGGGAGAGGTGGGGCTGGGAGGCTAAAAGAATATGGTTTCTCAACCAAAAAAAGGCCAGTTTCCCCAGGGGGCTTTTAGCCTTCCAAACAAAAATGCTTTATTCCCATGTCAAAATGCAGCATGCTAGTGCTCCCTTACAACTAGGAGGATTAAAACTGTGACGTTGCTCACTTCCATTGGAGGAGGGGGGAGATGCAGTTATCATATGCAATTAATGTAAAATTAGACTACATCATTGATTTGAAACATTTTTTTTAACATTGAATCATACAAATTTTTTTCTACAGAGCCAATATAATATTTTTAATTCTTTTAAATGTCATGTGTATATTCTCGCCTTCACGTAAACTTTTATAAATTTCTACCTAATTTTAATTCCTATATTTAAACTAAAAACAATATTATAACAATTTTAAATTTAAATTATATTTTAACTATTTTAATATATTTAAAAATAATAATATTATCTAAATAATTATCCAAAAAACTAAAAATAACATTATAACAATTTTAAATATAACTTATATTTAAACTATTTTAATACGAATTAAATTTTTATCTAAGTATTTAATATAATATGAGTTCAGACGAATACTAACAATGTCCGAGCCAAAGCCCTATTTAATTTGTGCTCCAAGTTTGGTTTGGTTTGGTTTGATGCGGTTGGTTTGACCAAAATGTGCACACTCCAATAGAATTGATTAAATGGCAAAAAGTAAAATTAAAATAAATTAAAAAATAAAATTAGAGGTATAATTTACTATTAACTTAATATAAAAAATATCATTAATATTTAAACTAATATTAAAATTAAAATTAATGTTCCTCGACCATCGGAACCCAAATTAAAAGCGATTGGTTCAGATTGGTAATAATTGTGGGCAAATGACTATTAGGTACTCGAAATGATCGAGCTCGACTATTTTTAGCGTACGAGTTCAGAGGAATACTAACAATGTCACTACCACATTTTCTAAAAGGGTAATTTGGTCATTTCATAATTAATTAAATATTGTGCGTATTGTATAATTATTTATTATATTATTTAATTATTGTTAGATGTTAGTTTATTATTTTGGACTGGTGTTAGTAGATCTAACTAGTTTAGATTAGATCCATGGACCAACATTTATATTTAGTTAGAATTGTGCCCAATTATAAGCCCATTCATTAGGAGGATGATTAATTAAATTAACCCCATTAGACTAGAACGTTCCCTCCTTAATTATTTCTTCATGAGAGGCCCTAAGGGATATTTTAGAAATTGCATAGTAGCTTGGAGAGGGGGTTAAGTGGCCGGCCATGATATATAGGAGGAAAAAATTTCTCTCTCCTCATTTTTATTACAAATCTAGATCTAGAATTCCCTCTTCCTAATTTTTTCATTCCTACACCAAATTCCTTCCCAAATCATCATTAAAGGCTAGTAGAGAAAGGATCTATAAGGAGGAAGCAAGGATCTACAAGTTGAAGGCTCATTTCACCTATTTTGAAAGTTTTATTAGGAATCTATCTTCCAATAGGTACAATTCAGTTTTTCCTCTTTGATTAGACTTTAAATCTATGTTTTAATCATTAGGAATCACCCCATATGCTAAGGCTACCCATAGGAATTGAAATTAGATTCATAGGAAGGCCTGTGGAGAAAGTTATGGTGTATTTTGTGTCAATTTTGGGAAAATTTCAAGATTGACACATGTTGTGTTTGTTAATATGTCAATTAGACCAAATTGACATGTGTTTGATTGTGTGTGGCTAGTGTCATATCTATAATTGGATACGTGTAGGCCGTATCCCAACAATTTAGAGATACAGATTGATTTGGGGATTTTCTTCTGACACGAGGGTTTGTGCATGTCATATTTTGACACGGACACGTAGATGTGTTTTTGACTCTTCGTATTGTTCATAGATATTATTTTAGACTTGCTCGTATCCTTCGGAATATGTTTGGTTGTGTGGTGGACTCGTATCGCAAGTGTATCATAGATCTAGTGTGATACGAGTGCGATGCACTCCACGTGTTTGTTGCATTGCATCTCCTAGATTCAATTTGCCTTGTGTATAGCTATTAGAATATGAAATTATCATTATATATATATATATATATATATATATATATATATATATATATATATGTGAGTTATGGATATATACTATATACATAGATATATATGTTATTGGTGTTTATATATATATATATATATATATATATATATATATATATATATATATCTATATACTTAGAGAGTGTTATGTTCATATGTATGTATATAGATATCTATATGAGAGTATGTATATATATAGATGTGCGTGAGTGAGTTATATATATAAGTTTATTGATATATATATTATATATATAGGTGTTTGTGTGTGTATGTGTGTGTGTGCCTAGATGTGAGTGTGTGCAGTGTGTGGAGGGAGTCGGACAGTGCACAATTTCAGTAGCAATAGCATGCAGTATCAGTAGCATAGACCCAACAGCAAGTATAACAGCTCAGGTAGTGGCAGTGAACAACACAACTAGTAGCACGAGCAGTAGCAGCTAGCAGCAAAGCCATGCAGTGGCAGCAACTGCAGTGCAGCAACAATAAGGAGATTCAGCAGCCTGTGCAGCACGCAGCAGCAACTGCAGAGCACTCCAGCAGCAGCAGCAGCTTCGGGCATAGCAAATGCAGCAGCTTGGTGAGCAATCAGCATCCAGTGTGCACAACTAGGTAAATTATTAGTAGTTAGTTTAATTAGATAGTTAGTTAATAGTTTAGTAATAGTTAGTTATCTATATATATGTACATGTTATTAGACTAGTAATTACATAGATACTTTGATTTCTAGCTAGTAGTTATATATATATGTACGTACTTTTGCTATCTAGTAGATTATATATATATATATATATATATATATATATATATATATATAACACAAATAGTAATTACTAGTATATATATATATATATATATATATATATATATATATATATATATATATATATATAGTAATTGCTATCTAGTAGATTTGTTATATATATATATATATATATATATATATATATATATATATGTATGTATTAGCATGTATTAGTAGATAGTATAGTAGTTTGCATTAGATAATGCATATACATTAGTATATAGTTAGGAGTTGGGTAGTTAATTATACACTAGAGTTGACATTACCTTGAGATACCAAGATAAATGTCAAGGTATTGGGTTGATACTTAAGGTATTTGATTTGAGTATCGAGTTGGGGGTGTAGTGGTGCGATACCGCATTGGTTCAAAGCCAAGGTATCCACTTAGCATTAGTTTAGTTAGGAATATTAGATATTGTTAATTGTATATACATATTGTGATATTTTTCTATATAATTTCTTGCGTATCTTACGATACGATATCCTATTGGTTTCCTAGTATCCTATTGGTTTTCTAGTATCCTAGTATAGCTAGTGTAGCCTAGTTACATAGTGTATGGACCAAAGATCCTAGAGATAGACTCATACAACCTAGAAATAGCTAGTTTGACCTAGAGTTGACTTAGTTTGACTGTTTTGACTTAGTAATGGCTTTATGACCTAGAAGTTGACTAGTTTAGCTTATTTTTATTCCAAAATCTTGTATTGATATAATATTCCATATTTAGGTCTTCGAGGCACCGTATCAGACATCTTTGATACTGTTAACCAGATTTTAGGCGAGTATATTCTCTGATAGTTTCTCATTTATGATATCCTTTATGTTCCTTATATCTAGTGTAGATATCCTTGATTTCTTGACATGATGGTTACACAGATTGGTATATTCGGATCTTGTCATGAGATATTATTCCTTGGTATGTATGGTATATATTGTGCAAGCCTTGTTTCCTTGTTTTCTTGTACATGTGCAGACATTGATTCTTGGGGAGACTAGCTACCTACCCAGTGAATCCCGTGTCATAACGTAGGATCTATCATACCAGTCGGGGACGGGGAGTATTTAGTGTAGATATGTGATCATACCCTCCTTTTGCATGTCTTGTTCCTTGTGAGTGTTAATCATACACCGCACGTATGATTAACTAGGCATTTATCCTTATGCAAGTTTCTTGTGCAAGTTCCCAAGCCGATCACATGTTAAAGCTAGTACTCACTCACTTAGTCATTAGTATTCTTGATCATTGCCATAATGTTCATTATTGTATTTATTTCAGTATTTTTGTTATTGTATATCTCTTGTATCTATATGTTGCATCTTGTATATTTCATATCTATTTACTGTTATATAGTTTATATCATTGATTATAACTGCTGTTAGAGATGTACTCTGCTTATTTCCTGACTAGATATATTTTTCCCAGATGACACCAAGGAGTGGTACCCCACTCACTACGGGCCTCAGGACGTGGTTGGCTTAGAGCCAGAGACCTTGGCTCAGGAGGGTCTCATCCCGACTGAGACAAACGACCCAGGACTCGTAGCTTAGTAGTTAGACTCTTTGTACTGGATTTGTCTCCAGTATTATTATTAGTTTTCTCTGACTCATTTGATATTATTGTTGTCTCATGAGTTGTATTCATGACTCTTCTATTCTTTTATCATATTCGTGCTTATTTCCATCTTAGATCGGCGATTGAGTATATTTATATTGTTGGTGGAATATTAATATTTATAGATAGTTTACCCAAACAACGTTCTACCACCAATGCTGCGGTATAGGCTGGGCGTTGTTCACTACTTGCATCCCTACCCCAGGTGCGGGTCATGACAAACAAAGCCCGAGCTATAGCCCTATTTAATTTATGTCTCGAGTTTGGTTTGGTTTAGTTTATACAATATTGTTGATTTGACCCAAATGTGAACACTCCAATAGATTGATTACATGGCAAAAAGTAAAATAAAAATTAAATAAGAAATAAAATTAGAGGTACAATTTACAACTAACTTAAAATAAAAAATTCTTATTAATATTAAAATTAATATTAATGTTACCAGACCATCGATACCCAAATTAAAAGCGATTGGTTCAGATTGGTAATAACCGTAGAAAATAGACTATTAGGTACTCAAAATGATCAATCTTGACTAGTTTAGCATACGAGTTTGGATGAATACTAACAAAGTTCGAGCCATAGCCCCACTTAATTTGTGCCCCATGTTTGGTTTGGTTTGGTACGATACTGTCATGACCCGCACCCGGTATAGGGGCACGAGAGCGTGGGTACGTCCAGCCTACGCCGCAGCATCGGCGGTAGAACGTTGTCTAGGTCTTGATGCTATCTAAACAATCTCACACGAGCATCTGACTCAATGAGGGGACACGGATACCACAATATAATATGAACAACATACTCAATCACAACTACAGTACGATAAGATCTCGAAGAAACAAGTAAGATGCAACACAAGTCTAAAATAGAAATAGTCTAACTCAACAATATAATCCAAGTCTCAAATAAGTTTGCTGAAAACAAATCCGGTTCCAAAATAGACAGCTAAGAAACTAACTAGATATCTAGTAATTCTGGCTAAACCTCCCGGAATCACAACTGAACTACCAAGTCCAAGTCTCAGCTACTCACCCTGTGGTCCATAAGTGTCAGACACCAGTCCTTTAGGCATAGTCTGGAAAATATTTTCCAGTCTGGAAGGAGAAAAGTACATCTCAAATAATATTTCCATTTAATTGATAAGGGCTATAAAACAATAAACAAATAATGCTATATACTAAGAGAAGACAGTGAATAAATGCAATGGCAAAATAAAGAGACAGGCAATGTAAAAGACAGGCAATATAGACAATATGAAACAGTCAGTGCATATATAAAACGAAGAGAACGAGATACAATATCATATATGGGTGATGTAGTATATGATCTAAAATAGAGAACTGTAACTATTCTAAGTATTTGAAATATCAGTCTATCATGTGATCGGCTTGGGACAGGATCAGGCTGGCTACATATAATTAGCTATGATTTATGTAAGGTCAGGCTAACCATTTGGTTAGCTATGACGCATGTAGAGGTCAGGCTAATCATATATAACAGCTATGAGGCATATAATGGTCAGGCCGCACCCGACGTGAGATATGGGGTGAGCTATGATGCATGTAGAGTTGAGCATGATCACATAATCTACCAATATTTTCTCTACCTCTAACTAGTACAGTGGATCCAATCACGACACGTCACGATATACGAGAAATATCTAATATATCATCAATGTAACATCTCATGATTGCAGGTCCAATCTATATACTAGTCGGTGTAGCACAGTGTCAAGAATCAGATGTAACATTTTTAGATACTGGAATTATAGATATTATCTAATAATTGGAAATTATTAGAGAATGTACTCGCCTTGGGTCCTTAGCTGGTAATACCAATATCCTATTCCAGTGTATTGCCTGGATGATCCAACCGGCCTATAGATATATCATAAAATAATACAATACTGCATCAGATGCTACACTAACACACAATCAAAAATACATCGAACTCGGTGGCTATGCCAGGTATGGCACTAGTCAACTAGGGTCAAGTGCGTCAAGTTGCACGGGCATCGCGTCTGTGATTGCTGTACAAGATAGACGGTCAAAATATTACGGGGCTCGCCAGTACGTCAGTGTACGTGTGGCAGTCCACTATCAGTTCACAGGGTCACAAGGTCATGTGTAGTTACGGGGTATCCGTATTTACACTTGGGCTACCTAGTAAAGATATATATTTAAATATACATAGTACACTCATAATATATTACCAATTAATTACATACATAAAATATATATACACTTAATGAATTTACACTAATATATATATATATGTACACATATACATACTAATCAAATTATACTATGTACATATATATATACATATATTAAAAAGGGTACTAGGGATGCACGTACAATACGTACACATATGTACATATATATCAGTTCGAGAAATATATATATATATATATATATATATATATATATATATATATATATATATATATATATATATCAATAAAATTATATATACTATATACTTGTATATAAGTACATATATATATGCCAATACAAATATATATATAATACATATATATACATACCAAAGTACATACTAACATATGGTATGAATACATATATACTAATATATATATACTGAATACATATATACTAATAGGGAATGCACTATATGTTAATACATACATATATATGAATGCATAAATACTAATACATTAATTTAATTTATACTAGTATACATTTTATTAAATACATATTATGTGAAAATAAACCAATATACATACATATATATATATATATATATATATATATATGAATACATATATAATAATGCATATGAATACATATATACATTACATGGAATTAACTTCAACCAATGAAGGAGGGAAAGAGGGGGAGGGAGGCTCACAGTCGATGGTGGTGGTGATCGTGGCCGTCTCAGGCGAGTCGGGGAGGAGCTCAGGCAGAAGGACGAGGCGGTCGGGTCGTCGCAGCGGGACGGGACCGAGGTGAGGCATCTCTGGTGAGTGTCTCCGGTCGGCTTCCGACGGAGGACAAGGCGGGGGACTAACTGAAAGGGAGGACGGCGGAGGAAGGTGGAGATCCGAGGTGGAGACGGGGTTGTGTGGGTCGTGCTCAGGCGGAGCGGTGGAGGAGTCTGGTCGAGGAGGCTATGGTGCAGGCGTTGGGTTGGTCTTCAGGTGACCGGACTACGGAGGAGCAGTCGACAACATCGGTTCAAGGACTCCGGTTCAGTCGACGTTGCCAGCGGTGGGCAGCGGTTTGGATCGAGTACAGTCGGGGTTGAGCTGCTGCTGCTCCGATCGCTTGGGGAACCTCGAGCGGGGGACTGAACTCTTGTGGCGACTAAGGCTTCTAGGTAGCCGGGGTCGGGACAGTGACTCCGATGGAGGACAGGTTAATGAGGCGTCGGGTACAGCGGTACTTGGCAGCTGGTCGAGGGGAGAAGATGGAGGAGAGGCTACCGGAGTTGGACCGAGGAGATGACCAGGTTCAGCTGAACGGCTTGGTCGAGGCAAATAATACATCTCCGACGAGGCACTGTGGCATTTAGTCGAGGAGAGATGGCTTCCGGTGGGGCGTTGCTCGGGTCCGGCAGAGGAGTCAGGCCGGGTGCAGGAGGAGGATCGGTCGGGTGAACGGTTATACGGGAAGGAGGAGGCAGGGGGCTCGGCTGTGCAGGGACGGCTCGAGCGGTCGGCCGGAGAGGGACAACAGCTGGGTGGTCGGGTGGACGGTGAGCTCCGGGGAAGGAAGGTGGCCGAAGCTTGGCCGTCGGGGTCGGATGAGTGGCCGATTGAGTGTGGTTAGGGTCAGATTGGTGTTGGTGAAGGTGTTGTATTTGAATAAATATTATGGAGAGGGTGGTTTTGTATGTGGGAGGAGATGATGTGACCTCCTAGGAATTAGGGCCGGCCAAGTATTGGGATGGGGTTGCTTTGGAAAAAGGGTTGAGGTGTATTTATATATAATGGAGAGGGTGTTGTGTGGTGGTGGTGGCTCCATTTAAAATAGAAGGCCTAGATTCAACATGGAGAAAAATGCAAACGAAAGAAAGGAGGAGAGAGGGGTTGGGTTGACTAGTCAAAGAAGGGTGTTATTTTCTTCATTTGGGTTAAACCAATAGGATGGTGACACATCATTGCAATTTTGTAATTAAGTCCCTAACAATTGGAAAATTGCACAGAAGTGGGTTTCTGGATTTAATTAATTAAAATTAGATACAATTGGCGTTCTAAAATTAATTAGGAGTACATGGGGCCAAAATTAGGTTGGGTCACAAATATCATTAGTGAAGAAGACTCAGAACAGAATATTATTCTAATTTGGGTTGCACAAAAAATGGGTCGAGGTTGTCTCTAATTCCGATTGGAACGCACAACTATACAAAGTTGGAATTTATTTAGAAATTAAATAAAACGTCCGCGACGAATATTGTGCGGCTAAAATGAAGCACAAGGGAGCATAATTATGAGTTACCAAAGGTCCGAATGGAAGGCAGGCACGTCTAGAGCAAGGTTATAAAATTTGTTGGAAGGTAAAATCTAGGATAGCGCTCCAAATATCGAAGCAACGGTAAGGCGCAACAATTAATTAAAATTACGGTAATTAATCACAATCCCAAATAATTAAATTCTAATTAATAGAAATTAATACACAACCCTATAATTCGGTCAGGTGTTCATCTAGTGGGCTTCTAGGTCAAGTCTACCAGCTCAACATTAATGAACACTGTATATATATATAATATTATAAATACACATCTTATGGAATTATTTAAATTAAATACACCCAATATTAATTATATATAAAAAATCAAAAATACCCCTATTTTTGGAACGTGGTAGTGACAAGTCTACCCTCCTTAAAAGAATTTCGTCCTCAAAATTCAAGATCCTTAATAGTAGTATTTACTCGTTATATTATTTTTCATCAAAAGTTAAATTCATCAACCCACATAATCATGAAATAATCCACCTTGTCATTTCATAATTTTCAAAATTCTGAAATGATTGGATTCCTGAAAATCCTTAAATTTAATCATCGAATTCCATTCATATCATAATCTCCTCAGAATCTGATATTAGTAATTAAAACCCAAAATTTGATATCTAATCCTCTAATTTAATCCAAACAATGCACATTTTTATAAATTAAGAAATTCTATCTAAAAATACTAATCCATGAATCCAATAAAATTTAAAAATCTCGTCCAAAAAGTTTGTGTTTAAACACTAACCCATTTATCATCTTACTCCTCAATTTTGAGCAAATCACTAGATACAAATTTTTACTATCCAATCCTTTAATTGAAGTCCAGTCAATGCATGTTTATAGAATTCAAATCCTCATCCCAAAATTTAAAATCGAACACTAATCCATTAGTGATCTCAATCCTCGATTTCTTTTCCACACCAAAAATAATAATATAATAGTTATGAAATTTTTAATACCACATTCAATATAAGTTTATAACTTGCAGGCCAATGAACATAATGATAATCTCCTTAATTTTCTCAATGTTAGCGACATTCAATCATACCATGATCTTCATAAAATTTATGATTTAACAAATCATCAATTCCGCCACGTTAGTTTTTACTCTTTATTTAAATTTATATTTTATCCTTGAAATTTAAGGCACCTTGTCTCTCCTTGTCGAATCATAACCCTTTCATTAATTCCTTTACTACGGTCAACTCTCAACACTCAAGGTCTAAGAGAATCCTACCTATAGTCATACATCACGCAATACAGAAACATGCATGATCATAGTCTCCTTTGTCAAGGTATTATGGTCTCTGTCGGGGCGTACTACTAGCTATACTATAGCAAGAGAATCATTGATACACGCTACGGTGCTAAGGAATCAAGCAATCAATCAAACAGACGGAAAAGGAACAGAAGGAAGAACATAACATAGTCTTCTAACCCATTACTTGGATATCTTCATCCTCTAATATACACTTAACTCTGGCACATTCACTAACTAATTCCTATCCTTGTACACTGGTACCCATATCAACTAATCATTAGTCCACAACATCCATGAATACATCCTCATTGCACACACCTGTCTATTAATACCAAAATCTGATACCAAGGACCTCTAGCACAATCATAGGTCAATGATGCATTCAAAGTTTGATACTCCTATCCCTTTAGGTACCTCTGTTCTACTACAAGTACACCCACTGCTAGTTCTCTTACTTACTACAATTATTCATACTAGTTGTTCTTATCACTCAAATGCACACCAAGTACAATACACCATACTAAGTACTGTTCTCTCTAATACAACTCTAGATGGACACCCAAGTCTATTTGTAGTGCCATCTCAATCATGCCCAAGTCAACAGATCCTTACGTATGCACTTCATCCACTCAAATACTAATAATATACATTTCTTACCCACCGAAAAACTTTTATCCTCAAAATAAGATCATCAAAGTTTAACTTCTCGAATGATTTAAAATAAGAGACATATACTTCCTCAAAAGTCAAACATTCAATATCAAAATAAAACTTTAATCGCTTCTAAAATCTTTATAGCTTTGACTATGTTTATTGAATCAAATTTGAATCTTCAAAATTCAATAACATAGAATCTCAACTCCTTAAAATTCTTAAAAATTGAAATTCATTTCCACTCTTAAATTTCAAATCCACAAATATACATATAATACTCACGGTCTCTAATACTCAAGGTGCACTCAAATACACCCATTGTCTATACTCTCAACTGTATACTAAAATTTGTACTGCCCGAATTACTTGCACTATTACTTTGAAATGATCAAAGTCATCATCACACGTATTTTCTCCAATGAGTTTCTATCTATATTAACTGATATACTAATATATATTATCATACAAGGTACTTACTATTAGCACCTTGCTCAACTAATCCTCGATATAGAATCATTAGTACCCTTGGTATGATAACACTAGCTTCATTATTGGATCATCTCATCAAACTTATTAGAACTCACGACTTCTTGCACCTTTTATAACACCCATGTTTCACTTTACTCTCATGGGTAAGTATATGGTTCCTTATCTCGATTTATGTATATGTATTTCCCTTTAATCTTTTACAGCATGTTAAACTAATATGTGATATACTTCACAACTCTCATTACCAATCCTGATATTTCTCTACTCATGACATCTCATTATAACTCTTTATGCGTATACATTTCTTTATGTTTTAACACACTCGGTATCAATCATCAAATTGAACATCATGCTCCATTAATCCTTAACACAATTCCTTGATACTTACTTGTTTACATAGATCATCCAATTACATAATCATGATTATCTAGGACAGGTATGCTGGCTCTGATACTAACTCTTGGAATCATCACTGATACTCTATACTCTCCTTCTACTTATAGTACTATAATGACACCTATCCTAGAGCTATTGCTACGAGGTACTATGCTACGGGTTAACTCTAGATTAATGCCTACTGTTCACCTGTCCAACTAAGAAACACTTACAACGAATAGGTCACACTCAGTCAACACTAATACAAGACACAGACATAATTATAAGTCACTAATTATCATACTTAACAAGGAATCCTCTAAGAATATAAGCTCAAAAGGAACTGGATTGAGGACTGAAGGTATTGCTACCGCTAGCAAGAAAATGATGGAACAAAGTCCTGTAATAACAGAAATAGATAAGTGTTGAGATGATACTTTAAGAACCAATTTAAGATACAACCTGATAATCATACACGTCTGTCCGAAATCATGACACTCAGAATCCTCACCACGCCAGTAAGCGTAGGTGCGATAAACGATAGGTTTCGTAACTAAGGTATGCAACCCTATAATCATGTCATCTAGAATCCTCGCCACGACAACCGGTATGGCTACGAGAGACTCTAAGTTTCATAACTACAGTATGTACATTCAAGTCAGGTTCCTACGTTTTCGTTACGACAGCTAGTATGGCTGCGATAAACTCTAGGTTCCATAACCAAAGTAGACATTTTACCTTTCTCACTGTCCTCATCAACATATGTCATCAGATGATACCATAAATTTTAGCCCATAAAATTCATCTTGATATAAATTAACTCAACAACGATACCAAGAATTTAAAGTTAACAACTGGTCAACAAGAATCAAACTCAATATCAACAAGCCAGAACAGACGAAAGCAAGGGGAAAGGAATTAAATTAGAATTCATAATAAGATTCTCAAGGGTCATCCCAGGAATCTCTCAAATAAATTGTGATTGAGTATCCTCTCACATCCTAATATCCTATGTCCTATATCTTATCATAGGCACGCGGTAGTACAACTAATACGTCGTACTACCACGACATCGCACAACTTGCGAAGTCTGACCTGCATGGGCCACCACTAAAAATGTGTCACGACCCGCATCCGTATAGGGGCACGAGAGCGTGGATACGTTCAGCCTACACCACAACATCGGTGGTAGAACGCTGTCTAGGTCTTGATGCTATCTAAACAATCTCACACGAGCATATGACTCCATGAGGAGACACGGATACCATAATATAATATGAACAACATACTCAATCACAACTACAGCACGATAAGATCTCGAAGAAACAAGTAAGATGCAACACAAGTCTAAAATAGAAATAGTCTAACTCAACAATATAATCCAAGTCTCAAATAAGTTTGCCGGAAACAAATCCGTACCAAAATAGACAGCAAAGAAACTAACTAGATATCTAGTAATTCCGGCTAAACCTCCCAGAATCACAACTGAACTACCAAGCCCAAGTCTCAGCTACTCACCCTGTGGTCCATAAGTGTCGGACACCAGTCCTCTAGGCATAGTCTGAAAAATATTTTCCAGTCAGAAAGGAGGAAAATACATCTCAAATAATATTTCTATTTAATTGCTAAGGGCTATAAAATAATAAACAGATAATGCTATATACTGAGAAAAGACAGTGAATAAATGCAATGGCAAAATAAAGAGACAGGCAATATAATGGGACAGGCAATATAGACAATATGAAACAATCAGTGCATATATGAAACGAATAGAACGAGATACAATATCATATACGGGTGATGTAGTATATGATCTAAAATAGAGAACTGTAACTATTCTAAGTGTTTGAAATATCAGTCTATCATGTGATCGGCTTGGGACAGGATCAGGATGGCTACATATGATTAGCTATGATATATGTAAGGTCAGGCTAACCATTTGGTTAGCTATGATGCATGTAGAGGTCAGGCTAATCATATATAACAGCTATGAGGTATGTAATGGTCAGGCCGCACCCGACGTGAGATGTGGGGTGAGCTATGATGCATGTAGAGTTGGGTATGATCACATAATCTACTAATATTTTCCCCACCCCCAACTAGTACAGTGGATCCAATCATGACACGTCATGATATACAAGAAATATCCAATATATCATCAATATAATATCTCATGATTGCAGGTCCAATCTATATACTAGTCCGTGTAGCACAGTGTCAAGAATCAGATATAACATTTCTAGATAGTGGAATTATAGATATTATTAAATAATTGGAAATTATCAGAGAATGTACTCGCCTTAGGTCCTTAGACGGTAATACCAATGTCATGTTCTAGTGTATCGCCTGGATGATCCAACAGTCCCATAGATATATCATAAAATAATACAATACTGCATCAGATGCTACACTAACACACAATCAAAAATACATCGAACTCAGGGGCTATGCCAGGTATAGCACTAGTAAACTAGGGTCAAGTGCGTCAAGTTGTACGGGCGTCGCATCTGTGATTGCTGTGCAAGACAGACGGTCAAAATGATGCGGGGCTCGCCAGTTCGTCAGTGTACGTGTAGCAGTCCACTATCAGTTCACAGGGTCACAAGGTCATGTGTAGTTACGGGGTATCCGTATTTACACTCGGGCTACCTAGTAGAGATATATATTTAAATATACATAGTACACTCATAATATATTACCAATTAATTACATACATAAAATATATATATATACTTAATGAATTTAGACTAATATATATATATATATGTACACATATACATACTAATTAAATTATACTATGTACATATATATACATATATTAAAAAGGGTACTAGGGATGCACGTACAATACGTACACATATGTACACATATATCAGTTCGAGAAATACATATATATATATATATATATATTTGTATTGGCATATATATATGTACTTATATATATATATATATATATATATATATATATATATATAATACACATATATACATACCAAAGTACATACTAACATATAGTATGAATACGTATATACTAATATATATATATTGAATACATATATACTAATAGAAAATACACTATATGTTAATACATAAATATATATATGAATGCATAAATACTAATACATTAATTTAATTTATACTAGTATACATTTTATTAAATACATATTATGTGAAAATAAACCAATATACATACATATACATATATATATATATATATATATATATATATGTATATGAATACATATATAATAATGCGTATGAATACATATATACATTACATGGAATTAACTTCAACCAATGAAAGAGGGAAAGAGGGAGAGGGAGGCTCACAGTCGATGGTGGTGGTGATCGTGGCCGTCTCAGGCGAGTCGGGGAGGAGCTCAGGCAGGAGGACGAGGCGGTCGGGTCATCACAGCGGGACGGGATCGAGGTGAGGCATTTCTGGTGAGTGTCTCCGGTCGGCTTTCGGCGGAGGACGAGGCGGGGGACTGACTGAAAGGGAGGACGGCGAAGGAAGGTGGAGATCTGAGGTGGAGACGGGGTCATGTGGGTCGTGCTCACACGGAGCGATAGAGGAGTCCGGTCGTGGAGGCTGGGGTGCAGGAGTTGGGTTGGTCTTCAGGTGTCCGGACTATGGAGGAGCAGTCGACAACGTCGGTTCAGGGACTCCGGTTCAGTCAACGTTGCCAGCGGTGGGCAGCCGCTTGGATCGAGTGCAGTCGGGGTCGAGCTGCTGCTGCTCCGGTCGCTTGGGGAAGCTCGAGCGGGGGACTGAACTCTGGTGGCGACTAAGGCTTCTAGGTGGCCGGGGTCGGGACAGTGACTCCGGTGAAGGACAGGTTAATGAGGCATCGGGCACAACGGTACTTGGCCGCTGGTCGAGAGGAGAAGACGGAGGTGAGGCTGCCAGAATTAGGCCAGGGAGATGACCGGATTCAGCTGAACGGCTTGGTCGAGGGAAAGGATCCGTCTCCGGCGAGGCACTATGGCATTCAGTCGAGGAGAGATGGCCTCCGGTGGGACGCTGCTCGGGTCCGGCGGAGGAGTCGGGCCGGGTGCAGGAGGAGGATCGGTCGGGTGAACGGTGATACGGGAAGAATGAGGCAGGGGGCTCGGCTGTGCAGGGATGGCTCGAGCGGTCGGCCGGAGGGGGACAGCAGCTGGGTGGTCAGGTGGATGGTGAGCTCCGGGGAAGGGAGGTGGCCGGTTGAGTGTGGTTAGGGTTAGGTTGGTGAAGGTGTTGTATTTGAATAAATATTATGGAGAGGGTGATTTTGTATATGGGAGAAGATGATGTGACCTCCTAGGAATTAGGGCCAGCCAAGTATTGGGATGGGGTTGCTTTGGGAAAAGGGTTGAGGTGTATTTATATATAATGGAGAGGGTGTTGTGTGGTGGTGATGGCTCCATTTAAAATGGAAGGCCTAGATTCAACATGGAGAAAAATACAAACAAAAGAAAGGAGGAGAGAGGGGTTGGGTTGACTAGTCAAAGAAGGGGGTTATTTTCTTTATTTGGGTTAAACCAATAGGATGGTGACACATCATTATAATTTTGCAATTAAGTCCCCAACAATTGGAAAATTTTACAGAAGTGGGTTTCTGGATTTAATTTACTAAAATTAGATACAATTGGAGTTCTAAAATTAATTAGGAGTACATGGGACCAAAATTAGGTTGGGTCACAAATATCATTAGTGAAGAAGACTTAGAACAGAATATTACTCTAATTTGGGTTGCACGAAAAATGGGTCGAGGTTGTCTCTAATTCCGATTGTAACGCACAACGATAAAAAGTTGGAATTTATTTAGAAATTAAATAAACTTCGGCGATGAATATTGTGCGGCTAAAATGAAGCACAAGGGAGCATAATTATGAGTTACAAAAGGTCCAAATGGAAGGCGGAAACGTCTAGAGCAAGGTTGTAAAATTTGTTAGAAGGCAAAAGCTAGGGTAGCGCTCCAAATATCGAAGCAACGGTAAGGCGCAACAATTAATTAAAATTACGGTAATTAATCACAATCCCAAATAATTAAATTCTAATTAATAAAAATTAATACACAACCCTATATTTTGGTCAGGTGTTCATCTAGTGGGCTTCTAGGTCAAGTCTACCAGCTCAACATTAATGAACACTGTATATATATATATATATATAAAATTATAAATACATATCTCATGCAATTATTTAAATTAAATACACGCAATATTAATTATATATGAAAAATAAAAAATACCCCTATTTTTGGAACGTGGTAGTGACAGATACGGTTGATATGACCCATATGTGCACACTCCAATAGAATTGATTACATGGCAAAAAGTAAAACTAAAATTAAATAAGAAATAAAATTAGAGGTATAATTTAAGATTAACTAAAAATAAAAATCTCATTAAATGTAACTAATATTAAAATTAACATTAACGTTACCAGACCATCATTACCCAAATTAAAAGTGATGTGTTCAGATTGGTAATAACCATGGAAAATTGACTATTAGGTACTCAAAGTGATCGAGCTCGACTATTTTTAGCGTACGAGTTCAGACGAATACTAAGAAATCCCAAGCCATAGCCCCATTTAATTTTTGCCCCGAGTTTGGTTTGGTTTGGTTTGGTACGATGCGGTTGGTTTGACCCATATATGCACACTCGAACATAATTGATTACACGGCAAAAATTAAAATTAAAATTAAATAAGAAATAAAATTAGAGGCATAATTTACTATTAACTAAAAATAAAAATCTCACTAATATTAAAACTAATATCAAAATTAACATTAATGTTACCAGAGCATCGATACCCAAATTAAAAATGATTGGTTTGGATTGGTAATAACCTTTGGCAATCGACTATTAGGTGCTCGAAATAATCGAGATCAACTATTTTTAGGGTACGAGTACGGACGAATACTAACAAAGCCCGAACCATAGCCCCATTTAATTTGTGCCCTAGTTTGGTTTGGTTTGGTTTAGTACGATACGGTTGGTTTGACCCATATGTGCACACTCCAACAGAATTGATTACATGGCATAAAGTAAAATAAAAATTAAATAAGAAATAAAATTAGAGGTATAATTTACTATAACTAAAAATAAAAAAATTCATTAATATTAAAACTAATATTAAAATTAACATTAATGTTACCAGACCATCGATACCCAAATTAAAAATGATTGATTCATATTGGTAATAACTGGGGGCAATCGACTATTAGTTACTCAAAATGATCGAGCTCGACTATTTTTAGGGTACGAGTTCGGACGAATACTAACAAAGCCCGAGCTATGGCCCCATTTAATTTTTGCTTTGAGTTTGGTTTGGTTTGGTTTAGTACGATACAGTTGATTTGACCCATATGTGCACACTCTAATAGAATTAATTACATGGAAAAAAGTAAAATTAAAATTAAATGAGAAATAAAACTAGATGTATAATATATTATTAAATAAAAAATCATTAATATTGAAACTAATATTAAAATTAACATTAATGTTACCAGACTATCAATTCGATTAAAAGCGATTGGTTTTGATTTCTATGATTCGATTAAAAATGATTAGTTCGGATTGGTAATAACCATAGGTAATCGACTATTAGGTACTCAAAATGATCGAGCTCGACTACTTTTAGCGTACGAGTTCGGACAAATGCTAATAAAGCCCTAGCCATAGCCCCATTTAATTTATGCCCCGAGTTTGGTTTGGTTTGGTACGATGTGGTTGGTTTGCCCATATGTGCACACTAAAATAGAATTGATTACATGGCAAAAAGTAAAATTAAAATTAGTTAAGAAATAAAATTAGAGGTATAATTTACTATTAACTAAAAATAAAAAATCTCATTAATATTGAAACTAATTTTTAAATTAACATTAATGTTATCAGACTACCAGTTTGATTAAAAGTGATTGGTTATGATTGATATGGTTCGATTAAAAGTGATTGGTTCAGATTGGTAATAATCATAAAAATTAACTATTTGGTACTCAAAATGATCGAGCTCGACTACTTTTAGCGTATGAGTTCGGATGAATGCTCACAAAGCCCGAGCTATATCCCCATTTAATTTGTGCCCCGAGTTTGGTTTGGTTTGGTTTGGTACGATGCGGTTGGTTTGACCCATATGTGCTCACTCCAATATAATCGATTACATGAAAAAAGTAATATTAAAATTAAATTAGAGGTATAATTTACTATTAACTAAAAATGTAAAATCTTATTAATATTGAAACTAATATTAAAATTAACATTAATGTTACCAGACGATCAGTTCGATTAAAACCGATTAGTTCAGATTGGTATGGTACAATTAAAAGTGATTGGTTTAGATTGGTAATAACCGTGGGCAATTCACTATTAGGTACTCGAAATGATCGAGCTCGACTATTTTTAGCGGGTGAGTTCGGACAAATACTAACAAAGCCCAAGCCATAGGCCCATTTAATTTATGCCCTGGGTTTGGTTTGGTTTGGTTTGGTACGATGTTGTTGGTTTGACCCATATGTGCACACTATAATAGAATTAATTACATGGCAAAAAGTAAAATTAAAATTAAATAAAAAAATAAAATTAGAGGTATAATTTACTATTAACTAAAAATAAAAAATCTTATTAAGATTGAAACTAATATTAAAATTAACATTAATGATACCAGACCATCGATTCGATTAAAAGCGATTGGCTCGGAATGATATGGTTTGATTAAAAGTGATTGGTTCGGAATGATAATAACCGTGAAAATCGACTATTAGGTACTCAAAATGATCGAGCTCGACTATTTTTAGCGTATTAGTTCGGACAAATGCTAACAAAGCCCGAGCCATAGCCCCATTAATTTGTGCCCCGAGTTTGCTTTGGTTTGGTATCATGCGGTTGATTTGACCCATATGTGCACACTTCAATAGAATTGATTACATGATAAAAAGTAAAATTAAAATAAAATAAAAAATAAAATTAGAGGTATAATTTAATATTAACTAAAAATAAAAAATCTGATGAATATTGAAACTAATATTTTAATCTTAATCTTATTTTCAATTATAATTATAATTGTAATTATAATTATAATTATAATTATAATTTTAATCTTTAAAAATTTTAATGTACGAACATTTAGAAAATTAAAATTAAAATTTATTTTTAAATTTAAATTTAACTTTTAATTTAAAATTTGCCACGTACGAACATGTAACTTCAATAATTTAAAACTTTTAATCTTAATTAACTTCCAAAATTCAAGAAAAACATAATAGAACCAAACCGATTATAGAGAGACAAAATAGAACCCAACCGATTATAAAGAAACAAATTAAAGGAGAAGAAGAGTTGCAATAGAGCGAATAGGAGGTGGGCCCCAGTATGATCACGTGTGTGGGGGGGGGGCTACGGAGGGAATAGGGGGGACGCGAGGCTGCGTGCAGAGCTTAGTAACCCCCCCCCCCTCCCGCGGTTTAAATAGCCTTTTCCACTACAAAAATAAAACATAATAGAACCCAACCGACTATAGAGAAACAAAGTATAGGAGAAGAAGAGTCGCAATGGAGAGGAGAAAGAGCAAGGGCAACTGTAGCAATGGGCCGTCATGCCAACTGAGATTCTCTTGATGGTATTGGTACTGTCGAGGATGCCGGTGGACGAGGTCATGCGCAACGTGGCCTTCGTGTACCGTTCATGGTGGAAGGCGCTCAGTGGTCCCTACTATTGGTCAGACGTCGACTTGGATCAGTGGTGCCGCAGGGACCATAAAACCCCCAAGTTCGTCGAGGCCGTAAAGAAGCTCGTGGTGTGCAGCGCAGGAATTCTATGGTCCCTCTCGGTGTACAAGCTCGGCGGACCCGCCTTCTCCTTTGCATTTTATAGGCAGTAGAAAATTTTAATTTTTGATTTCTAATACTTTATTTTTGTACTTACAAATTTGTATGTATACTTTGTTTATTTCTATGTATCCTATGCATAAAGTTGTGCATTAAGATGTTTTTTCCTATTTATAATATAGTGGGAAATTTTTAAGGGTGTTGTGCATTCTGAAGAGCTGTGTGAGTGATAAAACTTTGTTGACGCACTTGGAGTTCCTCCCGGTGATGAAAGAACTCAACATTAGCTACTGCCTCTATATCACGTCGATAGGCATACATATTGTCGGCAAGTGCTGCCAACGTCTGATCAAGCTGAGGAGGAACATGCCCCTCAATATTTCATGGTCAAGAACAAATTTGTGCAAGACACGTCCAATAGGACGGAGGCAATGGCCATGGACGCTTCGATGTCGCATATCGAACACCTCGAGTTAGGCTTCGGCTTGTTCAATGGACACATGCTGCGATTTATAATCCAAAGTTGTAAGGGTCTCCATGTGCTCGACATACATGGGTGCTTGAATGTGCACCTCGACGAGGAACTCAGGAACATTTTTGATTTAATCTAGACATTTAAAGCCCCCTGGGATGATATGATCCCATGGGAAGGTGGGGACACGATTTATACTGATTTACATGTCATCGATGTGCCCTGGTGTGAGTACGAGATCACATATGGTTCTTTTGACTTCGACTACAAAGTCGAAGAGAATCCTCAATCTCCTCCTTCACCTACACCTGCTACCGTCGAAGATGATGATTAGCATACATGCATGCATGCATTTCTTTATATTTTTCATATGAATATGATATCACTTAGTTATCCTTAATATTTTGGGTTGAAAAGAACATTCTAAAATTTCCAATGTTATTAATGTTCTTAGTCTGGGCATCATCTTAGCTATTGATATCCTCAATTTTGGACAACTTGCAAAATTAGGCAAATTATGTGACTTGATGGGATTATGATGGCAATGAAACCTTTTTATTGCATCGTTAAACTTGCGTTGCTATCAAAACGTTCTTGATGCTATCAAAAAGTTGTTGACACATGAAAATGACTATATTTAATCTAAAACTCCTTCTCTAATACAATTTTCAAGTTAACTATGAAGCTTAGGTAGTAAAAATTATAAAATACATTATTTTGCTAGATCTCTAGTTCTTGAAAATGTATTCACATCCCTATCATCAAATATAAGTACAAAAATATTTATGAAAAAATGATGAAGAGGATTTGTCTTTGATAGTTAAAAAAAAGGATCTTAAGAGCATCTCCAACCCTAATTTGACTTTGGAAAAGAATTCTTGCCCCATAGGAACAAGAAAATTATGAGTATAAAATATTTTGTGCAATGCTACTCTTACAACCAAATGTGGTTGTTAGATCTTACAACCACCACGTGGACGGCCTACATTGGAGGAGGGAGGGAAGATGAGGGACCCGATCGCACCCATGTAGCAGGTGGGCAGAGAGGGTTGTATGAAGGTTGGAAGGAGTTGGTGGTAAACTTAGCATTTTCCAAGACGAAATGGTTGTGTTAGAAGTTGAAAAATATAAAGATCTCAGTACTTTGGCATTGGTGAAGCCGAAAATGTTGTGTTGGAAGTTAGTTTTTATATGTTGCATGCTTCAACGAAGACTAAAGAATTTCTTAACGTTTTAGTGTAACCGAGTTCTGTTCTTTCTCTTGGTTTCTAAGACATTATGTTCCTTTCAACGAAGGAGCCAGAGGGAGAAAATGAGGGCCTGGTGGAAAAATTAGATGAATAAGGATTTACAACTGTTAACTTAGGGGACAATAAAGAACAGGAAGAAGAAAACAACGGAGAAATAAATCCTAACGATGACATTAACCCAAACATTGATAAGTTATTTTGTTTCACCTTTTCTAATAGATTTATGAAGTACATTATTTTACATTGAACTCTAAAACTAATTTGCTTTATTTGTGTTCTTAGGGATGAAGGAGAATCTTCAGTGGATTTAGATACAATGAGGGTTAAAAAATAATGCAGTCTGCCAAGATTTTCAAAGACCTAAGGGACCTCGTAGATGAAGATTTGATTGGCTTAAAGTTCATATCTATTAAAGAAGCAGACCTACTTTACCAGATATACTAAAAAATAATTGGTTTTAGCGTTAGAAATAAAGAAGGACGGAAAAACAAATCTGGGATGGTCAAAGTCCGTAGTTGATGTTGTTCGAGCGCAGGATTCAGATAGAAGAAATATATTGAAGCTCCAAACCAGATTCGAGAGCCAACTATTGTCGAGCAATGTTTCGGATTGTGTACAAGAGATCTACAAAACTATGGGTTGTCAAAGGATTTTGAGTACATCACAGCCATATTCGGGTGAATGATTTTGATACAACTTTTTTGATATTGTATCGTAAATTATCAGCTGCAGACTTAGAATAAGCATTGCTGATGAAAAAAGCTGGGAGTGACAACTTTTTTGAGATTGTATCGTAAATGATCAGCCGCAGACTTAGAATAAGCATTGCTGATGAAAAAAGCTGGGATGAAGACTTCATAAGTATGGAATTTATTTTTTCACAAGAATGGTGGCTAGGATAAGGTTGGATAGACGAGAAAAGATTTATACAATTCTTTAGCTTCAGATCGTAGAAGACTAGATGATCTTGATGCTACAACAACACTTACATTTCTTCAAGCTAAGGAGGACATTGACCCTGATTTTATCTACGCATTCAAGGTCAATGATGAGTCCAGATTAACACATCTCTTTTGGTCCAACGGTGCAAGTCGATTCGATTATGAATTATTTGGAGATTCATTAGCATTTGATTCTACTTATAAAAAATAGATGTCAATCGTGGGTAATTCTGGTAGGTTCAAACAATCATGCAATGACTTATGTGTTTGGGTTTGCATTTATCCAAAGTGAGACTTCCGAGACATATTCTTGGCTTTTAGAAAATTTCAAAGAGTGTATGAAAAACAATTACCGAAAACAATTCTAACGAATGGTTGCAGATCTATGAATAAAGAAATTGAGGATTTAATCCCACCCATAGTTCATCGAACGTTTTATGGCATATCCTAAACAATTCAATAAAAATGTGCACAAAGAAGGTTTCACAGAAGAATTGAGGAATATGATTAGAAGGTACATCTCACAACTGATACATTATTTTGAAGTATGTTATTGTTGTCAATTCTTTTGAAATATCAATTTAATGATTGTTGTTGTTGATTATATTTTTCAAACAGGTACTATTCAGTCAATGATTTTAAAACTAGTCGGCAGAAGATGGTACAAAAATATAATACAAAGAACAATGAGTGGACAAAAGCATTGTCCAGTACGAAGGATCAATGGGCGGACACCTTCCTTCGTGGAAATTATTTTGGTGGTTCTACTGCAACAAATAAATATGAATCAATGAATTCATTTCTGAAAAGTTTTATGAATAAGAAGCTGCTACTGTGGAGGGCCATTCAACATTGTGACTACGGTCTGGCTGCCTTACGTTACAACAAGTTTAGTAAGCACACAGTTGATAAACTATCAACACCAATTGTGAAACAAACTAGCATGGCCGTAATAGAAAATTAATTTGCAGCAATTTACACTAAGAACATGTTTCTACAAGTAAGGAATCAAATCACACATTTTGATAAATATAAGGTTGTCCAGCAGCATTGGTCTAAAGATGCTCTTGATTTCACTATCGAAAAGTACTTGAAGGCAGGCAATCTGAACCACAAGTTTATAATTCGGAGTAATGGGAACGACATAAGCTGTGATTGCTTCTAGTTGGAGATTAAGGGGATTCCTTGTAGGCATATATTTGCATCTATGAAGTGTTTGGATTTGTCCAATATTCAAAAAAACTTAATAAAAACTCGTTGGTTGTAGGATTGCAAAGACACTTATCTCAACACACCTGACGCACAAAGGAGATTCGTCAACCTAGACAAGATTGCGAGCAAAAGGTATGGTGGTATTAATGAACCAGTTAATATGTTCGGTTATTATTCTAGAAAATCAAACAAAATTCAACAAAGGGGAACAAAGTTGATGTCAAATGTGTTGATTGAGATGCAAAATATGTTGGATGAGGTTGGCAATAAAAAAAAAAATAGCTGATGCAGTTCATACAGCGCATGAAGGTTTTAAAGAGCCACACCCAGTAGCAACAAAAGGAAGGCTTCCTCAAGCTAAATCAAGCCAAAAAAATTCAAGTCAGAATAACGCCAAGCCTTGAATTGGTAGAGTTTGCAAAAAATGGGTCACGATTACCATAATTGCGAAGTAGCAAGCGTTGTAATAAGAAAGAGTCGATGGGATCAGATGAATTAAGCGACTAAATTAATATTTTGTTGGATAAATTAGTATGAAAGACATGTGTTGTGATTTAATTAACATTATGTACTTTTTTTTTATCATTTTCCCAACTAACATTATTGGTCTTCCATATAATTGTTACGAATGCAGCAGAAACCTTTTTGATGTCAACAAAAAATACATGGCAACATGATCCTAAAACATATTGGGATAACAAATTTCCATATTTTGACTCAATTTAATAATAACTCTTTTTTTATTTACACTGCTGGAAAATAAATGGGCTTTCCTATGACTACAACCCTCTTATAATCAAAGGGGGTTACAACCGCCATGTAACCGGCCTCCATATAACGTACAGAGTTCTACTTTTTTTCTAGGTAATCCCAACACATCCATACAGATTTTATTAATGTAGCAAATCAAATAAATAGACTCCTCTATATGCTTTCACTTGACAAAACTTACTAGTTAATCAAAATCGACTATATTTTCCTAAGATATCCCATTAATCAGCAGCAATATCTAACAATATTTCCCTCGAAGGTTGGTGGGTTAATTCAGACAGAAAATTGAATACATATTAAATTTTTTTCCGCTCTATCTATTGACTATATATTTAACGAACATCTAGCAGGAATTTAGCAAAGGGTTCATATAAGTGAGTAACGATGAGCTATAACATCCGGGATGGAAATAAAAAAAAGGAGATTGAGATTCAGGACATGTCATCATCTTCGCCCAAAATTTTGTCAGTAAATCATCACATCTTCCACTGTGGTGTATTTTATCGAAAAAGAAAGGCTTCGACATCTGAAAATTTTGGTAGAGAGTTCTATGGTTGTGGTAATTATAAGGTAAGAGTTCATTTCGATTAAAATCACATTTTATTAAATTCATCTTATGTTCTGTTTTATTAATTGAGATGTTTCCAGAAGCTGGGGAAGAAGAAGTGTCAATATTTTATGTGGGCTGATGAAAGCATCCTCGATGCAGAGAAGAAAAAATTGAAAGAAATGTTGAAGCAAATTCAAATCAAGAATAAGAAAATAGAAAAGTTGAAGAAGAAATAAAAAGCTAAAGATGGAAAATCAAAAGCTAAATCATTTGAAGAATATTATGTTCTTATGTTTATGTTTTCTGTGGTTTATCTGTTATGTATTATGGAAATAGTTTATGTCCAATTTTAAATGTCGGCCATTACGATGAAAACTAAATGGTCTAAATTAGCAACATTTTGATGAACACCAAAAAATTTGTGATTGAAGCATAAACCATTATTACCCCAACAAAATGTTTTCGATCCCAACAAAATCCTTATACAACCTTGAGATATATTATCCATTTTTTATTTCTTAAAGATGATTATGATTTTTAATTTCTCTAAGATGATCATGATTTGTAAATGTTCATCGCTTGCAATGATTCCATTGTAAAGATTTGTTTATTTTTATATATTATCATACATACACAAGCAAAATAGGATATATTCCAAAGCAATACATTACAAATGGCTCATCACGAAGGATCGCACAAATAACGCTTATTAATGGATTCACCAATGAAACATACTAATAGTTAGTATTTCTTTCACCACATAATTTAAAAACATTGTACCTCGATTCACAAAAGTTTTGAGGTATTTCTAACCATTTGTTACAAAACAAATGAACAAATTTCATTAGTTAAAAAAACACTCATCATCTTCTGCCTTCAGCCATGAGATTGAAATCCGTTCTATTTTATGCTTCATCATTTACCTTCAAAAAAGATGGTTGATTTATATCCCAAACCATAAACTTTATAAGATAAAAATGTTTTGTTCAGTGTTGTGCTCCGAAGTTGCAATCCATAAAGCAAGTTTGGTCCTTTTAGATTCTGAATCAAACTGCACATTACAAACATAACATCAAACATATTAATCTAAAAAATAGTTTAACTAATTGACAACTTATTTTAAGACTTATATTGAAATTATTGGTGTCCAACATACATTATATTTGGATGCAGAGGATTACAAAAATACCACAATCAAAGTCATTTTTTGTTAGGGAACAAAAGAAGAATGTTTGATGCGGAATGTAAAAAAGTTGCAATATCAATTAGTATGTCACGAATATACTATATAATTTATTCAAAATGATCCACATGAGCTTACTATTTCTTTAATGACTAATTTGTTACAAATAGGCTCACCTACGGATGCATTGGAGTCCCAAACTTTAATGAGCAGCTTGTTAATCATAACTATTGCAAGAATATAATAATCACCGAACAAGATTCGTATGTATATCTGACAAAAGAATAATCAATATAACTAAGTAAAGAATTTCCAGTAAATTAGAATTACAAATTAAATCAAATTAAATAACTTAATACCTCATCATAAGTTTCTAAACATCCTATATAATTTTTATAATATTGAAACTTCTTCCATCTCTGAATAGTAGTTGCATTTCTTGGTAACGTTCAGCTCTACAGCCACATAAAATAATACATTACAAACGGCAAACAAATTAGTAGAAATGTTAATAGGTAATAAGTAAAGAATAAAATGCTAACTCAGTGATATCCTTGGTGGCAAGTGCTATACTGTAGGTTTATTCTCAGTTTTTTTCTTTCTTCCTCGGTGAGTAGAATGCAGACCATGCAAACAATCTAATATTTTCTCATTAAAAAACACTGATGACATCAAGGTAAATACTGATGGCACCGAAAAAAATAATAGCTTCTATATACTGCTCTCTCACTTTCTTTCCTGGATAAATGGTCCCAATATCTACTCTCGTTACAAACTGACTCTTGCAACTCAATATTTCTTTGCTGAGAAAACAAATGGATAGATTATGGAACAAATTAAGAAACAATTCAAACTAAAAAAGAGTAATAATATAGAAGTCATATTACTTACTCGGCACTCTTATCATTTGTAAAAATATATTGGTAAATACTCCTTTCCTTTGTACTCAACTCAATTGGCGTTGAGGTTGAACCTTCATATAGTACTTTCGTTTGACTTTTGAATGGGATCTTGGGTACTATATTCCTTTTCGGAATTCTTCTTCTGCTACTAGGACTACTTCTAGGTGTTTCAGCGAGAGGGACTGCATCAAAAAGTTTCTGTATATTTTCTCCCACTACCCTCAATTTCTTTTCCTCAGAAGCTTCCTTATCATAATCCTCCTCAATATTAATCACTTTCTTATTATTTTCTAAATTTTCTTCCAGTTTTTTTAGATGACCAACTATAATCATTTGGTCAAGTTGGATTGTTCGAAGTAGAGCATTCATCGAACATATATTAGTTGAAGTTTTTGAAACCTTCTTTTCCAATCTACACAACATACATAGAATATAAAGGTTTCGTTAGAAGCTGGCATCCAATCTTCTTCAACTTTGATAGGCATCATCTACACAACTACTAACCGAATCAAGAAAACTATTCTATATACGGAATATAAATTCCACTTATAAAATATATATACTAACAGAAGTGAGGAAGAAGAAAAGATACAATAATATTTGGACTAACAAAAGTGGTAATATTTAACTTCATAATTACATTGCCAAAATAACCTTGAAACTTGAAAGGTTGTTGTCTGTTAATTACAAGATTTTGATGTAACAAATCTCGTTACTTTTTTTTTCTTTCTCGATAATCCTATCGGAATACATATCGTCAGAATAACAACAATATTTCCACGATCTTCATTTATCTTCAATAGCAGGTTATTAAAACTATCTATATTACTATTAAAAAATATATTAGATAGCATGTTAATGATATTCATTAAGTCGTTCGATAGTAGACTGTTATTATCTTTAATTTTTTCTAAATGTCAGCAAAATTTATTCTTATCTCTTGTACATCTTCTTCCATAACAATATTTCCACGGTCTTCCATTTCTATAAGAATATTGTTCATCTTCACCAACATATTTTGTCTCTTTACTTATCTGTTGTAACATCATATAGCTATCTTCCTGTCATGACTTGTAACCCAAAAATTGGGCATGAGTCATGGGTACATCCAGCCTATGCCAAAGCATCGACGATAGAATATTGTCTAGGTCAATAATACTATCTATCATATCTCACACTAATATATAACCTATCAATGATATCTCAACTCCATAAGGAGGATAAGATGAATATAGAAATAATGTCTAAACCAATACTCAATCACAATAAACTATAAGAAAGATGAATGGCACGATAAAAATATAGAATAATATATAAAGAGAAGTCTAAACATACAATGCCAAATAAACAATAAGTTATGAGTCTAACTATATCAATCTCAAAATAAATCCCAAAAATAATAAAAACTCAAAGTATGGAAAGCTGGAGACAAATCCAGTAAAAAAATGGTAAACTAGCTAAGTCAATACGGGTGTCTCCTCTATGAGAAGTGGCTCCTCTTAGGGCCCCTGAATATATCCCTCATCCACTCCCTTTCCATAATAAGTGGGACAAAAGTCCTCGAGATCCTCTAAAAATTATTATCCAGTTATGATTGGAGCGAAGCACATAAACTAACAGCAGTTCCAATTATATTGATAAAGGCTATAAAATAGTGAGTAATGAATATATATGATGGAAATAAAATATTACAATATAAGAAAAACTAGAGAGGCATATATTCATATCATAAGAAATAACTAGCAATGAGTACACAGGTAATGGTAAGCAGTGAAAAGAAGATAAATATAAATACAAGCAGGTATGAACTGTAATGGAGAATAGAAGTAAAGTAGCTAAGTGCTTTGAAATATTAGTTTGCTATGTGATTGGCTTGGGACTCGATCAGGCTTGTAATATATGATTAGCTAGGATACATGTAAGGTCAGGCTAACCATCTGTTTAGCTATGATATGAGCAAGAGTCAGACTAATCATATATAACATGCTATGAGGTATGTAGTATGGTCAGGCTATACTCTAAGTGAGATGTGGGGTAAGCTATGATGTGTAACACCCAGTTTCGCTTAAGCGGACTGGTAATTCAAACGACAAAAGTGCAATGTCCCTACCCACTTTGCTCAGGCGAGAATACTCGTTTGAGGCAAAGGATATCCAGACTTGTCCCTTCAGGAGTTCGGCTTAGGCTTTCAGAGGCTCGCTCGGAGTATCGCTCGACTGAGGCGAATCACCGCTAAGGTGGATGGCTACGGTAAACTTGTCTCTGCTTAGCCAGCACACTTAAAATATAGATGTTTTATGCTAGTCTCTAGGTGAATCACCCCCTGCATGCTAATAAGAATACAACGCACCTAGCTAAGGGAATAATCCCAACTTGTATTGCTTGTGCTAGAACGTAAAAAATAAAACATTGCTATATTCAGACCCTCGCATGCTACCTTTGCCTTGTGCAACAAGACCCCGCTATGCCTCGAGTAGAACGATATGAACATTTCATACTTCATTGTGCACTCCTTTACTACTATACTGCACAACCCTATACCATGTAGCTCGGTATGTCCCTTTACGGTTTTACTCCTCGGCTTACCTTCTGGCCCGAGCGAACATAAATGCTTAAGTTTTCCTTATAAATGCATGCTTGCCTGCTTAAATATTGCCTCAATTTAATGCTTGTCATATAAATGTATGCCAATATCAGGTGAATGCTATCTTGCCTTGTTTTCATTCAAACCACCGAAGGACTATCTAATAGTCGTTCGGAGCCAAGTATATGAACATTAAAAGTAATCGGGACCGTTTGGTCACCAAGGCATTTTTCAAAATAGGGAATTGCATCAATGGACAGTCAAGCAAGATAACAATGCCTCAGAGGAAATTGATACTCGTTTTGTACTCAATCTAATGACTCAGGGAGATTATCCTAGACAGATCATGCTATATGATTGTCTCATGCTCGTATTGCCTTAGATTGCTTCGAGTCAAGTGAACACTGAACAAGAATTATGGCATATAAAGTAATAAAAATTATAGCTCGTGGAGCATACTTGTCCTAAACAAAATCGAGTTATCCTCTGAACCTGAAACCAAGCCCGCATGGTCACGGACAACTTGTGCACAAGGGGGATTACAACATCCCATTGTTCGCGGACGGTCTCAGGGCACTGGGACCGATCCGGTCTAGACAGACCTATTGTAGTTCTCTCCTTATTTATGGGGACGTGCACAACACCCTTGTTATTTTATCATCATACTATTGTTTGCCCCATACTAATTGAGAGATGTTTGTACCTGTTCGGCGGGATGGCTTGCAAGGCCCTATTCAAAGCCTTTCAAATAATCTGCTAGTGAGACATTGTCCATTTTGGCTATGCTAGTGACCCTTCTTGTTCATATAAATAAGTCATCCTCGCTTAGCGGCAATCCGCGTGCGAGTCAATGCATCATAGTCAATAAACTAAATCACTATAAAAATCCTCTGTAACACTTCTGGAAGACCTGTATGTTCGGGCACCCGATATAAAATCTCGTACTGAAACACTTGTTGTCACTACCACTTTTCCATATAAGGGTCTTTCTGTAATTTAGCTATTTTAAATGATTATGAATTTAATTATTTGCTGAATTTTATAACTATTATATATTGTTAATAATATTTAGTTTTAGGTCTAACCCTAGAATTTAAAATTTGGGTGAACCCTCAATACCCTAGACTGACTTAACCTGAGTCTATTAGGTTCTACGTGACTTAACATAAAGGTTTAACCTAAAACTAAGCTTGGAAACCCTAACCTAGTTGTTTATATAAAAGGAAGCCTCTTTCTAGGCTATTCTTCACGTAGAGAGAAAGGAAACCCTAGCCTCCACAAGAGAAACCTATTCTCCACCCCATTTTCGAGATTAAACCTAGGATTCCATTTTCTCCTTCTCCAAAGCAAGGAACGAGGGTCAGGAAGCCTTGGAAAAGAAGAACTTCATTGAAGAAACCTTCCCTGCAGGTAAAACCCTAGTTTTCTTCATTAAATTCCTGTTTTTAGATGTTGATGGTTATTAGGAACCCACCCCTTTACTGTGTAATTCAGATTTAGGGTTTTGGATTAGGTTGGTGACCCGCATGGGGTTTTCCCCAATTTTCCAGGAACCCTAACCCTAGGATTTGTAGGTAGACTGATTTTTATCTCATACGAATAGATTTGATTATGATTTTAGGGTTTAGGTTTGGGTTTTGTTGGAGTTCTTGATGTGGGATTCGTTCATGCCCTTCCTGTGGTTGATGGAATGTCTATTAGGGTTTACTTATCTAGGTATTCTAATTTCTGCATGTTTGGGTATACCCAGATAAATTTCATAGGCGTATAGATTGACTGTGTCCCTGTGTCAGCAACAAGGTATTATGGGGACTGATATTTATGTATCAGTATAGTAGCAGTGAACTACAGCATACAATATGCTGAACTTGTAGTTCCCGTACAGGGTGCAGTCGGGTAGAGCAATTGTGTGGGTGTATTTCTGTAGGGTGTTCATGAGTTAACTTTCTGTGCATAGGGGTTTGTGGCTGTGCTGTGTTCACAGAGTGAGGGGTATCCTAATAACTGTGGGTATCAAATATCTGTGTGTGTATTCCCAGGTAAATATGTGTGCAATTGTGTATCATGAATGGGGGTTAAATGGCTGTGAACCAGGGAGCCACTGTGTATGTGTGAGGTGTCTTCCTGTGTGTAGTATCTCAGAAATCAGTGTGTGGGTAGATGATACTTTGAGTATCCAAATAACTGTGGGTATATGTGTGTTCAGTGTAGCAGTTTGTGTGTAGATTTAGGTGAGTGTTTTGATGACTGTGAGTACCTATGTGTAATTATGTAGTGTAGGATTTATATTATTTTCAGTATCTAGGTTGTATTTGTGAGATTGGTTTAGAAGTTTATGTGTCAGTATATGTGTATCAGGGTGTATGTGTGCAGTGTGCTGTGTGCACTGAGTCTTGATGTGTCAGAGTATATCAGGACACTGTCTCATTGTGTGTTACAGTAAGTTCCTGTCAGTGTGTATATTCTATGTGTGTGTGTGTCATTGTGAATCTCTGTGTGCAGCATGTGTGGTGACCAGTTGGATTATGTGCAGTGTACATCTAGTGTGTAGGCTTTGTCTGCTGTGTGTCTTAGTAATGTGGGTGTGTGAATGCAGTATGTGCATTGGAGTGTTAGAGCCTTGTATCAGTGTGTTAAACCTGTGTGTGACAGAGAGTGTGTGTGGGTCTTAGAGTTTCATTTGGGGGTTTCACTTCACAAGTGTGTATTAGTTAACCAGTGTGAGTTTTGCCTGTGGTTAGTGTATCAGTAGGTTGTAGGTAAAGTCTGAACAATTTTAGAATGTGACTAGAGAGTGTAGAATGTTCCAGGTTTCAGTCAGATGCCTGTGTGTGAGATGAGTGCCTGGGCATTTTGTGAGTTTCCTATGAATGCCAGTGAGTTGGACCTATGTGAATCAGTGCAGTGGTTGTGACTGTGAGAACTCAGTGAGGAGTTCAATTATCTGCCTGTGTGTGTGTGTGAGTTCCTGATTTTAGTTGTAGTTCAATGTGACTGAAGGGCAGAGAGATTGTTTCAGTAAAGTTCTGTAGGTGTGAGAGTAGCTGGGTATTTCAAATATCTAAGGGTGTTGTGTAGTTAAGATTAGTAGAGTGTGTTAATGTGTGCCACAGAGCCTAGTAGTGTATTCCAGGACTTATGCCAATACCTGTGTTGCCTGTGAGCAGCAGTTAAGTGTGCAATGAGGACTGTTAAGACTCAGGTTCAAAATCATTGAAGGATGTAGGATTTTTGTCTTTTGTTCAGGGAGTACTAGGTAGGCTGGGAGTTTGGGGTACAATAATGGAGTTGGATATAAGTTGGTGGTTTAGTGCTATTTTACAAATATTAGTAGTATGTGTGTGTGTTTTAGCATGTTAGGTATCTGTCAAATGTAGGGAGGCAGAGTAATAATTTAGGGTTTAGTAGGTTCAGTATCAGTTGATGCCAAGGGTAGTGATAAAGTGTATAGGTAATGTGATACTAGTAGTTAAGTTATTGATTATATGTATACCTAACTATATATATTGTATGATACTTAGTATCCTTAATATCTAAGGAGATCTAGAATCTAGGTATTGACCAATACTAAGATACGGACTAAGATATTGTGGTTCAGGGTGAGATATTCACTATAGGTCAAGATATTTTAGGTAATAGGTTATATATGGGTGATATAAGCTTGAACTTACTAGTATGGACTTAGAAACCTAGGTATAACCTAGTTTTGTCTAGTATTAACTAGTTTTGACCAAAAACCTAGAATTGGCTTAGTAACACCTAGTATAGACCTAGAAATGGCCTAACACCCCATTTCAACTTAGCTAATCACTTTTATCTTTCCAAACACCATTTTAACATTGTTATCTTATATATAGGTCATTGTGATTTCACTTTGGGCATCGATCCTCACATTTTGCTCAGGACCACAGGCGAGTACATTCTCTGACAGTTTTCATTGTTGATTATTTCTATAAATTGTAGTGTATTACATACTTGATTCCGACACTATGGATACACGGGTTAGCACCCTAGATCCCCATCATGAGGAGTCGTGATTGGAATCCATCGTGCTAGCTGGGGGATGGGGAACTGTTAGTAGATTATGTGATCATATCCACACTTACCATGCATCATAGCTCACCCCACATCTCACGTCGGATGCGGCCTGACCATCATCATGCCTCATAGCTGTTATATATGATTAGCCTGACCATTATCATGCATCATAGCTAACCATATGGTTAGCCTGACCTTCAAGAATCATAGCTAATCATATATAACCAGCCTGATCCAGTCCCAAGCCGATCACATAATAAACTAATATTTCAACCACTTAGTTAGATGTTTTATCTTTATTCAGATTACTTGTTCTAGCATTCACTATTTATTGCTCATTGCTAGATGCTCTATTGTCTATTTCATTTTCTCCTGTACTTCTCATTTTCAGCATTTATTTCCATCTTGTATCTCTTACACTGTTTATAGATTTTGTCAATTTAATGAAACTGCTGTTAGTGCTTGTGCTTCGCTCCAATCCTGACTGGATAACAACATTTTCAGAGAACCTGGAGGACTTTTGCCCTACTCATTACGGTCCAGGAATAGAGGAGGATTTCACCCCAGAAATCCCAGAGGAGGTGCCTATCCTAGAGGAGAACTTGCCTGCCCCTGCTTAGATTACTTTCTGCATTATTGTTTTAGACTGAGACTGAGACTGAGATGTATTTATTTTTAATTGTGACTTTGCGAGGTCATTTAGACCCGGGATTTGAGTTGGACTTCTTGTGTTTGGTTTAAATGGAACTCTTTTCAATTCTCATCGTGCCATTATGTTATAGTTGTGATTGAGTATATTATAGAACTGTGTTTGATTTATCATTGTCCTCCGTACGGAGTTGAGACTATTGACAGGATATACTATGTTTGTGACCTAGACAGCGTTCTACCGCCGATGCTGCGGCGTAGGCTGGACGTACCCACGACTCATGCCCAATTTCCGGGTGCGGGTCATGACACGTTTTTAGTGGTGGCCCATGCAGGTCTGCTCTGTGGTCAGTAGTCTTAGATTCACATTAGAGCGATATTGTAGTAATAGGAATTAGGCCAAGGATATGCTCAATCACAATTAGGGAATTCTGATTCTTATGATACTATTCTTAATGATTAATTCCTTTAGAAATTTTTCTGTCCTTCCTTGATATCATATCTATTGCCTTAATTGAATCTTTCGATCTATCTTCAGGATGCCGCCAAGAAGGTCCCAGAGACTCGGAGCAGCAGATTCAGAGAGGTCTGCCACCTCTCGCACTGCCGGACAGACATCAGCACCACCTCCTACATCTCCAGGACAAGTGGGAGTGTCTGCAGCATTCGGGGGTCCTCCACCACCAGTTCAGAGGGTCCCCACAGCTACGACGGCACCACCACCTCCACCACCACCAGCTCAGCATCCAGGAGGTGTGCCCGTCGATGGGGCCCAGATGTTCGCTTTGATACACGGCATGGTCGATGCCCAGAGGACGTCGGCAGAGGCCCAGAGAGTGCAGGCTGAGGCACATCAGGCCCAGACAGAGATGATGAGGGTGAACATGGAAAATGCTCACCAAGTGGCTCTCCAAGCTGTGGAGAGAGTCACTCAGCAGCAGCAACAACCTGGTCAGCAACAACAGAGGCCGGGCACCATTGTGGACTTCAAGAGGATGATGCCTCGGGAGTTCAAGGGGACAGAAGGGATACTCTATGCCGATGATTGGCTAGAGGACATCGAGAGGAACTTGCGTTTGGCGCAGATTCCAGAGGCGCTCCAGATCGAGGCCGCTGGCAGCCAGATGTTCGACATTGCCTTGACATAGTTTCGCACGGAGCCGAGACTCTTGCGCGGGGGACTCACTTGGGAAGCTTTCAAGGAGCTCTTCAAAGAAAAGTTCTTTCCTGATGTCGCCCTGGGAGCTTTGGAGAGTCAGTTCCATGACTTAGCCCAGGGGAGCTCGTCCGTCGACGAGTATGCCGCGGAGTTTTCCCGCCTGAGCCGCTTCGCGCCATCGATGATTAGAGATCCGGGGGACAGGGCCCGGAAATTCAGAAAGGGGCTGAAAAGAGAGATCAAGTCTCGCACGTCGGGACGTCGCACAGCTACCTATGAGGGCATATTGATGGATGCCCAAGTAGCCGAGGATGACTTGGACCTCAGACCCAAGAGGGGACGCGATGTTTCCGGGGGAGCAAACAGTAGTGCGGGACCAGGCAAGCGTCCACACTTTCAGCAGCAGCAGAGGCCCTTTCAGCAGCAGCATCAGGCACCAGCCCGAGGGCAGGTCCAGCAGCAACAGAGACAGAACCAGCCCGCCATCCAGTGTGCGTACTGCGGGAAGACAGGACATACCAGAGAGAACTGCAGGAAGAGGTTAGGCTCATGTTTGTACTGCGGATCGATGACACACCAGCTGAAGGATTGCCCTACCATTCGGACTCGTCCAGGTCAGGGTGGAGCAGCCGCCCAGAGAGGACCAGGCAGGGTACCTACCGTACCAGGAGGCCAACAACAGAGGGGACCACTTCCACCGCAAAATCAGAAGTTCGCCCAGCATCAGCAGCAGAGAGGTGCACCCCAGGGGCGAGCATACGCCATGGCAGTCGAGGAGATCGAGCCAGCAGGAGACTTGATCACAGGTTCGGTTCTTCTCGATTGTATTCCTGCATTTACCTTATTCGACTCTGGCGCTTCCCATAGTTTTGTGTCTGTATCATATGCACTTCGACATCATTTAGACACAGAACCATTAGCTAGGACTTGCAAGATCATGACTGGTGGAGGTATTATCCTAGTCCGTGATCACTGCAAGGACAGGAGAGTATCAGTAGGAGGCCGAGACTTGAGCGTGAGCTTACTTGTCATGCCACTTCCGGGGTACGATATTGTACTCGGAATGGACTGGTTGAGTAGGCATCATGCTACTATAGATTGTTATAGAGGCAGAGTATTGTTTAGACCACCAGGAGAGCCGGAATTTGAGGTCGTCAGAGAAGCAGCAGAACAGAGGAGGAGCACATTTTGCGGAGCCAGGACGGAAGAAGAGGAGTTGCCACATCCTCTGATAGCGGAGTTCCTGGATGTATTTCCAGAAGAGTTGCCAGGCTTGCCGCCAGACAGAGATGTTGAATTCTCTATAGACTTGGTTCCAGGAGCGGAGCCCATTTCACAACACGTCTATAGAGTCAACAACAGCGAGCTGGCAGAACTGAAGAAGCAAGTTGAGGAGCTGCAGGACAAAGGCTTCATCAAATCCAGTTCATCACCATGGGGAGCTCCGGTATTGTTCGTACCGAAGAAGGACGGCACGGTACGCATGTGCATTGATTATAGAGCTTTGAACAATATCACTATCAAGAACAAGTACCCGCTGCCGAGGATAGATGATCTTTTCGACCAGTTGAGCGGGGCGAGGGTGTTTTCAAAGATTGATTTGAGGTCAGGCTATCACCAGGTGAAGGTAAAGAAAGAAGACACGCCGAAGACAGCTTTTCGGACCAGATACGGCCAGTTTGAGTTCATGGTAATGCCATTTGGTTTAACCAATGCACCGGCAGTATTCATGAACTTGATGAACAAGGTGTTCCACCAGTACCTTGACAAGTTCGTGGTGGTGTTCATCGATGATATTCTTGTGTATTCCAAGACACCGGAGGAGCACGAAGAGCATCTAAGATTGGTCTTAGAGACTCTCAGGAGGGAGAAGCTGTACGGGAAACTCTCTAAGTGTGAATTCTTCCTTGACAAGGTCAAATTTCTTGGGCATGTGGTATCGGGTGACGGAATCTCGGTAAACCCAAAGAAGATCGAGGCAGTAGAGTCGTGGGCTACCCCCAGTTCGGTAGCTGAGATCAGGAGTTTCCTCGGGCTTGTAGGATACTACAGGAGGTTTGTACAAGACTTCTCCAAGATTGCAGCACCGATGACCAGACTGACTAGGAAGGATGTGGATTTTGTGTGGACGGAGGAGTGCCAGGCTGCATTTGATGAGCTGAAGAAGAGGTTGACGACAGCTCCAATTTTGACGTTGCCATCAGGGACAGGTGGTTTTACCATCTACAGTGATGCTTCAGGGAAGGGTCTGGGATGTGTTCTTCAACAGCACGGGAAGGTAATTGCCTATGCTTCCAGGCAGTTACGCCCTCATGAAAAGAACTATCCCACCCACGACTTAGAGTTGGCAGCAGTTATCTTCGCTCTAAAGCTGTGGAAACATTACCTGTACGGAGAGCGTGTGGAAATCTTCACAGACCACAAGAGCTTGAAGTACGTGTTCACACAGAAGGAGCTGAACATGAGACAGAGGAGGTGGTTAGAGTTGATGAAGGACTTTGACATCTCATTGCAGTACCATCCAGGGAAGGCTAACGTAGTCGCCGATGCCTTGAGCAGGTATCCGATGGCTATGTACTTGACAACAGATAGGCATTTGTTGGCTGATTTAGAGAGCTTGGAGATTGAGGTGTTAGTTCCCGGTACCGAGATTCAGATGTGGGGATTACAGATACAGTCCGAGCTGATGGACAGGATCAGAGCTGCGCAGTACGATGATAAGACTCTGAGGAGTATCAGAACCCAAGTTCAGATGGGTTTGTCAGACGACTTTACTATCGCAGATGACGGTTCTTTACGGCACGGCACAAGGATATGTGTGCCCAGCGGGGAGCTGCGCGAGGAGGTTTTGCAGGAGGTACACCGCTCTCAGTACTCGATGCATCCCGGTGCCAACAAGATGTATCGGGACTTGAGAGAGCACGTATGGTGGTATGGAATGAAGCGCGAGGTAGCACGCTTCGTGTCTCGGTGTCTAGTGTGCCAGCAGGTGAAGGCAGACCGGCAGAGGCCAGGAGGTTTGCTTCAACCTTTACCGATTCCAGAATGGAAATGGGAGCACGTGACCATGGATTTCGTTTCAGGGCTTCCACGTTCTCCAGGAGGGAAGGACGCGATTTGGGTCATCGTGGACAGGTTGACCAAATCAGCCCATTTCTTACCTTTCAAGGTGGGCACGTCGACAGAGAAGCTAGCAGAGATGTACGTGCGACAGATTGTTAGGCTTCATGGAGTTCCTGTGAGCATCGTCTCAGATCGGGATAGTCGTTTCACTTCCCACTTCTGGAGGAGTCTACAGGCTAGCTTGGGCACTCAGCTCAAGTTCAGTACCGCATATCACCCCCAGACAGATGGGCAGTCTGAAAGGACTATTCAGACTCTTGAGGATATGCTACACATTTGCGTTCTAGATCTCGGAGGTTCTTGGGAGGATCATCTGCACCTGGTAGAGTTCGCCTACAACAACAGCTACCAGGCCAGCATCGAGATGTCACCGTTTGAGGCTCTTTATGGACGGAGGTGTCGTACACCGCTATCGTGGGACGACGTTGGAGAGAGAGCCTTGCTAGGACCAGAAATGGTCGTGGATGCAGCAGAAAAGGTGAAACTCATCAGAGACAGACTGCGAGTGGCGCAGGACAGACAGCGGCATTGGGCCGACAGCCACCGTAGACCCCTTGAGTTTCAGGTATAGATTGTTGTTTTCTGGTTGTGTTGTTTGTTTGTTTAGACTGCGTGTTGAGACTGTTTTTGTGTTAGGTTGGCGATCTAGTTTTCCTACGGATTTCTCCGACGCGTGGAACGATTCATTTTGGCAGAGGCGGGAAGCTTAGCCCACGCTACATCGGACCCTTCGGTATTCTGGCGAGGGTAGGTGCAGTGGCGTATAGACTGGACTTGCCGCCTGCATTGGAGGGAGTGCATAATGTGTTCCACGTGTCGCAGCTGAGACGGTACGTGGCAGACCCTAGTCACGTACTTGATCACTCGGAGATTGAGGTTGGTCCAACGCTCAGCTACCCTGAGCAGCCCGTAGAGATCTTGGACCGCAGAGAGAAGGTGTTGCGGAACCAAACTATTCCCTTGGTTCGCGTAGCGTGGAGACATCACTCTCCAGGGGAGTTGACCTGGGAGAGAGAAGACGAAATGTGCGAGCAATACCCGTATCTCTTCCAGACTTGAGGTATATTTCCTTTTCTGATTAATCCTTGTTGCAGTTCAGTCCAATTTCGAGGACGAAATTTCTTTTAGGAGGGCCATATAAGGGTCTTTCTGTAATTTAGCTATTTTAAATGATTATGAATTTAATTATTTGCTGAATTTTATAACTATTATATATTGTTAATAATATTTAGTTTTAGGTCTAACCCTAGAATTTAAAATTTGGGTGAACCCTCAATACCCTAGACTGACTTAACCTGAGTCTATTAGGTTCTACGTGACTTAACATAAAGGTTTAACCTAAAACTAAGCTTGGAAACCCTAACCTAGTTGTTTATATAAAAGGAAGCCTCTTTCTAGGCTATTCTTCACGTAGAGAGAAAGGAAACCCTAGCCTCCACAAGAGAAACCTATTCTCCACCCCATTTTCGAGATTAAACCTAGGATTCCATTTTCCCCTTCTCCAAAGCAAGGAACGAGGGTCAGGAAGCCTTGGAAAAGAAGAACTTCATTGAAGAAACCTTCCCTGCAGGTAAAACCCTAGTTTTCTTCATTAAATTCCTGTTTTCAGATGTTGATGGTTATTAGGAACCCACCCCTTTACTGTGTAATTCAGATTTAGGGTTTTGGATTAGGTTGGTGACCCGCATGGGGTTTTCCCCAATTTTCCAGGAACCCTAACCCTAGGATTTGTAGGTAGACTGATTTTTATCTCATACGAATAGATTTGATTATGATTTTAGGGTTTAGGTTTGGGTTTTGTTGGAGTTCTTGATGTGGGATTCGTTCATGCCCTTCCTGTGGTTGATGGAATGTCTATTAGGGTTTACTTATCTAGGTATTCTAATTTCTGCATGTTTGGGTATACCCAGATAAATTTCATAGGCGTATAGATTGACTGTGTCCCTGTGTCAGCAACAAGGTATTATGGGGACTGATATTTATGTATCAGTATAGTAGCAGTGAACTACAGCATACAATATGCTAAACTTGTAGTTCCCGTACAGGGTGCAGTCGGGTAGAGCAACTGTGTGGGTGTATTTCTGTAGGGTGTTCATGAGTTAACTTTCTGTGCATAGGGGTTTGTGGCTGTGCTGTGTTCACAGAGTGAGGGGTATCCTAATAACTGTGGGTATCAAATATCTGTGTGTGTATTCCCAGGTAAATATGTGTGCAATTGTGTATCATGAATGGGGGTTAAATGGCTGTGAACCAGGGAGCCACTGTGTATGTGTGAGGTGTCTTCCTGTGTGTAGTATCTCAGAAATCAGTGTGTGGGTAGATGATACTTTGAGTATCCAAATAACTGTGGGTATATGTGTGTTCAGTGTAGCAGTTTGTGTGTAGATTTAGGTGAGTGTTTTGATGACTGTGAGTACCTATGTGTAATTATGTAGTGTAGGATTTATATTATTTTCAGTATCTAGGTTGTATTTGTGAGATTGGTTTAGAAGTTTATGTGTCAGTATATGTGTATCAGGGTGTATGTGTGCAGTGTGCTGTGTGCACTGAGTCTTGATGTGTCAGAGTATATCAGGACACTGTCTCATTGTGTGTTACAGTAAGTTCCTGTCAGTGTGTATATTCTATGTGTGTGTGTGTCATTGTGAATCTCTGTGTGCAGCATGTGTGGTGACCAGTTGGATTATGTGCAGTGTACATCTAGTGTGTAGGCTTTGTCTGCTGTGTGTCTTAGTAATGTGGGTGTGTGAATGCAGTATGTGCATTGGAGTGTTAGAGCCTTGTATCAGTGTGTTAAACCTGTGTGTGACAGAGAGTGTGTGTGGGTCTTAGAGTTTCATTTGGGGGTTTCACTTCACAAGTGTGTATTAGTTAACCAGTGTGAGTTTTGCCTGTGGTTAGTGTATCAGTAGGTTGTAGGTAAAGTCTGAACAATTTTAGAATGTGACTAGAGAGTGTAGAATGTTCCAGGTTTCAGTCAGATGCCTGTGTGTGAGATGAGTGCCTGGGCATTTTGTGAGTTTCCTATGAATGCCAGTGAGTTGGACCTATGTGAATCAGTGCAGTGGTTGTGACTGTGAGAACTCAGTGAGGAGTTCAATTATCTGCCTGTGTGTGTGTGTGAGTTCCTGATTTTAGTTGTAGTTCAATGTGACTGAAGGGCAGAGAGATTGTTTCAGTAAAGTTCTGTAGGTGTGAGAGTAGCTGGGTATTTCAAATATCTAAGGGTGTTGTGTAGTTAAGATTAGTAGAGTGTGTTAATGTGTGCCACAGAGCCTAGTAGTGTATTCCAGGACTTATGCCAATACCTGTGTTGCCTGTGAGCAGCAGTTAAGTGTGCAATGAGGACTGTTAAGACTCAGGTTCAAAATCATTGAAGGATGTAGGATTTTTGTCTTTTGTTCAGGGAGTACTAGGTAGGCTGGGAGTTTGGGGTACAATAATGGAGTTGGATATAAGTTGGTGGTTTAGTGCTATTTTACAAATATTAGTAGTATGTGTGTGTGTTTTAGCATGTTAGGTATCTGTCAAATGTAGGGAGGCAGAGTAATAATTTAGGGTTTAGTAGGTTCAGTATCAGTTGATGCCAAGGGTAGTGATAAAGTGTATAGGTAATGTGATACTAGTAGTTAAGTTATTGATTATATGTATACCTAACTATATATATTGTATGATACTTAGTATCCTTAATATCTAAGGAGATCTAGAATCTAGGTATTGACCAATACTAAGATACGGACTAAGATATTGTGGTTCAGGGTGAGATATTCACTATAGGTCAAGATATTTTAGGTAATATGTTATATATGGGTGATATAAGCTTGAACTTACTAGTATGGACTTAGAAACCTAGGTATAACCTAGTTTTGTCTAGTATTAACTAGTTTTGACCAAAAACCTAGAATTGGCTTAGTAACACCTAGTATAGACCTAGAAATGGCCTAACACCCCATTTCAACTTAGCTAATCACTTTTATCTTTCCAAACACCATTTTAACATTGTTATCTTATATATAGGTCATTGTGATTTCACTTTGGGCATCGATCCTCACATTTTGCTCAGGACCACAGGCGAGTACATTCTCTGACAGTTTTCATTGTTGATTATTTCTATAAATTGTAGTGTATTACATACTTGATTCCGACACTATGGATACACGGGTTAGCACCCTAGATCCCCATCATGAGGAGTCGTGATTGGAATCCATCGTGCTAGCTGGGGGATGGGGAACTGTTAGTAGATTATGTGATCATATCCACACTTACCATGCATCATAGCTCACCCCACATCTCACGTCGGGTGCGGCCTGACCATCATCATGCCTCATAGCTGTTATATATGATTAGCCTGACCATTATCATGCATCATAGCTAACCATATGGTTAGCCTGACCTTCAAGAATCATAGCTAATCATATATAACCAGCCTGATCCAGTCCCAAGCCGATCACATAATAAACTAATATTTTAACCACTTAGTTAGATGTTTTATCTTTATTCAGATTACTTGTTCTAGCATTCACTATTTATTGCTCATTGCTAGATGCTCTATTGTCTATTTCATTTTCTCCTGTACTTCTCATTTTCAGCATTTATTTCCATCTTGTATCTCTTACACTGTTTATAGATTTTGTCAATTTAATGAAACTGCTGTTAGTGCTTGTGCTTCGCTCCAATCCTGACTGGATAACAACATTTTCAGAGAACCTGGAGGACTTTTGCCCTACTCATTACGGTCCAGGAATAGAGGAGGATTTCACCCCAGAAATCCCAGAGGAGGTGCCTATCCTAGAGGAGAACTTGCCTGCCCCTGCTTAGATTACTTTCTGCATTATTGTTTTAGACTGAGACTGAGACTGAGATGTATTTATTTTTAATTGTGACTTTGCGAGGTCATTTAGACCCGGGATTTGAGTTGGACTTCTTGTGTTTGGTTTAAATGGAACTCTTTTCAATTCTCATCGTGCCATTATGTTATAGTTGTGATTGAGTATATTATAGAACTGTGTTTGATTTATCATTGTCCTCCGTACGGAGTTGAGACTATTGACAGGATATACTATGTTTGTGACCTAGACAGCGTTCTACCGCCGATGCTGCGGCGTAGGCTGGACGTACCCACGACTCATGCCCAATTTCCGGGTGCGGGTCGTGACACTTGTGTTTGCATATGCTAATACCCTGATTCAATATATATATGCTCGTGCTTGAATTAACTTGGTTTGCCTTAGACAGGAAAGGATACAATGGTTAGTTGGTATGTCTCACCGTGCTTCCTCTTATATCGCAAGGCGTACTGCCACACGATTTAGGTTATTCTATTTTTGCCATAAAACTGATCCTAAGGCAACAAGAAAGACAATATAATAGTTCGTGACGGAACTTATATTACGTGTTTGGATTTGTCTCATGTACTGATAATCTACCAGATTATTTGCAGGGTGCGGGAGAACCTCGTTCGGTGTGGACGCCTCCTTCGTGCGTGCTAAGGCATAAAGTTCACTCTGAAGCCTTGGAGTATTGCGTCCGAAACTGAAGCACATATACAAGAGATAATATTAGAATATCGCCTGTACATCATTCCACAAATATAGCCACTTTGCACGCTTTTACTGTTTCAGAGAGAAAGGCTTGAGCGACTTATAATATCGGCCATGCGCCGCCTGTAACACTTATTCAATATCAATAAAGAGTTTGTTTTACTTTAACTTGTGTTATTCAATGCTTTCGCTATTATCGACTCAATGAACTCATTACCAAATCGCCTATGCGTTAATAATTCTGCTGTACTCGGACAATCTGTACGACTCTGTGGCTTAGACCTCTTACCGCCAACCAACGAACCACGGTCTTGCACGGGCGTGGCTCACGTTCGTGCGGTATCACGCCCAGATGGGCCAAAGCGATCGTCCTGCAGGAGCGCTGGCGCGGTGATTCTCGCCTAACGGGGAAGGCCGATTAGCCTGCGGGAGATCGGGGCATGACAGATTGGTATCAGATCATGGCTATACGCCTTTGGACTTTGTTTCAATTTTTCTCAGCTTTGAAAGCTCGTTCGTGGGTTATGTGCATACTCTCTCTCAATGTCTCAAACGGAATATTCCAACAATGTGTCTAAATACTTTCAAAAAGTATATGTGAATGATATGATTGCTTGTATGAGATTATAATACGATTGGCCTTTATACCAACCTGTGTTAGACCATTTAGGATTAGACTTGTGCTAGAATCGCGACTTATGTGTAAACCCGAAATGCCTATACATGTTTGCCCAACTGGTTAGTACAAAATAGAATATTGCCCGAACGGTTAGCTTTGCACACAGCCTTTCGGCTAAGTTGTGCTGAGTATCGAAAGCCAAGACCTTCTGGTGCAAGCTAAGTTACAACGAGATTTGGATATCGTTAAGGAATAAGACAAGTCAGACTTAGAATGCCAACCGATAGAACATTCTCGGATTTATCGCTTAGGCAAATATTAGAGAATCGTGCTTAGATTTTGGGGAATAAATCAAACGATATTTCATGTCGGAAGATACAAATCGATTAAACTAGATTTGATTGGATGACTCAATTCTGAGTGGTGTATGGATCATTTAGAAATGTCCAAACCGATTCAGAGGTCTCGTACGATAGTTGGATCGAACAATTTGGAAGAATGTCTTGAAACAAAAATAATAAGGCTATATCAAATTGGGATTCATGAAAATAGAAATCGATATCTCGGTTAAAGAAACTTGTTGGAAACTTGAGGATTGTACGAGCGATTTTGGATTGAAACAAACAGGATTGAACTTGAATACAATATCGCTCGAATCGAAGTTAGCCAAAAATAAATATTGTGGTTTGATGAAAGAGATGAACGATAATGGATTTGGCTTAAAGTTTGGAAGAACGATCTTAAAATCAAGTTTGAAATGATAACTCTTAAAATCAGTCCCAACGACAATGATTGTCCTGCGGGAGCGTTGACGTGGTGATCTCACATTCAACGAGGGTGATCGAACTTGTAGAATACCAGAATATGACAACTAATGGATCATCTTGACTTTTGGTTCGACACGATAAGACAAATTTGGAATAAAAGTGATCAGATATGTTTTATGGATAAGTTAGCCAAGAACCTAAAATAAATTACGCTTGATGGTTTCGTGAACGGATACATGAATCAGGTTGAACAAATTAGAGTTAAACTAAAGGTTTAGAATCGAATATTGGCTTGGTGGACTAGACTTGGTATGGATATAAGATTCTATCAAAACATGTTTGGAGAGATAGACTATACAAATTACTAGTATTATCCTGCAACTTGGATATACTATAGATTTTACTGAACGGACTCGTCCCCCGTGCAAACGAACATGTTATAGTGTGTAGAAAAATCAGTATTCGATGTTTAGAAATTTGAGTGAAACAAGCTTGGGTAGATTACTCCGTGCAATTGAATAATGGTTTGACCTTAGGAATTAGGGCGAGCATCGTGCGACGAATTTGCACGATGAATCGCATGCTTGAACTTATACCTATGACCTTGTGAGATGACCTAGCAATTAGGCATAAGACCCGGTATCGAGTGAATGATCCTGTGTTACCGACTTTACCATATTGCTTGAACAAGCTATACAACTGGGACAACAAAACTTAGGGTTAGACTGGGAACGATAACGTGTGCTAAGTTTAACCCAAACGGATGAATGCTAGTCGATAAACCAGATAGATCGAGCTTAACGGTAGTGCAAATACTTAAGATTGAGTTAGAATGGAAAATGATATAGAATTTGATTGACCCTGTCGGAAGTATCCTTGTGAATCATAAAACAAACCCTTAAGATTTTTGCAAGTAGCTTGTACGATTTTACTATCTCTAAGTTTGGTTGAATGCATATGTTCGAGGGACGTCTTGAACGTGTACACGATCCAAGACTCAATGAGATGTGCAACTCGAGCGATAAGACTTCGCTATCGCTAAGTTGGTTGACATGCATATGTTTGAGGGGCACTTCGAATATGTGCACGATCCAGACTTGCGATATGCTGATCTCAAATGCTAGTACAAGTGAATATCCACCTAAACAAGTATAACGACTTGTATAAGTTTTCCTCAGCCTTAGATCGTTAACAAGATTGATTGAAACGTACCCCGCGATAAGCAATATGTCCCGCGCTAAGGTGCAAACGAGCCCAACTCAACATACACGTGACACGGCGCAAGGATCAAGTAGGAGATTGTGTTCGAATGGTTTTAGTGGTACCAATTGCTACACTTGAAATAGATTCAATAATGCGATAGAACGGACTGTGCTCAGTAAGTCTCGAGGATGAGACTTTTTCTGAGTGGTGTATGATGTAACACCCCGTTCCGCTTAAGTGGACTGCCGATTCAAACGGCAAAAGTGCAATATCCTGACCCACTTTGGTAAGGATAGAATACTCATTTGAGGCAAATGATATCCATACTTGTTCCTTCAGGAGTTTGGCTTAGTCTTTCAGAGGCTCGCTCGGAGTATTGCTCGGCCGAGGCGAATCATCGCTAAGGTGGGTGGCTACGGTGAACTTGTCTTTGCTTAGCCAGCACACTTAAAATATGAATATTTTATGCTAGTCACTAGGTGAATCACCCCCTGTATGCTAATAAGAATATAATGCACCTAGCTAAGGGAATAATCCTAACTTGTATTGCTTATGCTATAATATAAAAAATAAAACATTGCTATATTCAGACCCTCGCATGGTACCTTTGCCTTGTGCAACAAGACCCCGCTATGCCTCGAGTAGAACGATATAAATATTTCACACTTCGTTGTGCACTCCTTTAATGCTACACTGCACAACCCTAGACCATGTCGCTCGGTAAGTCCCTTTACGGTTTTACTCCTCGGCTTACCTTCAGGCCCGAGCGAACGTGAATGCTTAAGTTTTCCTTATGAATGCATGCTTGCCTGCTTAAATATTGCCTCGATTCAATGCTTATCATATAAATGCATGCCAATATCAAGTGAATGCTATCTTGCCTTATTTTCATTCAAACTACCGAAGGACTATCTAATAGTCGTTCGGAGCCAAGTATATGAACATTAAAAGTAATCAGGACCGTTTGGTCACCAAGGCATTTCCCGAACTAGGGAACTACATCAATGGACAGTCAAGCAAGATAACAATGCCTCAGAGAAAATTGATACTCGTCTTGTACTCAATCTAATGGCTCAGGGAGATTATCTAAGATAGATCATGCTATGTGATTATCTCATGCTCGTATTGCCATAGATTGCTTCGAGTCAGGTAAATACTGAACAAGAATCATATAATATAAAGCAATAAAAATTATAGCTCGTAGAGCATACTTGTCTTAAAAAAAATTGAGTTACCCTCTGAACCTGAAACCAAGCCCGCATGGTCATGGGCAACTTGTGCACAAGGGGGATTACATCATCCCATTTTCCGCAGACGGTCTCGGGGCACTGGGACCGATCCGATCTAGATGGACCCATTCTAGTTCTCTCCTTGTGTCATGACCCATACCCGATATAGGGGCACGAGTACGTGGGTACGTCCAGCCTACGTCGCAGCATCGGCGGTAGAACGCTGTCTAGGTCTCTATAATACTAAACATAACTCACAACCAGTCAATGATATCAACTCCATAAGGAGGACAATAAAAATAACATTGCTCAACAGTTCATAATGTATACTCAATCACAATAACTATAAGAAATAAATGGCATGATAAATGATAAGAAGTAATGACATAGTCAAGCACAACCACTCAAAGCAGAGATAAAACTAAAGTCTAGCTGTCTAACATAAATAGTCTCAACAAAGTCTCAATATAACCTCAACATAAGTCTCAAAGATGCATAAAATAACTGTCTAAATAGCTGCAGGTAGTATCTCCTCTAAAGGAAGCGTCTCCTCTAGGATCTCTGGTATGTAGTCACCCCCTACACCTGGTCCATAGTGTCTAGGACAGAAGTCCTCAAGATCCTCTGGAAAAATATTATCCAGTCAGGATTGGAGCAAAGTACAAGCGCTAACAGCAGTTCCATGTATATTGACAAAAACTATAATAAGTGTAAAGAAATACAAGATGGAGATAAATACTGGTGAGTATAAAATACTAGAATAAGAAATACTGGAGAATATACCATCATCAATAACTCAACTAGCAATGACAGAAATATAAGTGAATGCTAGAACAATGAACTAGAAATACAGGAATAAATATCTGGCTAAGTGTGTGAAACATCAGTCTATCATGTGATCGGCTTGGGACAGATCAGTCTTGTTACATATGATTAGCTATGATTCATGTAAGGTCAGACTAATCATCCAGTTAGCTATAATGCGAGCAATAGTCAGGCTAATCATATATAACAGGCTATGAGGCATGTAAATGGTCAGGCTGCACCCGACGTGATGTATGGGGTCAGCTATGATGCATATAGAGTGGGGTATGATCACATAATCTACTAATGTTTTCCCGTCTCCAGCTAGCACGATGGATTCAATTACGACTCCTCATGACAGGTCTCGATGATGCTAACCCGTGTATCCATAGTGTTAGAATCAAGTATGCTATACAACTAGAATCATAGAGATTATCAACATAATAAAAACTGTCAGAGAATATACTCGCCCGTGGTCCTGAGATGGCAATACCAATATCCTATTTTTGAAGTCTTGTTTGAACAATCCAATAGTCCTATATACATAATATAATAATAATAATATAGCATCAGTCGTTACACTGGCACACACACAACTTAATTACACTGAACTCAGAACTATGCTAGAGGTGATACTGGTCAATAAGCAGGGTCAAGTGTGCGTCTAAATACACAGGTATCATGTCCTCAAATACAGTACACAGCAAGACAACAACTAACCTAACACAATATCCAATTCTCCAAATCTTGTGTAGCACTAACACAGGGTCTAGCTAGCAGGTTAGGATACACATAAGGCAGTGAGTTACCAAAATACGTTTAATATTTAAATATATGGCACCTTAATATATTACATAGTATTACCCACTACATATATTTATATTAATACACCTAGGTCTAAACAACATATAAAAATATGTGACACCATCAATTAATAATTTAATTTCTAAGGAGTAAATACTAACACCAAATTCCATGAAGTAATTTATAAACCTAATTACTATTCAAACAATTTCTAAACCTAATTACTATGGAAGTAATTACTATTAAATCTTGCACACACATATACACTAGTCATTAGGGTTCACCCAAATGCAGTATTATGTAATAACACAACATGAAAGAAGAGAGGACAAGTTCAAACCTCGGTGTGCGCGTGATCGAGGAGAGGGTAGTCGATGTCGAAGGTTACGGTTCGTGGCATGGGAGGGTCCGTCGGCTCGGTTGGCAGCATTTCCTGCCAGCGGTTCATGTGGAAAACGTCATCCCTAACGATGTGTCTCGTGGACCAACTCGACAACATTGATGGCAACGGTTGATGGAGGGCGCACGTGCTCAAAGTTGCTCGATGGTCCAACGAGTGCTCGAGGAGCCTTGTGCGGGTAGGCAATGCTGGACTGGTAGCCGCGTGGTCAAGTGTCGGTGCTGGATGGATATTCAACTGCTTGGAAAAGACTCGGTAATGTTGGATCCGTCACATCGGCTCTGGGCGACGAGTTAGGCAGTACGCTGCTGGTGCATTACATCAACGCACTGTGTGATAACCGACGCACAGCCATGAGGGCGTACTCCATTCCGGCTGGAAAGATGATGTAGTCGGCTGTGCTCGGGTGATGAGGAGGCTGATGTGAGGTTGCTCGGGATCGACGATGGCGAGGGAAGGAGGTAGAAGAGGGTGGTGCGGTAGTGGTTGTGAAGTCGCTGTGGTGCGGCGGGGTGACAATGAGTGAAGTCGTGGTCAGGATGGTGGTGGTGGCGAGGTGTTAACGATGGTGGTGATGGTGTTAATGGTGGTGGTGGTGTAGATGATGATGATGGTGGTGTCGCTGCTGTGGAGTTCAGGCGGTCGAAAAGACTGGCAGCGGGGATCAGCTGTAGAGTCGGGGAGAAGTGGGGGTGAACGGGGTTGTCGTGGTGAAGGTGTCGACGGTGATCAACGAGGGTTGATCAGAGATGGTGTGCAGTCGGCGGTGAGGGGCTGAGGGTGACCGATTGGGTTGGTTTAGGGTTTGTTTAGGGTTAGGGTTCAGTTTGTTTTGAAGAGGGATGGTGATGGTAATGTAGAAAAATAATGGAGGAAGAGTTTTGCATGAGGGAGAAGAGGGTGATGACAATCTAGGGATTAGGGCTGACCATGCTTCCTATGGATAGGGTTTGCTTGTTTTTATATGAAAAAATTGAAGGGTGGAGATGTTGTTGGGTTGAATGGAGGGTGGAGATGGCTTAAAGGGGGGAGGTTTGAGTTTTGCACACTCCAAAATAATAGGAAATGAATGTGTGACCGATCAATAAGGGAAAAAGGGTTTTTTTTTTATGTGTTAGGTCCAATAGGAAGTGGACACCTCACTGCAATTTTGCGTAAAAGTCTAACATTTGAAAAATTGTACAAAAGTAGGGTTTTAGGATTGAATGAGGGAAACACCATATTTGGTGTGATGTATTGGATAAAAAGGGTGTTTGGTATTTAGTATAAACCTTGAGGGTGTGAATGGGGTTTGGTTTGGTATTGGGTCTAGTTTTGTGTTAAGTTGGGTCCTTGCACCAATTTAATTAAAATTAATGTAAATGGTGTTCTTAAATTAATTGGAAGTGAATAGGTTTAAAATTAGGTGGGACACAAGTATCTTGGACGTAAAAGACTCAGAATAGAATATTGTCTTAATTTGGGTTGCAGAAAATGGGTCAAGATTGTGTCTCCAATTTTGATTGGAACGCACAAAGATACAAAGTCGAATTTATTTGGAATTAAAAATAAATGTCTGCGACGAATATTGTGCGACTAAAATAAAGCACAAAAGAGGATATTTATGAGTTACACAAAGGTCAGAATGTTAGACTGGCAAGTCTAGGACAAGGGCGTAAAATTTTTTGGAAGGCAAAAGCTAGTGTAGTGCTCGAATTATCGAAGCAACGGTAAGTTACCACAATTAAATAAAAATTACAGTAATAAAATATAATCTCAATAATTAATCCCAAAAATTACTAATTAAATCCATAATCCTATATTCGGTCAGGGGTTCATCTAATGGGCTTCTAGGTCTAGTCTACTAACCCATGCATTAAATAACACTATACAATATATATATATATATATATATATATATATATATATATATATATATATATACACACATATCATGCAATTATTTAAAAATAAAATATATATATACATAATACTTATAATAAATAAAAATGACAAAATTATTCATATTTTAGGATGTGGTAGTGACAAGTCTACCCCCCTTAGAAAAATTTTGTCCTCAAAATTTAAGACACCTTGTCTCTCTCTGTCCAGTCATAACCTCTTTATTAATCTTCACTACGGTCAAACCCCCAACAATCAAGGTCTAAGAAAATCCTACCTACAGTCATACAACATGCAATCTAGATAAAATATGCATGGTTATGGTCTATTTTGTCACGGTATTGCAGTCTCTGTCAGGGTGTACTTCTAACTACATTCTAGCAAAAAAATCACTGATAAAAGCTACGGTACTAAGGAATCAATCAATTAATCTAATAGAAAGGAACAGAAAAAAAGAGAAGAACAGAACCTGCTAACACAACCATAGGTTTAATGATGCATCCAAAGTTTGATACCCCTATCCCTTTGGTACCACTATTTCTACTACAAGCACAACCACTTCTAGCTCTCTTACCCACTGCAATTGTTTATAATAGTTGTTCTTATCACTCAAGAGCACGCTAAGTGCAACACAACATACTAAGTACTTCTTACTCTAATACAACTCTAGATGGACAACCAAGTCAGTTTGTAGTGCCATCTCAGGCATGCTCAAGCCAACTGATCCTTACACATGCACATCCTCTACTCATATACTAATACACATTTCTAACCCACATCTATCTAAGTATACATATATATACTTACAGTCTCTAACACACAAGGTACACACAAATACACTAATTGTCTACACCCCTCAACTGTGTACTAAAATTTGCACTGCCTGGATTACTTGCACTATTACTTCCAATAATTTTTTATCCATATTAACTGATATACTAATCTAATATTATTACACAAGGTACTTACTGTTACTAGCACATCTCTCAACTAATCCTTGATATAGAAATATTATCACTCTTGGTATGGTAATACTAGCTTCATTATTAGATCACCTCATCGCACTCACTAAAACTCACAATCACTTGCACTAGTTATTTGTAAGATCCCTAATCCTAAAAACTCTATTTTTATTTATTAAAAATATATCTATTATTTGTACATCTAGAGGTTATTGAGCCATTATATATTTCTCCTAAAAAATTATTTCATGTAGGAGACCCTTTGGACAGTTGTCAGGTTAAACCATGTGCACCCATATAATTTTTAAAAATTTCTATGTATAAATATATATATATATATATATATATATATATATATATATATATATATATATATATATATATATATATATATATATATATATATATATATATATTATTAATAAGAAAAAGAAAATAAAATTTCCTATTGGTGTTAACCCAAAGCCCGAACCCGCGTATACTACTTCCCTGCGTAAAATCTACAATAGCAGCAACAGCCGCATAAACTTTGCCTCTCTTCTCCGTGCGTAATTATAATAGCAGCAGTAGCAAAACCACGCGTATAACTCAAACGCATAAACTTTTGTTTTTCTTTACGCGTAATACCAACTCTTGCGTAATATCCTTCACCACTTAAAATTTCTTTCACCGCGCGTAAAACCACACCCTTTAGAAAATATCAGTAACAGAAGCAAAACTCAACTTTGCTTTGCTTTCCTTTCCAACACGTGTAAGTTTCTCATTGCACCACTCCTTAACACTATTACTAAATAACCCTCAACCGAAACCAAAACTAATAAAAAGAAAGAAAACAGCAGCGGCAGTAGTTTAGTTTCTTAACCACTAAGTTTTCTCCACCGCCTCTTATTCCTTTTATATATCCATGTAATGCACTCCAAGCCCAAAAACCTTACTTTTTCAACTAAAAAAACACTATTTGGATGTGCACTACCCAGGACTTTTGCTCGGCAAGTATACCTTGCTATTGTACTGCTATTTATATTCCACATGATGCTCTCATTCTATTTTATTTGTGTATTTGCATTAGACCTAGTTTAAGAGACTACCTATTATCATGAGTCATTGGACAGGACACAGTATTATACATGTGGTGAGTCTCATATAGATCACGGACTGCGTGACAGGTCTAGCCTCGTGCGTATTAGTTGTGCGTTAGGAATAACTGCTGATAGAAACTTTGTATGCTAGTAGACCTGGCAGTTATTTAGAGGTTTTATCGTGTCATGGATGTGGCATGCTTAGAGCATGGGATGGGGAGAACAACAAGTAAGACATTTGGGCTCCTTTGCACTTTCCTTATATATAACCCGTACGCTCCACCAGAGATATGCGAGATAACCCCTATACTACCTGGCGGCCTCTGTCGTTCAAAAGACGACATGCTTTGTAGGCCTCTGATTCTTCGAGAAAATCATGCCAATCCCATTTATGGCCAAATAGTCCACAGGTTGGAAAGTTGTTCTCAAACTGCATTCACATAGACGGTTAGGTGACCTAGTGGATGTTTATATTTCAGTACTTATTGGCATATTTATATGTATCTTGTTATGTCCCACTGAGGACCTGGTCCCTTTCTAGATATAGACGAGCAGGAGTACCCACAGGAGTACGGACCTGGACCTGACTCCACGTACCTGGATGAGGAGGCCTTACCCTCAGAATACTTGTGATTTTATTACCGCTGTTTAGATATGTTGCTACTTCAGTATAGTCATTTTGTAGTGGATTTATTTCCACCTGACTATCAGACTTGATACTCATTTTTTGGATATTCAGAATTATTTAGCCCTTTATTACTATTGATTAATTGTGCTGTGGATGAGATATAGATTGTGTATAACTTTTTGTGACAGTATATTACCACTTGTGGATTGGATATTCATGTACAGCGTACGTATGTATATATTTTCCATATATCGGAGTTCGTATACATACGGCTGGGCGTGTTACGTATTCCTAGTCCTACGTATTTTGGGACTGGGGCGTGACATATTTTTGGTGGTGGCCCATGCAGGTCGGAATATATTGTCTTGGTTACGTAACTATACCAAACAAGCCTGTGTATAGGAATAGAGAATAAGGATCTCATTCACACTGGACTGAAACCTCATTCCTCCTTCCAACTACCCTATTTTCTAGATAACCTGAGTTTATGCCAGAAGCCCTTTACGCTCTGACCAAGGATCTTTATTTTTTTAGAGATCAAAACAAGGTGACTATTGTTGGCGTAAAGACCAAACAAACCATCTAGTTGGCATAAAAAGCCCACCCCAACGTAAACTTGAGAAATTTGAATAATAGTTAAAAATAGTGTAGAATAGCCTGATTAGGCGTAAAGTGTATAAATGGTAATATAATGAGTATTAATCACATACTTAGCTTTTCTAGCCATGACCAAGAAAAACCAAATCTCATGCATTAAATACAGAGATATGCCTCGAGCCCTGTGCAAGAAACAACTTTTTGACTTAGTATTTTGATGTTGTCCTTTTCTAAGCGTAAAACTCATTTCTATAGGCAGCATATTTCGAAGATCCATTTTCTTCCTTATAGATGCATAAAATGACTTCTGTCACTAAACGACAACCTGGGTCTCTATACAAAATCATCATCACAGCCGCCCTCTCGATCATCGTGTGGTACTTTTGTCAGACGTCAGATTCACTGATTTGACTGACAAACTCATCCGAGGAAAAACGAAGAGTTACTCGTATAACTTTGTGCTGCAAGGTATGCTATACTTTACGCAGACAATTTTTACGCAGATTTTACGCAAGGGTAAATTTTTCGCGTAGACTTTACACAGCATAAACTTTACGCAACCGATCTTTTTCCGAGTAGAATTTTTATACAGATTTACGCGGGCAGAACTTTTACGCAGACTTTTCCAAGAGCCATATTTACGCCAAACTTCCTTGATTCTCTACCTGACGCGGATAGTTCTAAAACCATGATTTACGCTGACAGAATTGAAACTATGTTTTCTACGAGAAATTTCTCAGCATATTTCATGCTACTACACCCTATTTAATATTCGCATCCTGTTTGATTCCTGTACCCTTTCTAAAGCGTTGTATACATCACCTGTAGAAAGATGGATATGCAGAAGGGATGTACTATCACCAATAATGACACAACTCCTGGAGTCAATGGTCAGACTCAAGGAGGGACCTCAACCACTCCTAGACTTCCAGAAATAGATGGACAGACTCACAATCCAGTCCTATCCGATCTTTCCGTTCCACCTAATGGGAACCTTTCAGCCTCATCGACACCGCAGGAATGCCAGGCACAACTGTTCCAATTCTTCCAAATAATGATACAGGAACAGAGACAGCAAGCAACAGAACAGAGACAAAAGTTCCTAGCAGCACTTGAAAGGATGGCTGCAAAGACTACTGTACCAACTCAAGCACTAGCTCCAGCCAGAGTTGGTTCAGTAAAGAACTTTGTACAAATGGATCCAAGGCCGTACAAAGGCATTAAGAGCCCAAAGTAAACTACCAACTGGATCACTCACACTCGGAAGCTATTAGAGGCATCACAGCTACCTGCAGACATATAGATGATAGGTGTAAGGACACTCCTAGATGGCAATGCTCACCACTGGTGGGAATCTATCGAACGCCAGCTGGGTACATACCAGACATGGAAGCAGTTCCTGGAGTGCTTGGAAAGAAAGTACTTCCCGGACATCGTCAGATATGAATTATAGGATCAGTTTCTCCATCTGGAGCAGGGTAACAGAACAGTTGACGAGTACGATGCCGAGTTTAGTCGCCTTAGCAAATATGGCGCTGCCCTGATACCAGATGACTTGGCCAAAGCTAAGAGGTTCCATCGCGGACTGACTCAGGAGCTACAATACTACACTAGCTCCCAATCCCGTATCTCTTATGCCGAGGTACTAACAGAAGCCAGATTGCAAGAAACTATCAGCCGAGGAAAAGGAGTTCAGCTGGGGATGCAACAATGACCAGCAAGGACACATACAGGATCGACAAGGACACAACAAATATGACCTATCAGACGTCCTCTAGCTAAGCAACAGCAGTACCAGCATAGAGCAGGACCGTATCAGGTCCCAAAGAAGCCCCAATACAATTATTGTAGGAAACGTGGACATATTATGAGGGACTGTCGATCTTGCCTAGGACAATGTATTAGATGTGGTTTCGGACAACATATGTTGAAAGACTGTCCTATGCAACAAACATCAACACTTCCACCGCCAGCACAGAGGCTAGTACTTCCAGCACCAAAGCCAGCTCCGTAATTGATGAGACAAGGAGCACCTCGACCTCCGGCCGCAGGAGGATTTCAGCGAGGACCACCGCTGCCTGCCCAGGAGGATCAATTTGCGAGGGCCAGACAGGGACAACCACAGAGGAACAGGCAAGCTTTTGCAATGGAAGTAGATGACATGGATCAAGAGGTCAATGTCATAGCAGGTATCACTCTTGTTTTTACTTTTCTTGCTGTGACATTGTTTGATACGGGAGCCACCCACTCATTTATATTATCTAGTTTTATTGCGAAACATAATATTGCCTCCATACCTTTACCTAGTTGTATTAGAATTCTTATCGGAGGAGGAGTAGTACCTGTTAATAGAAATTGTAGATCGTGTCCTATAGTGATACATGGTAGAGAAATGAATGCTCGACTCTTAGTCCTTCCCATGCCAACTTTTGATATCGTGCTTGGGATGGACTGGATGAGCAAGTACCACGCTTTCTTCGATTGCTTTGGCGGAAGCATTCTTTTTAAGGTACCCGGCCAGCCTGAACTTGAGTTTGCACGAGGATCCACAGAAACCCTTGATGGTATGCAGCTCACAATGGACGATATTGTCTATTATCCCATTATTTCAGAATTCCCAGATATTTTTCCAGAGGAATTACCAGGCCTACCCCCAATTAGAGGTGTAGAATTTTTAATTAAATTAACATCAGGAGCAGCACCCATAGCATCACATGTTTACAGATTGGCGAAGAAGGAGATGGATGAACTAAAGACACAATTAAAGGAACTAGAAGATAAAAGTTTCATCCGACCAAGTGCATCACCCTGGGAAGCACCAGTATTGTTTATACCAAAGAAGGATGGGTCAGTACGTATGTGCATTGACTATAGAGCCTTGAATACAGTGACAGTGAAGAATAAATATCTACTACCGTGCATTGATGACTTATTTGATCAACTCAGTGGAGCCAAGGTATTCTCAAAGATAGATTTAAGATCAGGATATCACCAGGTGAAGGTACGAAAGGAGGACATCCCAAAGACCATATTTCGGACAAGATATGGCCATTATGAGTTTTTGGTCATGCCATTTGGATTGACCAATGCCCCAGCTATCTTTATGGACTTAATAAATCGAGTCTTCCATCAATATTTGGACCAGTTCGTGGTCGTCTTCATAGATAATATACTTGTCTATTCAAAGAGCCACGAGGAGCACGAGAAGCACCTACGAATTATTCTAGAGACCTTAAGGAGAGAGCAGTTATATGCAAAACTTAATAAATATGAGTTCTTCTTGAACAGAGTTTTATTTCTTGGACATGTTGTTACAGGAGATGGTATTTCTGTTGATCCAGAAAAGATCTCAGCAGTCGAGACATGGCTTGTCCTTAAATCAGCAGCAGAGGTAAGAAGTTTTCTCGGACTTGCGGGATATTACCGACGGTTCGTAAAAAATTTCTCAAGGATAGCAACGCCTATGACCCAGTTGACTTGCAAGGATCAAGAGTTCATATGGACCAACAAATTTTAAGCCGCTTTCGAGAAGTTGAAGAAGCGACTGACTACAGCACCAGTATTGACTATTCTATCAGGATCAGGAGGCTATATGATCTACAGTGACGCATCAGGGAAAGGCCTGGGATGCGTATTGATGCAGCATGGCAAGGTGATTGCATATGCATCTAGGCAGTTGCGGGTACATGAAAAGAATTATCCAACTCACGACTTGGAACTTGCAGCCGTTGTATTTGCTCTGAAGTTATGGAGACATTACTTATATGGAAAACGAGTAGAAATCTATACCGACCACAAAAGCCTCAAGTATGTCTTCACACAGAAGGAGTTAAATATGAGGCAACATCGATGGCTCGAGTTGATGAAAGATTTTGAGATAGAACTACATTATCATCCAGGCAAGGCTAATGTTGTAGCAGACGCGTTAAGCCGAAGGCCAGCAGCTTATTTCTTGACGACGCAGAAGGAATTATTAAAGGACTTGCAAAGTCTTGACATTGAAGTAATGTTACCCGGAGCAGACGGGATACTAGCCAACTTGCAAGTACAATCATCACTAGTAGAAAGAATCAAGGCAACATTGCCTACTGACGCCAGATTCAGAAGATTAAAGGAAAGAACAGAGGCCAGAGAGCAGACAGGATTGCACATTCATGATAACGGGACATTACGATGTGGTAATCGTCTTTATATTCCAAATAGAAAAATTTGACAGGTGCTGATGACAGAAGCTTACAGTTCAATATATTCTATTCATCCTGGAGGAACCAAGATGTATTGGGATTTATGACAATACTTCTGGTGGCATGGAATGAAAAGAGAGATAGCTCGCTTTATAGCTAAATGTTTGGTATGTCAACAAGTAAAGGCGAAGCACCAGATAACACCAGGGTTATTGCAACCACTCCCGATTCCAGAATAGAAGTGGGAACACATCACTATAGACTTCGTCATAGGTTTTCCCAAAAGTCCAAGTGGTAGAGACGTAGTATGGGTAATAGTGGACCGACTCACCAAGTCAGCCCATTTCTTGCCTTTTAGAGTTGGCCAATCTACAGAAGCTTTAGCTGACTTATATATGACGCAGATCGTAAGACTGCACAGCATACCAGTAGGCATTGTATCAGACAGGGATTCCCGCTTTACATCACACTTTTGGAAGAGCATACAAGAGAGCCTTGGAACTCGTTTAAAGTTCAGTACATCTTATCATCCGCAAACAGATGGGCAGTCCGAGCGTACTATTAAGACATTGGAGGATATGTTAAGGGCTTGTATATTAGACTTTGGAGGATCCTGGGAGGACCATCTATATCTTGTGGAATTTTCTTACAATAATAGCTATCAGGCAAGCATCCAGATGGCTCTGTTTGAAGTATTGTATGGAAGAAAGTATAGATCTCCTGTATTTTGGAGTGACGTAGGAGAACGTCAAATTTTGGGACCAGAATTAGTGGTCAACACCGTTGAGACAGTTAAGAAGATACAAAGACACTTGCAAGCAAAAAATGGGCAGATCTTCATCGTCGTCCCTTGGAGTTCAAAGAGGGAGATCATGTCTTCTTAAGGATATCACCTACCAGAGGCACTATTCGATTCGGAGGGCGCGACAAGTTGAGTCCAAGGTATGTTGGACCTTTTGACGTGCTTCAAAGAGTGGGAGAAGTAGCATATCGACTTGCGCTACCATCTTCACTTGAGGGAGTAGATGACGTAATCCATGTGTCGCAGCTCAGGCGATATGTGGTAGACAGCAGTCATGTTCTGGACCATTCAGAAATCACCATTGGGCCAAGCTTGTCATATCAAGAGTAACTCGTGGGAATCCTTGATCGTCGAGAGAAAGTATTGGGAAGCCAGTCTATTTCCTTGGTCCGTGGGCCAAGCTTGTCTATTTTCTTTGCCAGGAGAATCTACCTGGGAATGAGTGTATGACATGCGCGAATATTTTCCGGACCTATTCATAGACCAAGGTATAAATTTACTTTGGTTAATTATATCTTATACCTTTTTTGACTTTCTACAGTGACTTAGTTTTAATTTCAAGGACAAAATTTTTATAAGTTGGGTAGAACCTAAGATCCCTAATCCTGAAAACCCTATTTTTATTTATTAAAAATATATCTATTATTTGTACATCTAGAGGTTATTGAGCCATTATATATTTCTCCTAAAAATTTATTTCATGTAGGAGACCCTTTGGACAGTTGCTAGTTTAAACCATGTGCACCCCTATAATTTTTAGAAATTTCTATGTATAAATATGTATATATATATATATAGATATTATTAATAAGAAAAAGAAAAGAAATAGAAAATAAAATTTCCTATTAGTGTTAACCCAAAACCCGAACCCGCGTATACTACTTTCCTGCGTAAAATCTACAATAGCAGCAACAGCCGCGTAAACTTTGCCTCTATTCTCCGCGCGTAATTATAATAGCAGCAGTAGCAAAATCACGCGTATAACTCAAACGCATAAACTTTTCTTTTTCTTTACGCGTAATACCAACTCCTGCGTAATATCCTTCACCACTTAAAGTTTCTTTCATCACGCGTAAAACCACACCCTTTAGAAAATATCAGTAACAGAAGCAAAACTCAACTTTGCTTTGCTTTCCTTTCCAACACGTGTAAGTTTCTCATTGCACCACTCCTTAACACTATTACTAAATAACCCTCAACCGAAACCAAAACCAATAAAAAAAAAGAAAACAGCAGCGGCAGTAGTTTAGTTTCTTAACTACTAAGTTTTCTCCACCGCCTCTTATTCCTTTTATATATCCATGTAATGCACTCCAAGCCCAAAAACCTTACTTTTTCAACTAAAAAAACATTATTTGGACGTGCACTACCCAGGACTTTTGCTCGACAAGTATACCTTGCTATTGTACTGCTATTTATATTCCACATGATGCTCTCATTCTGTTTTATTTGTGTATTTGCATTAGACCTAGTTTAAGAGACTACCTATTATCATAAGTCATTGGACAGGACACAGTATTATACATGTGGTGAGTCTCATATAGATCACGGACTGCGTGACAGGTCTGGCCTCGTGCGTATTAGCTGTGCATTAGGAATAACTGCTGATAGAAACTTTGTATGCTAGTAGACCTGGTAGTTATTTAGAGGTTTTATCGTGTCATGGATATGGCATGCTTAGAGCATGGGATGGGAAGAACAACAAGTAAGACATTTGGGCTCCTTTGCACTTTCCTTATATATAACCCGTACGCTCTACCAGAGATATGCGAGATAACCCCTATACTACCTGGCGGCCTCTGTCGTTCAAAAGACGACATGCTTTGTAGGCCTCTGATTCTTCGAGAAAATCATGTCAATCCCATTTATGGCCAAATAGTCCACAGGTTGGAAAGTTGTTCTCAAACTGCATTCACATAGACGGTTAGGTGACCTAGTGGATGTTTATATTTCAGTACTTATTGGCATGTTTATATGTATCTTGTTATGTCCCACTGAGGACCTGGTCCCTTTCCAGATATGGACGAGCAGGAGTACCCACAGGAGTACGGACCTGGACCTGACTCCACGTACCTGGATGAGGAGGCCTTACCCTCAGAATACTTGTGATTTTATTACCGCTGTTTAGATATGTTGCTACTTCAGTATAGTCATTTTGTAGTGGATTTATTTCCACCTGACTATCAGACTTGATACTCATTTTTTGGATATTCAGTATTATTTAGCCCTTTATTACTATTGATTAATTGTGCTGTGGATGAGATATAGATTGTGTATAACTTTTTGTGACAGTATATTACCACTTGTGGATTGGATATTCATGTACAGCGTACGTATGTATATATTTTCCATATATCAGAGTTCGTATACATACGGCTGGGCGTGTTACGTATTCCTAGTCCTACGTATTTTGGGACTGGAGCGTGACATATTTTTGGTGGTGGCCCATGCAGGTCGGAATATATTGTCTTGGTTACGTAACTATACCAAACAAGCCTGTGTATAGGAATAGAGAATAAGGATCTCATTCACACTGGACTGAAACCTCATTCCTCCTTCCAACTACCCTATTTTCTAGATAACCTGAGTTTATGCCAGAAGCCCTTTACGCTCTTACCAAGGATCTTTATTTTTTTAGAGATCAAAACAAGGTGACTGTTGTTGGCGTAAAGACCAAACAAACCATCTTGTTGGCATAAAAAGCCCACCCCAACGTAAACTTGAGAAATTTGAATAATAGTTAAAAATAGTGTAGAATAGCCTGATTAGGCGTAAAGTGTATAGATGGTAATATAATGAGTATTAATCACATACTTAGCTTTTCCAGCCATGACCAAGAAAAACTAAATCTCATGCATTAAATACAGAGATATGCCTCGAGCCCTGTGCAAGAAACAACTTTTTGACTTAGTATTTTGATGTTGTCCTTTCCTAAGCGTAAAACTCATTTCTATAGGCAGCGTATTTCGAAGATCCATTTTCTTCCTTATAGATGCGTAAAATGACTTCTGTCACTAAACGACAACCTGGGTCTTTATACAAAATCATCATCACAGCCGCCCTCTCGATCATCGTGCGGTACTTTTGTCATACGTCAGATTCACTGATTTGACTGACAAACTCATCCGAGGAAAAACAAATAGTTACTCGTATAACTTTATGCTGTAAGGTATGCTATACTTTATACAGACCATTTTTACGCAGATTTTACGCACGAGTAAATTTTTCGTGCAGACTTTACACAGCATAAACTTTACGCAACCGATCTTTTTCCACGTAGAATTTTTATACAGATTTACGCGGGCAGAACTTTTACGCAGACTTTTCCAAGAGCCATGTTTACGCCAAACTTCCTTGATTCTCTACCTTACGCGGATAGTTCTAAAACCATGATACACATGCTTCACTTCACTATTAAAGGCAGACATAAGGTTCCATATCTCTATTGATGTATAAGTATCTTCCTTTAACCTTTTATAGGATGATACACTAATCTGTGATACACTTTATACCTTCCATGGCCAATCTTGATATTTCTTAACCCATGGCACACTATTAGAATTTTCTAATACTCATGTTTCCACTTTCATGAATTCTCACACTGACACTAATCACCCACTGTGCATCCTGCACATAATTTCTAGACACTCTTCCATCTATTGCTTCCAACCCATCACTGGCCTCAATATCAGGTGATACATCCATCATTGGTCATCTACCGGTACACTCATATCTAATCACATCAAGGGCCTACTTTTATCTGTAACACAAGTCTTACTACTTAGCACAATTTATTCTTGTTCTCTCACACTCTCCTATACACTTATGGGTATCCTCCTACTATGGCACACTATTTAATACCGTGTATGCATATACATTTCTTTACTCTTGACACACCCAAGTATCAATCATCAAATTAAATATCATGCTCCATTAATTTTTAACACAATTTCCTTGATACTTAATTGTTTACATGGATCACCCAACTACATAAATTTATGACTATCCAGGACTGGCATGCTGTCTCTGATACTAACTTCTGGAACCCTCACTGATACTCTTTACTCCCCTTTTTACCTATAGTACCAATACTAACTATAATGACACCTATCATAGAACTATTGCTACAAGTTACTATGCTACAGTTTATCTCTAAATTGATGCCTATTGCTCACACGTCCAACCAAGAAACACTTACAGACTCATAAGCCACACTCTGAACATTCAACACTGATATTTAAGATACAGACTTAATTTCAAGTCACCAATTATCACACTAACAAGAAATCCTAATGGAACAAAGCTCCATAAGGAACTGGACTAAGGACTGAAGGTATCTCTACTGCCAGCAAAGAAAATAATGGAACAATATTCTATAATAACAGAAGTGGATAAGTATTAAGATGATACTTTAAGAACCAATTTAAGATACAACCTGATAATCATACACGTCTGTCCGAAATCATGAAACTCAGAATTCTCGCTACGCCAGTAAGCATAGCTGCGATAAACGATAGGTTTCATAACTAAAGTATGCAACTCTATAATCATGTCATCTAGAATCCTCGCTGTGTCGACTAGCATAGCTGCGAGAAATTCTAAATTTCATAACTAAGATATATACATCCGAAGTCAGGTACCTACGTTTTCGACACGCCAGCTAATATGGCTGCGATAAATTCTAGGCTTCATAACCAAAGTAGACGTTTCATCTTTCTTACTGTCCTCATCAACATATGTCATCAGATGATACCATAAAATTTAATCTGTAAAGTTTATCTCGATATGAAATAAAACTCAACAATGACACCAAGAATTAAATTTAACAACCGATCAACAAGAATCAAATTCAATAACAACAAGCGAGAGCGGACGAAAACAAGGAAAAAGATTTAAATTGGAAATTATAATAAGATTCTCAAGGGTCATCCCAGGAATCTCTCAAGAAATAATTTGTGATTAAGTATCATCTTTTATCCTAGTATCCTATGTCCTATATCCTATCGCAGGTACGCAGTAGTACAACTAAGACGTCGCACTACCACGATATCACACTACTTACGAAGTTTGACCTGCATGGGCCGCCACTAAAAATATGTCATGACCCGCACCCGATATAGGGGCATGAGTACGTGGGTACGTCAAGCCTACACCGCAGCATCGGCAGTAGAATACTGTCTAGGTCTCTATAATACTAAACATCACTCACAACCTGTCAATGATATCAACCCCATAAGGAGGACAATGAAAATAACATTGCTCAACATTTCATAATGTATACTCAATCATAATAACTATAAGAAATAAATGGCACGATAAAAGATAAGAAGTACTGATATAAGTCAAGCACAACCACTCAAAATAGAGATAAAACTAAAGTCTAGCTGTCTAATATAAATAGTCTCAATAAAGTCTCAACATAAGTCTCAACATAACCACAACATAAGTCTCAAAGATGCATAAATAACTGTCTAAATAGCTGCAGGTAGTGTCTCCTCTAACGGAAGGGTCTCCTCTAGGATCTCTGGTATGTAGTCTCCCTCTACACCTGGTCCATAGTGTGTAGGACAGAAGTCCTCAAGATCCTCTGGAAAAATGTTATCCAGTCAATATTGGAGCGAAGTACAAGCACTAACAATATTTCCATGTATATTGACAAAAACTATAGTACAGTGTAAAGAAATACAAGATGGAGATAAATACTGAAAATAAGAAATACTGGTGAGTATGAAATACTGGAATAAGAAATACTGGGGAATATATCATCATCAATAACTCAAGTAGCAATGAACAAAATTATATGTGAATGCTAGAACAATGAGCTAGAAATACAGGAATAAAAATCTGGCTAAGTGTGTGAAACATTAGGCTATCATGTGATCAGCTTGGGACAGATCAGGCTTGTTACATATTATTAGCTATGATTCATGTAAGGTCAGGCTAATCATCCAGTTAGCTATGATGCGAGCAATAGTCAGGCTAATCATATATAACAGGCTATGAGGCATATAAATGGTCAGGCTGCACCTGACGTGATGTGTGGGGTGAGCTATAATGCATGTAGAGTGGGGTATGATCACATAATCTACTAATATTTCCCTGTCTCCAGCTAGCACAATAGATTCCAATCACGACTCCTTCCTGACAGGTCTCGATGATGCTAACCCGTATATCCATAGTGTCAGAAACAAGTACGCTATACAACTAGAATCATAGAGATGATCAAAATAATAAAAACTGTCAGAGAATGTACTCGCCTGTGGTCCTGAGATGGCAATACCAATATCATGTTTCCAAAGTCTCGTCTGAACAATCCAACAGTCCTATATACATAATATAATAATAATATAGCATCAGTCGTTATACTAGCACATACACAACATAATTATACTGAACTTAGAACTACGCTAGGGGTGATACTGGTCAACTAGCAGGGTCAAGTGTGCGTCTAAATGCACGGGTGTCATGTCCTCGATACAGTGCACAGCAAGACAACAACTAACTTAACACAATATCTAATTCTCCAAATCAAGACAACAAACTATAATACAGTCCCTAATACAGTGCACAGCAAGACAACAAACTATAATATAGTCCCTAACGACGTATCTCATGGACCAACTCAACAACGTTGATGGCAACGGTTGATGGAGGGCGCACGTGCTCAGAGTTGCTCGATGGTCCAACGAGCGCTCGAGGAGCCTCGTGCGGGTAGGCGATGCCGGACTGGTAATCGCATGGTCGAGTGCCGGTGCTGGACGGAGATTCAACTGCTTGGAAGAGACTCGACAATATTGGATCCGTCACGTCGGCTCTGGGCTCCGGGTCAGGCAGCACGCTGCTGGCGCATTACATCAACGCACTGTGTGATAGCCGACGCACAACCATGCAGGCGTACTTCATTTCAGTAGGAAAGATGATATAGTCGATTGTACTCAGGTGATGAGGAGGCTGATGTGGGGTTGCTCAGGATCGACGATGGCGAGGGGAGGAGGTGGAAGAGGGTGGTGCAGCGGTGGTTGTGAAGTCGTTGTGGTACGACGGGGTAACGATGAGTGAAGTCGGGGTCAGGATGGTGTTGGTGATATGGTGTTAACGATGGTGGTGATGGTGTTAATGGTGGCGGTAGTGTAGATGATGATGATGGTGGTATCTCTGGTATGGAGTTCAGGCGGTTGAGAAGACTGGCAGCGAGGATCGACGGTGGAGTCGGGAAGAAGTGGAAAAGAACAGGGTTGTTGTGTTAAAGATGTCGACAGTGATCAATGAGGGTTGATCGAAGATGGTGTGCAGTCGGCAGTGAGGGGCTGAGAGTGGCCAATTGGGTTGGTTTAGGGTTTGTTTAGAGTTAGGGTACGGTTTGTTTTAAAGTGGGATGGTGATGGTGATATAGAAAAATAATGGAGGAAAAGTTTTGCATAAGGGAGAAGAGGGTGATGACAATCTAGGGATTAGGGTCGGCCATGCTTCCTAGGGATGGGGTTTGCTTGTTTTTACATGAAAAAAATTGAAGGGTGGAGATGTTGTTGGGTTGAATGGAGGGTGGAGATGGCTTAAGGGGGTGAGGTTTGAGTGTTGCACACTCTAAAATAATAGGAAATACATGTGTGACCGGTCAATGAGAGAAAAATGATGTTTCTTCATGTGTTGGGTCCAATAGAAAGTGGATACCTCACTGCACTTTTGCGTAGAAGTCCCCAATATTTAGAAAATTACACAAAAATAGGGTTTTGGGATTGAATGAGGGAAAACACCATGTTTGGTGTGATATAGTGGATGAAAAGGGTATTTGGTATTTAGTATGACTTGAGGGTGTGAATGGGGCTTGGTTTGGTGTTGGGTCTAGTTTTGGGTTAAGTTGGGTCCTTACACCAATTTAATTAAAACTAATGTAAATGGTGTTCTTAAATTAATTGAAAGTGCATAGGATTAAAATTAGGTAGGACACAAGTGTCATAGACGTAGAAGACTCAGAATAGAATATTGTCATAATTTGGGTTGCACAAAATATATCAAGATTGTGTCTCCAATTTCGATTGGAACGCACAAAGATACAAAGTTATATTTATTTGGAATTAAAAATAAACGTCTACAACGAATATTGTGCGACTAAAATGAAACAAAAAAGAGGATATTTATGAGTAACACAAAGGTCCGAATGGAAGACTGGCACGTCTAGGACAAGGGTATAAAATTTGTTGGAAGGCAATAGCTAGTATAACGCTCCAATTATCGAAGCAACGGTAAGGTACCACAATTAAATAAAAATCACAGTAATAAAATATAACCTCAATAATTAATCCCAAAAATTACTAATTAAATCCATAATCCTATATTTCAGTCAGGTGTTCATCTAGTGGGCTTCTAGGTCTAGTCTACTAACTCATGCATTAAAGAACACTATACACTATATATATATATATATATATATATATATATATATATATATATATACATATCATGCAATTATTTAAAAATAAAATAAAAATATACATAATACTTATAATAAATAAAAATAATAAAATTACCCCTATTTTTGGATGTGGTAGTGACACCTTGTTTATGGGGACGTACGCAACGCCCTTGTTATTTTATCGTCGCACGATTGTTTGTCCCATACTCATTGAGAGGCGTCTATACCTGTTCGGCGGGATGGCTTGCAAGGCCCTGTTCAAAGCTTTCAAACAATCCGCTAGTGAGACATCGTCCATTTTGGCTATGCCAGCGACCCTTCTTGTTAATATAGATAAGTCATCCTCGCTTAGAGGCAATCTGTGTGTGAGTTATTGCATCATAGTCAATAAACTGAATCACTAAAGATATCCTCTACAATACTTCTGGATGACCTGTATGTTCGTGCACCCGATATGAAATCTCGTAATGAAATACTTGTGTTTGCATATTCTAATGCCCCGATACAATATATATATGCTCGTGCTTGAATTAACTTGGTCTTTCTTGGACAGGGAAGGATAAAATGGTTAGTTGGTAAGTCTCACCGTATTTTCTCTTATATCGTACGGCGCACTGCCATACAAGTTAGGTTATCCAATCTTTGCCATGAAACTGATCCTAAGGCAACAAGAAAGATAACATAATAGTTGATGCACGGAACTTATATTACGTGTTTGGATTTGTCGAGCGGGCGAGTAGCCTCCCCACTAGTGCATTCATGTACTGATAATCCACCAGATTGTTTGCAGGGTGCGAAAGAATCTCGTTCGGTGCGGATGCCTCCTTGGTGCGTGCTAAGGCATAGAGTTCACTTTGAAGCCTTAGAGTATTGCGTCCAAAACTGAAGCATATATACAAGACATAATATTAGAACATCGCCTGTACATCATTTCATAAATGTAGCCACTTGGCACGCTTTTACTGTTTCAGAGAGAGACTTGAGCGACTTATAATCTCGTCAATGTGCCGCCTGTAACACTTATTCAATAAAGAGTTTGTTTTACTTCTACTTGTGTTATTTAATGCTTCCGCTATTATTGACTCAGTAAACTTGTTACCAAATCGCCTATGCGTTAATAATTTTGCTGCACTCGGACAATCTGTGCGACTCTGTGGCTTAGACCTCTTACCTCCAGCCAACAAACCACGGCCTTGCATAGGCGCGGCTCACGGTCGTGCGATATCACGCCCACAAGGGCTGAAGCGATTGTCCTGTCGGAGCGCTGGCGCGGTGATTCTCTCCTAGCGGGGACGATCGATTAGCTTGCGGGAGATCGGGGCGTGACATGATGCATGTAAGATAGGGTATGATCACATAACTAGCTAATATTTTCTCGTCCCCGACTAGCACGATAGATCCATTCATGACTCATAATGAAAGGTATCTATGATGCTATCTCGTGTATAACTGTGTCAGGAATCAAGTATAACATTACAAACTAGAATCATAATAATCGTCAAAATAACAAAAACTATCAGAGAATGTACTCGCCTGTTGTCCTGAACAATGTGTGATGATCGATGCCCAAAATGGAGTCACACTGACATAAATATGGAATATCATTATTATTTGCTGTATTGGAATGAATAACATACTTAAACAAGCAAAATTAGGATTTCTATGTCAATTTAGGCCATACTAGCCAAACTAGGTCAACCTAAGATTTCTAGGTCCATTTCTAGGTCAAATAGTCAAATCTAGGTCAAAACCTTGGTTAGAGTTCCTAACTACCTATGAGGTAGGCTCATAAAGTCATATTAGTGATATCATGTTCATACTAGGTTATCTCTAGGTATCTTAGTTAATACCCTATGAATATTGACTATACAACTTGCTACATGTATATGTTTTATATTTATATACTAGTACTAAGTGGTATCATAACCTATACCCAATGCTTTAGCTAGTACCCCTAGATATTATAATACCTTGATGTCAAGTTTGTATCTCAACTATTTAGTATTACCTTAACTTACTATGATACAATAAAACACACTCAACACTTGGATACACACACCATATTTGAACCCTACTACAACAATCCATTCCTATTACTCTTCACTGAACCTGGACTGCAATTTCTGTAGTGCAGTCTTCCAAATTATAGTTCAGTGGTGTCTTAGTTGCATCATGCTATCAAGCAGCAATATCTTCTCATCTAATCATATACATCAGTTACTCCCCTTACTGATACTGCCATGATCCCCTAGCAGATATTCTACCATCTTAAGTATCACTTCTACTTATTGATACTCGATACTACACAATCCTTTCACCCATTTCTTGATACCCACCTTACTGTCACACTAAAATCTTAAACCACACTCTCATAGCTATATATATAACACCATATTCACTTAGATGTATATATATATATAGGTACACACTAACCCATACATGAATGACTGTGACATACTTACACTGGCATATCCTACTCACCTCCACACATATGAAGAATGAAACCAACACCCCCATCTAACATCTACTGCTATTGTTGTTGCAGTTGTAACTTCTGTTGTACTATATGTTATTTCCCCACACTAGGATTTTTGACCCCCCTCCATTTCCTAAACCAACTGCCATACCACCGTGTCACTTCCCCTTTCACCCACACAGGCACACCATACATGGCACACATGCCTCTCATAGCTCACGTTATAGCAGTGTACAATAATGTGTACTGATACACAAGTATCAGTCCACACACAGACATAACTTTCCCTCCTACATGATACACACAGTCTACTAATACATAGGCCCGACTCCTCTAGCTCACCCCACTCACACTTATGCATGTACAAACACACACACACACACACAAACTAATCATCTTATACCCTCACACTCTTAAATATATATATATATATATATATATATATATATATATATATATATATATATATATATATATATATATACACTGACCACTATATACATTATCGTATGTATATCACATTTATAATAGATACACATGCTAATAGCCAATTCATCAAACACATTGAGTGCACAAGTCAAGATACTCTCTATAGTGTCATGATACACTATCAACCAGCATGCCAATTTCCTAATACTCAACCAATATTATAAATACATATAATTGTATATAGCTAATATGATTAGTTGCAATAGAATTTAAGGAGTAATTATACTAACATACACAAAATTCTAAATTATACTCCATATCATAGCGTATCATAAAGTATCATGACACGCCCTACTCGTATCTAATTGTGGATACGTCGCTACCCTAACAATACTAATTTAGGCCTAATTAAACTTATTTAAGGATTAATTACACTAACTTGGTGCACCAATCTCGAATTTCTTCCAAATTGGACACAAACCTCAATGTAGAAGTCACAATAGGGATCATATAAAACTAGTTCTTCTTTCTATGAGTAGCCTTAATGCATGGGTGGATTTCTAATGCTCAAATGCAATAAATAAAATCTATTTAAAGATAAATTTTAGGATTATACCTATTGGAAGATGGATTTCTAATACAAAAATCAAATGGACACAATTAGGACACAAACACCTAGCCAAAACCTTCCTCTTCAAGTGCTTCTAGTATTCCAAGATCCTAGTGATCCTTAGATGGTAAGAATAAATGAGATTGGGGGTGATTTGAGAGAGATTTGGTGGAGGGATGAGTCAATTTGGGGAAGAGAACCAATTGGGAATGATTTGGAATAAAGAATAAGAGGAGACAAATATCCCTCCTATAATTAGGGCCGGCCATATGTGTCCCCCTCTCCAAGCAATGTAAAATATCCTATTTGCCCCCATTGAGTTATCATGAAGAAAGTTAACTAATGGAAGCTTCTAATCCTAATGGAGGTTTAATCTTGTTTCTAATTAATGGAAGAGGAAATAATTTAAATGAGTCTAAAGGAATAGTATAACTATTGGTTCAATGTGTCATATCATGTCTTGTTAGGTCAACTAATATCAAGTCAAATTAAATAGTCTAAGCTACTAACCATTAATAATAATAGTTACAATATATACAACATATACACAATATATAAATATTATAAAATGACAAAAATATCCATATTTTAGAAATATGGTAGTGACAAGTCTACCCTCCTTAAATTAATTTTGTCCTCGAAATGAAAGGCTAAACTAGTATAAGAACATGCCAGAACAAGAAGAATAATACCTCAAGGCTCAAAAAGATAAAGATATCGCTCACACATCTTATTCTTCCTCTCACAGGTTGACTCACCCGGAGAGTGATGCCTCCACGTGACACGAACCATATGAATCATCTGGTTTCGCAATACCTTCTTTCTTTGGTCCAAAATCTCCATTGGCTGCTCTGGATAGCTAAGATTTGGACCCACCTCGATCTCCTAGTGATCTAGTACGTGACTAGGATCTGCCATATACCGTCTCAACTGTGACACATGGAATACCTCATGTACTCCCTCTAGTTTAGGCGGTAAGTTTAGTCTATTGGCCACTACACTGACCCACGCAAGAATATCAAAGGGTTTGATGTACTGTAGACTAAGCTTTTTGCCTCCACTAAAGAGAATAGTGCCCCGTGTCAGAGAAATCCACAAGAATACTAGATCACCATCCTAGAATAAAATACAGCCTTAATGTGCAATCTAAAATAAAGCAATTACAAGAAACAGAAAACAAAACCTATACCTCAAACTCCAAAGGTCTCCGGTCAAATGCCGCTATCTGTCCTATGCCACCCGAAGTCTATCTCTAATAAGCTTCACCTTCTTAGCTGCATCCATAATCATTTCTTGCCCCAATAAGGCTCTCCCACTAACATTATCCTAAGATAAAGGAGTGCAATATCTCCGTCCATATAAAGTCTCTAGTGGTGACATCTCATTGCAGTCCTGCTAACTGTTGTCGTAAGCAAACTCTACCTGGTAAAGATAATCCTCCCAAGAACCTCCAAAATCCAAGACACAAATGTGAAGCATATCCTCGAAAATCTGAATAGTCCTCTCTGACTTTCCGTCTGTCTGTGGGTGATATGCGATACCAAACGTGAGCTAGTTGCCCAAGCTAGCCTGCAAACTCCTCTAGAAATGGGATGTAAAGCGACTATCCCGATCAGAGACAATTCTGATAGGAAATCCGTACAATCTGACAGTCTGTCGCACATACATCTCCGCTATCTTCTCTATTAACATACCCACTTTGAATGGCAAGAAGTGTGCCAATTTGGTCAACCTGTCTACGATAACACAAATCACATCTCTCTCTCCTAGAGAATGCAGAAGCTCCGAAACAAAATCCTTGGGCATATGCTCCCACTTTCAGTCAGGAATGGGTAAGTATAAAGTAAACCACCTGGCCTCTGCCTCTCCGCATTTACCTACTGGCATACTAAACATCTGGAAATAAAGCGCGCCACCTCCCGCTTTATACCATACCACCATACATGCTCATTCAGCTCTATATACATCTTATTGGCGCCTGGATGCATAAAGTACTGAGAGTGATTCGACTCCTGTAGAACCTCCTCGAGTAACTCCCCACTCGGCACACACAACCTAGTACAGTGCTACAATGATCCATCCTCAGTAATAGTGAAGTCCTTCGATAATCCCATTCGAACCTGTACCCTGATACTCCCCCGTCACTACCATATTTCTAGATGAGGGTATTTTTGTCATTAATATATTATTAGTTAGTGATTTAATGTTATATATTAGTAATTAATTATATTATGATATTCTATTTATTTATTTGTTAGTGGGCTAGCCTATTGTTATTTAGACTTGTCATTAGTGGATCCATTAGTTTGTCATGATCAATTGAGCCCAATATTTGGACTAGGCCCAATTAGACCATTCTATTAATTAATTAAGGAGATTAGATAAGTTCATGAAGAATTAGAGATTCCTAATATAGCCCTCCTAATTAAACCTTTTAACTAACTAGTGGGGGCATTATAGTCATTATGAATTACTTAGAGAAGGGGTTAGAGGGGGCCAGCCATATGAGTGGGAACGCTCTCTCTCCTCTCATTAGTTTATTCCAAATTTAGATCCCTAATTTAGTTCTTCCCTAAATTACTTCACCCCTCCACCAAATTTACTCAATTCACTCTCAATTTTTATTAATTAAGAAGCATTGGAGCTTGGATTGCAAGGAGCACTTGGAGAAGGAGCAATTGGCAATGAGCTTATGTCCAGATCGTGTCCAATTGAGTGATTCATTGGGAATCCATCTCCCAAAAGGAAAATTATGATTTCCCTCAATAATTAGACTCTAATTTATGCATTTGACCATTAGGAAACCTCCTTTGGCTTAGATCTATCCAAAAGAACAAGAACTATATTATGGTTTCTGCATAGGTTTTTATGCCCAATTTGGGGAAATTCTGAGATTGACACATCAAGTGTGTCATGAGACCAATTAGATCTAATTAGACTTAGATCGAGATTGTGGGACTAGATTCGAGTCTATAATTGGACACGTGTAGGATGTATCATGGCAATTTGGTAATACATGTTGATTTAGAGATTTTCTCTTAGACATGGGGATCTACACTTGTCATATTTTGCTATTGATACGTAAATGAGTAGCTAGCACTTTATATTTCTTATAATTATGATTCTAGACTTGATCATATCATTGGTGATGCATTTGGTGTAGTATTGAGGCTGTACTGTAAGCGTATCATAAAATGAGTGTGATACGGGTGGGATGCACTCCACGAGGTTTATGAAATATGTTACTCCATTTTAGTATTGTTATACCTATTTTAGATTACATTGATATATATATATATATATATATATATATATATATATATATATATATATATATATATATATCTTTGATTAGGATTTATAATAGGTGTTAGTAGGGTATACTATGTATATCTTATTGAGTGTATAGTGTCCGTATTCATAAGAATTTGTGTCTGTGGCAAGAAGAGGGGTTGGGCACAAAGGGTATTTTGTGGATGTATATCGGGTATAATCTCTTTAGAGGTAAATACCTGGGTTCAATGCAATGGAAGTAGGGGGTCTAATAGGTATTCAGTTGTGGCATAGTGTGCAGCAGTACATATTATAAACTGCTTGGGTAGGGGGTTTCGAGCAATGTTCAGTAGCATTAGGAGCACAGACAGTACCTGCACATGTTCATCAATGTATAGAGGCTGTGGGAGTCGGGTTTTGGATGTTACAGCAGTGAGCAATAGCATTATTTGGCTGCTACTGTGTGGGTGTTGTGTTGTTAAAGTTGCTATTGCTTTGTTGGAGTTGTTGTTGTTGAGATATGTTATGAGATAGGGATGTATCAGTTATGATATCGGACTTGTGTAGCAGCAGTGGGTTGATCAGGGGTCTGTGAGTGTCAATATTAGTTCATATATATTGATATATGTCTGCAACACTGTGAGGTTAGTGAGGATTATGTTCAGGTTAGTTTGTTGTCTTCAAGGGAGCTTGAGCAGTGCAAATTCTGCACCATAGAGTAGGGGAAAACTTAGTATACTCGATACTCAATATGGTCAGTATGGGTGTGCATCGGTTATAGAGTATTAGAGTTTGGGCGATACTTAGTATCCTATAGAGATGGGTATTGATATTGGTTAGTGAGTTAGAGTACTAGTTAGATGGGGGTTGGAACTTGAGTATCAATTAAGATACTCAAGGTATTCAGTACCCATTGGTTGGTAATTGATAATGGTACACTAAGGTAATTGTTAGTAAGGTATTAGTTTTTAAAGGGTGGTAAGGTTGAGTTAGTGTTAATTAATAGCTATTTAGATACTAAGGTAACACTGTTAAGGTATTGTATAATATATATATATATATATATATATATATATATATATATATATATATATATATATATATATATATATATATATATATATATATATATAATTTTGATACTATATTAATTAGTATATGTATATTAGTTATACATATTAATATAAGTATATATGGTAACCTATTACCTAGTATTAATAGCTAGTATAAGGTATGTATTTATATTGATATTATAAGGTATCCTAATGCCAAGTCTTAGCTAATATGACTTGTATCTCCAAGATACCAACCTAGAAACTTAGATATAGGCTAGTACAACCTAGAAATGACTTTAAGACCTAGAATTTGACTAGGTTAACTTATTTATAATTCCAAAACACTGTATTGATATAATATTCCATATTTAGGTCCTCGAGGCACCATTTCGGTTATCTTTGATACTTTACCTCGGATTCCAAGCGAGTACCTTCTCTAAAAGTTTTCTGTTTATGATATCTTCTATGTTTCTTGTATTTAGTGTAGATATTCTTGACTTCTTAACACGAGGTTACACGGATTGGTATTTCCTGACTTCCATTATGAGATGTTATTCCCTGTGAACCCTGTACGTATCCTGTGATCTTGTATATCGGTAGAAATCAATTCATGAGAAGATTAGCTTCCTTCACATAGAATCCCTTGTCGTAGCGTGTCATGGTTGGATCCACTATACTAGTCGTGGGCGAGAAGTGTTAGTTAGATATGTGATCATACCCCTCCCTGTGCATGTCCCTGTGAGTGTTAATCATACACCTCACGTATGGTTAATCAGACTATATTGCTGTGCAAGTACCCCAGTCAATCACATGTCGAAGCTACTACTCACTTACTTACTTAGTTGTATTTTTTGTCTCTTGTATATGATGCTCACCTCTTGTATTAGTTACAACATTTCTATATCCTGTATATTTTCTAATGCTCTATTTATCTTATTATTCTCTCTATTTACTATTACATAGTCTTTATCATTTATTCGGAACTGCTATTAGAGGTGTTCTTCGCTCCAATCCTGATTGGATATATTTTTTAGATGATTTAGATGACAAGTATCCTATACACTATGGACCTCAGGATGTAGTTGGTGTAGAGTTGGGGACGGTGGCTCGGGAAGAGCCGATACCTGGAGATGATCAACTAGTTGCAGATAGTTAGACTTTTGTATTAGATTGTCTCAGTTATACATTTTAGCATGTATTATATTTGAGACTATTGTGCCATTCTATTAGACTTGGATATGAGTTGTATTGACTGTGATTCATTTTCTTCTTCTATTCCATATCATGCTATATATTCCTCTAGTTTTATTATGATTTTGTATTGATTATTGTAATGTTCCTCTATTAGGAGTTATCTTGATTGGTACATATATTGTGTGAGATATTTAGATAGTATTGTTAACCTAGACAATATTATACCGCTGATGCTGTGGCATAGGGTGGACATACCCACGTTCTCGTACCCTTACAGCGAGTGTGGGTGGTGGCACTTTTTTATGGTGGCCCATACATCTCCCGGTCGTAACTAGTGCGATATCATGGTAGTGCTCAGACTTAGAGTATTACTACAACCCTGCTTTAGGATATAGAATATAGGATGAGAGTATAATCAATAACAGCTAGGAACACTTCTAATTCATTGCTTTTGATATCCTTATCAATCCGAATAATTTCTTTTTTGAAATATTATTATCTTTCTTTGAGGTTATCGTATCTTTGCGTAATATTGATCCCTTTTGTTTTGAATATGCCTTCAGGATGCCTTTGAAGATTAGGTTCTATCGTTCGGGAGTATCTACAGCTTTTTGAGCTACTTTCCAGCCTGTTATTCAGAGAGAAGTAGACACTGCTCCATTATCTCCAGCTTAGAGGATCGCCTCACTAGTTCAGGTGGAGATTTTTGTAGCAGCTTTTGGAGGTGCTCTACCTCCTATTTTGAGGACTGTTCCCTCAGTCGTAGAGGATCTTCTACCTCCACCATCCATGCCAGCAGAGGGAACACAGATGTTCGCATTATTCAGATAGATGATGGAGGCCCAGAGAGCCCATACTGAGTTTTAGCAAAGGCAGATGGACAAGATGCCGGAAGGCATCGAGAGGGCTCATCAGGTTGCCTTAGCAGCAGTCGAGAGAGGTACTCCCATCCAGCAGCAGGATACCCAGCCCAAGCCGGGTAACATCCAGGACTTCAAGAAGCTTGGACCTCAGAATTTTAAAGGGATGGAAGGCATCATTTATATGGATGATTGTCTCGAGGACATCGAGCATATTATACGGCTATCTCATCTCGTAGAGGACCTGAAGATCAAAGTAGTTGGACTCCAGATGACGGATATTGCTTGTACTTGGTTCAAGAATGAACCATTTTTTGTCGATCCTGGGCAAACTTGGGAGGGTTTCAAAGGCCTTTTCAAGAAGAAGTTGTTCATCCCTAATGACAGATTGGACTTGGCACGACAGTTTCAGAACCTCCAATAGGAGAGTATGTCAGTGGAGGAGTACGTCACAGAATTTGGCAGGCTAAGTCGGTAGGCAGAGCATATGGTGCGAGACCCGGATATGAGAGCAAGTATTTTCTGGGAGGGCCTGAACTGGGAGGTGAAGGTTTTAATCTCATCTAGTATCACAACCCACACCCGGATATTCGAGCAAGAGTACATGGGTACGTCCATCCTATGCCGCATCATCGATGGTAGAACGCTTTCTGGGATAATACTAACTAACTAACATCTCAATAATATAATATGGTACCTGTCACTCATATCAACTCCAAATGGAGGAACAATATGGTATCTCATAAATGTAACTAAACTCAATAACAAAGCAAACTAAGAAAGATAAAGCATGAATATAATAGCGAAGGAAAGAAATAAGATACAGTCCATAAGTTCGAAGTAATATACAAGCCATAAATCACAACAAATAGTCTAATACAAATCCAACACAAATGTAAACTAAACCTCCTCGGGCTCAACAACTAAGCCCTCATGGTCTATAGGAGTATCCTCTAAAGGTAGTCCCTTCTGTGGTCCGTAGAATGTGGGACACTGATTTATGAGCCAATCATCTGGAAAAATATATCCAGTCAGGATTGGAGCAAAGTACATACCTCTGAAAGCAGTTTCAATAACATAATCGAGCATCTAAAACAGATAATAGAAAAGAATACAAGATAACTAAACATCTGAATGAATGAATAAGAGGAAATAGATAATATATTGGAATAGAGAACAACAATATGAATATCTGCAATATGAGAAAATAAACTAAAAACTAACTAATGTGCTTCGAAATACAAGTTTATTATGTGATCAGTTTAGGTTGAACATGATCAATAAGGTAAGTCGATTACGAGTGTGGTATGTAATCGGTATGTACACGAATAATAATGAGGCTTTGATCACATAATCAACTTCTACTCCCCCATCCCCAACTAATACCAATGGATCCAATCATGACACGTTACGAACACGAATATGACCATTGAACACGAGCAGTGGGTATACACGAATATAATTATACTGAATACGAGCAATGTGTATACACGAATAAGCACACTGAACACGAGTAGTGTGTGAACACAAAATATAAATCAATACCCAATACACACGATAAAGTACATGTGCAGGAGTACCCGCTGAACACGGTTGGGGATAACATCTTCTGATGGGATCCATATAGTACCAGTCCATGAAACCACTATGTCAGAATCAAGTATACAGTTCTAGAACATAATTATATATACACTATTATGAATTGAAAACTAACAGAGAATTATACTCGCCTAAAGTCCTGAGCAAGGTGTGTCTCTGGATGCCCAAGCTGGCGTTACACAGACCTATATATGGTATGTTGCAGCAATACAAGATTCTGGAATGAAAATAAGTTAAATTGATGCAATTCTAGGTCATAAAGCTATTTCTAAGTCAAACCGACTATTTCTAGGTTGTATGAGTCCAACTCTAGGATACTAGGTCTACACACTATGAAACTAGCTAATCTAAGATACTATGAGACACACAAAAATGTCGTATCATAGGATACGTAAGTTTTTAATATAAAAATATTAATTTATATATATATACAAGTCAATTCATATAATACCATAGATAACTAATACAATAGGATACCTTGGCCTCGCACCAATGCGTATCGCACTACCACACACCTATCTCAATACTCAAACCCAATACCTTGAGTATCGACCCATTACCTTGATATTACCTTGGTATCCCAAGGTAATTCAAATCCTTATTTTTAGCTAATACCCATAAACTAAACTATATGCTAACACAACTAACTACTAATATATATAATACATAGATACTAACTTAATAATACAATACATACATAGATATATATAGTTACTAAGCTAACTATTACCCAATCTACTAACTATCAACATAACATACATATACTAATATACATATCTAACTAACTATCAACATAATCAAGTATATAACTAACTAACTAACTATTTAGCTTACTACCTTAACACTAGACTAACTAAACACTAACTCACTAGCTACCACATTAAACCATGCTAAACCATTACCTTGCAAACTCCCTATGCTGATACTATGCTTACTGTGATGGCTGTGCATTAAACCCCTTGCTGTAACTGCTATGCAGTTTATTCACAATGCACTTGCTTCCCCTTACTGATACTGTTGTACTGTGCTGCAGGACCTCAGTTTGCACACTGCCTCCAATGTGCAGTTATATTGCTGCAAATACTGCTCTATACAGTACTATCTGTTGATGTACTGCATCCTCCTTGTATGAACGAGCTGCAGTGCTTCTTGCTGTTGAATCAGCAGAAACTGTTGTGCTGATATCAGGCTGCACTGTGCTGTATATATTGCCCGAATAGTTGCTGCTCTCACTCAGCAGTTGATGCACAAGTTGGTGTAGTTCTGTTGATCACTATGATGATACCTGCTAGTTGTTGTGCTGTGCCACTGTGCATTGGCTAGCTTCATGGCCCGAGCATCTCACTTACTGACAAACACTCACACACATATACACACCAACACATAGAACCATACACATACATATACAAAGATACCAATATATATATCAATCTCTATATATACATGTACAGTCTCTCCTATACATATATAGAGATATATATAGACAAACACACATACACACGTATAAATATATCCCTCATACATATATACAAAAATATATATACTCTATAAAGATATCACATATATACATAGATATACATATCCACTTATACACATAGACACATAGTTATATGTATATTCATCTATACAATATAATTTAAATACATACTCATATACATATATATATATTATATAATATATCATACATATACATATACACAAGCATACATAAAATTAATGAGCAATGAAGCAAACACGTGGAGTACACCGCACCCGTATCACTCATTCTATGATACGCTTGTGATACGGCTCTACCACACAACCAAACGTATCCCAAAGGACACAAAAAAGTTTAAAATACAAATTATGCATAATATGAATAATAATTAAATCAACTAAGTGTCCGTGTCAAGAATTGACATGCACAAATCCTCGTGTCGGAGGAAAACCTCCCAAAATAACCAGTATCTCCAAATTGACGAGATACGGCCTACACGTATCGAATTATGGACACGACACTAGTCACGAACAATCAAACACATGTCAATTTGATCGAATTGACCAATTGACAAACACAACATGTGCCAATCTCGGAATTCCCCTAAAATTGACCCAAAACACCCATAACTTCCACCATAGGCCTCCTATGAACCTAATTCTAATTCCTATGGGTAGCCTATGCATGTGGGGTAGTTTTTTATGATTAAATCTAAGATTTAGGACCTAATTAAAGAGGGAAAACAAAAATGTATCTATTGGGAGATGGATTCCCAATAAAAAATTCCCAAATGAAGAATGTAGCCTCCTCCTTGTAGATCTTGGCTCTCTCCTTATAGATCCCTGCTTTCTTCTTGTAGATCCTTATTGTAATATCCTCTAATGAAGATTATGGAAGGAATTTGGGAAGAAATTGAGTAGGGAATAGTGAGAAAATGAAGAAATTGGAAAGGAAGAAAATTCTAAATCTAACTGAAATAAAAAATGAGAAGAGAGACACTCTCTCTCCTCCCTTAATGTGGTCGGCCCTAGCCCCTCTCCCAAGCATGTATGAAATATCTAAATTACCCCTTGGGTCTCTCATTAAGAAATTAATTAAGGAGGGAAGGTTATAGTCTAATGGTTTCTCCAATTAATTTATCCTCCTAATGAATGGGCCTAATTATTGGGCTCAATCTAAACCAAAATAAAATATTGGGTTCATGCATCTAATTTAATTAGTTAGGTCCACTACACAAGTCCAAAATAAATACTACCCTTAACAATCCATAAATAATACAACAAATAATTAATCACACATGTACAATATTAAATACAATAAATCCTAAAATAAAATACCCATGCCAATTACCAAACTATACTTAATTGAAAATATGAGGGTGACAATCCTATCCACCTTAGAAAAATTATGTCCTCAAAATTAAGGAAGAAACTAACTACCAAAAGCAAACAATACAATGCAAAAAAGAATTATACCTCACGGCTCGAACATATATGGATATCTCTCGCGCATCTCGGTCTCTCGCTCCCAGGTACTCTCTCCTGGTAAGTGATGCCTCCACGTGATGCACACCAAAGGAATCATCTGGTTCATCAGGATCTTCTCTCTCCGATCCAGAATTTTAACTGGCTACTCTGGATAGCTAACAGTAGGGCCCACATCTATCTTCGAGTGACCCAACACATGACTGGGATCTGCCATATACCATCTCAGCTGTGACACATAAAACACGTTATGCACTCCCTCCAATGTAGGTGGTAAGTCTAGTCTATAAACAACTACACCGACCCTCTCAAGAATACTAAAATATTTGATGAATCGTGGACTAAGCTTTCCGCCTCCACCGAAATAAATCATGACACGTGTCGAAGAAATCCTCAAAAAAACCAGACCGCCAACCTAGCACGAAACACAACCTTAGCATTCTAACAAAAACAACAATCATAAACAATGTAAAACAAAATCTATACCTCAAACTCCAAAGGTCTCTGGTGGCTATCGGCCTAATGCCGTTGTCGGTCCTGCGGCACTCGAAGTCTATTCTTGATGAGCTTTACCTTCTCAGCTGCATCCAGTACCATCTCTGGTCCCAATAAGGCTCTCTCACCAATATCATACCATGATAACGGAGTGCGACATCTTCGTCCATACAATGCCTCAAATGGTGACATCTCGATACTGGCTTCATAGTTGTTGTTGTAAAAAAACTCTACCAAGTGAAGATGATCCTCCCAAGAGCCTCTAAAATCCAAAACACAAGTGCATAGCATGTCCTCGAGAGTCTGAATAGTCCTCTCCGACTACCTGTCTGTATGAGGGTAATATGCGGTACTGAACTTGAGCTGAGTGCCCAAGCTAGCCTTCAAACTCCTTCAGAAGTGGGATATGAAGCGACTATCCCAATCTGAAACTATGCTCACTGGAACTCTATACAATCTGACTATCTGACGCACATACATCTCTATGAGCTTCTCCGTAGATATATCCACTTTGAATGGCAGAAAGTGGGCTGGTTTGGTCAACCTGTCTACGATGACCCAAATCATATCTTTATCTCCTGGAGAATACGAATGTCCTGAAACAAAGTCCATCGTCACATGCTCCTATTTCTACTCTTGAATAGGTAAAGGCTGAAGCAATCCACCTGGCCTCTGTCTCTCCGCCTTTACCTGCTGGCAAACCAAATATCTGGATATGAAGCTAGCTACCTCCCGCTTCATACCATACCACCAAATATGCTCTCTCATGTCTCCATACATCTTGTGGGCACCTGGATGCATAGAGTACTGAGATCGATGCACCTCCTGAAGAATCTTCTCGTACAATGCTCCACTCGGCACACACAATCTGATATTGTGCCGCAATGATCCATCATCTGCAATGCTGAAGTCCTCTGCCAACCCTATCTGAACCTGTGCTCTGATGCTCCTCAGAGACTCATCCTCGAACTGTGCAGCTCTAATCGGTCCATCAACTCTGACTGTACCTGAAGTCCCCACATCTGTGCTGCAACTCCAGGAACTAATATCTCAATGCCCAAACTGTCAAGATCGGCTAATAAGTGCCTTTCCCTCGTCAAGTACATAGCCAATGGATACCTACTCAAGGCATCTGCGACTACATTGGCCTTTACTGGATGGTACTGCAAAGAAATATCGAAGTCCTTCATCAACTCCAACCATCGTTGCCGCCTCATATTGAGCTCTTTTTGTGTAAATACATACTTTAAACTCTTGTGATCAGTAAAGATCTCTACTCGCTCTCCATATAAGTAGTGTTTCCACAGTTTAAGAGCAAATATAACTGCTGCTAACTCCAAGTCATGGGTAGGGTAATTCTTCTCATGCGGGCATAATTGTTTGGAAGCCTAGGCAATCACCTTCCCATTCTGCTGCAACACACAACCAAAACCCTTACCCGATACATCACTGTATATAGAAAATCCTCCTACTCCTGATGGCAATGTCAATATTAGAGCTGTAGTCAACCTCTTCTTCAGCTCCCCAAATACAGACTGACAATCCTCAGCCCATACGAACTCTATGTCCTCTTGGTTAGTCTAGCCATCGGCTCCGCAAGCCTAGAAAAATCCTGAACAAATCTCCGATAATAGCCTGCTAGTCCAAGAAAACTCCTGATCTCTGCCACTGAACTCGGGGTAGACCATGACTCAACTGCTAAAATCTTCTTCAGGTCCACTGAGATCCCGTCTCTTGTAATCATATGCCTGAGTAATTCTACTTTATCAAGGAAGAACTCACACTTCAAAAGCTTGCCATATAGCTTCTCCTTCCTGAGGGTCTATAAATCTATCCTCAAGTGCTTCTCATGTTTCTCCGAGGTCTTCAAATATATCAGTATATCATCAATGAAGACTACCACAAATTGATCCAAGTACTGATGAAATACCTTATTCATCAGGTTCATGAATACTGCCGGGGCATTGGTCAACCCAAATGGCATCACCAAGAACTCAAACTGCCCATACCGAGTCCTAAAAGCTATCTTCGGAATGTCTTCCTTCTTCACTTTCACCTGGTGGTACCCCTACCTCAAGTCTATCTTTGAGAATACCTTCGCTCCACTCAATTGATCAAATAAATTGTCAATCCGTGACAACGGGTATTTGTTCTTGATAGTGAAGTTGTTGAGTGCCCTGTAGTTGATAAACATCTGTGCTGACCCATCCTTCTTTGGTACAAAAAGTACCGGAGCACCCCATGGTGATAAACTGGAGCAGATGAAACCCTTGTCCTGCAACTCATCCACCAGCTTCTTCAACTCTGCCAGTGCGTTGTTGTTCATTCTATAGACGTGCTATGATATTGGCTCTACGCTTGGAACCAAATCTATAGAGAACTCCACATCTCTGTTCGGTGGTAATTCTGACAACTCCTCCAAAAATATGTCCATATACTCTGCAATCAACGGATATGGCGGCTAGCGCTCTTCTACCAAAGTTCCAGAGAAGTCACATTCGCTCTGCTCTGCTGCTCCTCTGACGAACTCAAACTCTGGCTCTTCTAGCAGTTGAAACAAAACTCTGCCTCCACGATAATCGATACTAGCATGATGCCTACTCAACCAATCCATCCTGAGTACTATATCGTAACTCAAAAGTGGCATTACAAGTAGACATACGCCTAACTCTTGCCCTTCCAAAGAAACTCTTTAGTCCTTTAAATATCACTGACCAGGATAATGCCACCCCCGGTCATGATCTTGCAAGTCCTCATTAATGGTTCAGACTCAAGACGATGTCTCAGAGCAAAAGATATAGATACAAAACTATGAGAAGCACCGAAATCAAATAAATCATGAGCTGAAAAAGAATCAAGATAGAGTGAACCTGAGAAAATATCATCGACTGTCTCATACTCCTCGACAGTCAAGACAAAAGCTCACCTCTATCGCTGGGCACCTCTCTGCTGTTGCTGGTGCTGAGCAAACTGCTGCTGTTGCGGTGGTAGAGTTCCTCTCTGCTGTCCCGTTGGTGGTCTCACGTCTGCTCTCTGTGCCTGAGCTCCGTCCTGAGATGGACGAGTTGGGACTTTAGGACGAGCCCTCAACTGATGGTCTCATGATCCACAAAATAAGCACTGACCTAATCTCATCCTGCATGCATCCCATCCATGTCGTTACTTCTTACAGAAAGTGCAAGGAATATTTGGCCTCTGAATCTGGTGCATCTGATGTGCCGGCGCTCTAGCTGGTCCGTGATACTGCTGTCTCGGATGCTGGAAATACCTCTGGTGCTGCTGCTGAAAATGAGGCCTCTTTAGTGGACCCGTGTTGGTACTGGATTCTCCTGTGTCCCTCGGCCTCTTAGAGCCAAGCTATAAATCATCCTCTACCCATTGTGCCTGTCTCAGAATCTCCTCGAAAGTAGCGATAGGATCTCCGTTTGTGTGGGATTTGACTTTCCTATTCAGGCCCTTCCTGAACTTTCTGGCTTTCCCTTTGGGGTTCTGCCCCTCCACAAAGTGACCTAGTCTGCAATACTCCGTCGCATACTCATCCACCGACATACCTCCTTGAACGAGGTACTGGAACTGGCTCTCTAGAGATGTCAGAGCCACATTTGGAAAGAACTTCTCCTTGAAGAGCTCTTTGAAAGCTTCCCAAGTAAGTCCTGGTACTAAAATCCTGGGGTCTGTCCTGAACCATGTCAAAGCAATATCGAACATCATGCACCCTACTGCCTCTATCTGCAACCTCTCTGAAATATGTGCCAGCCGCAGATTTCACTCGATGTCTTCGATCCAATCATCAGCATAAAGGATCCCTTCTGTGCCTTTAAAGTCCTTCGGGCCCATCCTCTTGATGTCTATGATGGTCCCCGGCCTCGGCTGCTGCGGGGTAAATAGAGGTGGTGCCATTTGTGGCTGGACTATGGAGGCTCTCTCAACTGCTATGAGCGCTATCTGGTGAGCATTCTCCACGCTCTATCGCAGGACCTCAGATTGACGCTGCTCTTCCTCCATCATCTGCTGAAAGAGTACAAATATCTGCGTCTGATTGACTGTGGGTGGTGGGGGTAGAAGATTCCCGGAAACTGTCTGCGTTGTCCTCTGCACCGGAGGTGGAGCACCTCCGAAAGCTGCTGAAAATACGCCCACCTGGACTGGTGAAGCTGACCTCCAAAATATAGCTGTTGGAACATCGTCTGACGGTGCTGCACTCATAGGTGATGAAGTGACCGATTGTGCCATCGTGGCACTTGAGCGCTAAAAATGCGTCTTCGGCGGCATCTTGAAGATAGATTGAAGTAAGGAATCAATATTGAGTAAAGGACATAATTTATTCAATGTAAATAAAATATTCAATAGATAAGGATTGCAAAACAGATATTGGAATATTTCCTAGTTGTGATTGAATAAACTCTCAGCCTAAATCCTATTTCCTAAAGTAGGCTCGTAGCAGTACTCTAGGCGAGCACAACTACGATATTGTATCGTAGAGTCATACTTAGAATGATATCGTAGGACAGATGAGACCTGCATGGGCTACCACTAAAAATGTGTCATGACCCGCACCTGGATATTCGGGCAGAAGTATGTGGGTACGTCCAGCCTACGCCGCAGCATCGGAGAAGAACGTTGTCTGGGACAATTCTAACTACCTAACATCTCAACAATATAATATGGTACCTGTCAATCATCTCAACTCCAAACGGAGAAACAATATGGCATCTCACAAATGTAAATAAACTCAATTATAAAGAAAACTAAGGAAGATAATGCATGAATAAAATAGCGAAGGAAAGAAACAAGATACAATCCACAAGTCTAAAGTAATATACAAGCTATGAATCACAATAAATAGTCTAATACAAATCCAACATAAATATAAACTAAACCTCCTCGGGCTCTGCAACTAAGTCCTCATAGTCTACAGGAGTATCCTCTAAAGGTAGTGCCTCATGTGGTCCATAGAATGTGGGACACTGATCTATGAGCCAATCATCCGGAAAAATATATCCCGTCAGGATTGGAGCAAAGTACATAACTCTGAAAGTAGTTTTAATAACATAATCGAGCATATAAAATATATAACAGAAAAGAATACAAGATAACTAAATATCAGAATGAATGAACAAGAGAAAACAAGTAATATACTGAAATAGAGAACAACAATATGAATATCTATAATATGAGGAAATAAACTGAAAAATAACTAATGTACCTCAGAATACAAGTTCATTATGTGATCAGTTTAGTTTGAACATGATCAATAAGGTAAGTCGATTACAAGTGTGGTATGTAATCGGTATGTACATGAATAACAATGGGACTTTGATCACATAATCAACTTCTTCTCCCCCATCCCTAACTAATACCAATGGATCCAATCATGACACGTTACGAACACGAATATTACCACTGAACATGAGTAGTGGGTGTACACGAATATAATCACACTGAACACGAGCAGTGTGTGTACACGAATAAGCACACTGAACACGAGTAGTGTGTGAACATGAAATATAAATCAATATCCAATACACATGATGAAATACATGTGTAGGAGTATCCGATGAACACGGAAGGAGATAACATCTTCTGACGGGATCCATGTAGTACCAATCCGTGAAACCACTGTGTCGGAATCAAGTATACAGTTCTAGAACATGAATATATATACACTATTATGAATTAAAAATTAACAGAGAAATATACTCGCATGAAGTCCTGAGCAAGGTGTGTCTCTCGATGCTCAAGCTGGTGTCACACAAACCTATATATAGTATGTTGCATCAATACAAGGTTCTGGAATGAAAATAAGTTAAACTGACGCAATTCTAGGTCATAAAGCCATTTCTAAGTCAAACCGACTATTTCTAGGTTGTATGAGTCCAACTCTAGGATACTAGGTCTACACACAATGAAACTAGGCTACACTAGCTAATCTAAGATACTATGAGACACACAAAAAGGCCGTATCATAGGATACATAAGTTTTTAATATAAAAATAGTAATATATATATATATATATATATATATATATATATATACAAGTCAATACATATAATACCATAGCTAACTAATGCAATAGGATACCTTGGCCTTGCACAATTGCGTATCGCACTACCATATACCTATCTCGATACTCAAATCCAATACCTTGAGTATCGACCCATTAACTTAATATTACCTTGGTATCCCAAGGTAATTCAAATCCTCATTTATAACTAATACCTATAAACTAAACTATATGCTAACATAACTAACTACTAATATATATAATATACTAATTCATAGATACTAACTTAACAATATAATACATACATAGATACATAACTAACTAACTATTTAGCTAACTACCTTAATACTAGACTAACTAAACACTAACTCACTAGCTACCTGCTTAAACCATGCTAAACCATTACCTTGTAAACTCCCCGTGATGATACTGTGCTTACTGTGATGGCTGTGCATTAAACCCCTTGCTGCAACTGCTATACAGTTTATGCACAATGCACTTGCTTCCCCTTGCTGATACTGCTGTACTGTGCTGTAGGGCCTCAGTTTGCACACTGCCTCAACTGTGCAGTTGTATTGCTGCACATACTGCTCTATGCACTGCTATCTGTTGATGCACTGCATCCTCCCTGTGTGCACGAGCTGCAGTGCTCCTTGCTGTTGAATCAGCAAAAACTATTATGCTGATATCGGGCTGCACTTTGCTGCACACATTGCCCGAATAGCTGCTGCTCTTTCTGAGCAGTTGATGCATAAGTTGGTGTACTTCAGTTGATTATTGTCCCCCTTGCTTGCCACTGTGCTGATACCTGCTAGCTGCTGTATTGTGCCACTGTGCATTCGCTAGCTCCCTGGCCCGAGCATCTTACTCACTGACACACACTCACACACATATACACACCAACACATAGAACCATACACATACATATACATAGATACCAATATATATATCAATCTCTATATATACATGTACACTCTCTCCTATACATATATAGATATATATACACAAACACACATACACACGTATAGATATATCCTTCATACATATATACATAAATATATATATTATATATAGATATAACATATATACATATACACTTATACACATAGACACATAGCTATATGTATACTCATCTATACAATATAATATAAATACGTACTCATATATATATATATATATATATATATATATATATCATATAATATATCATACATATATATATACACAAGCACACATAGAATTAAAGAGCAATGAAGCAACTACGTGGAGTGTACCACACCCGTATCACACTCATTCTATGATACGCTTGCGATACGGCTCCACCACACAACCAAACACATCCCGAAGGACACGAGCAAGTATAAAATACTAATTATGCACAATATGAATAATAATTAAATCAACTATATGTCTGTGTCAAGAAGTGACATGCACAAAGCTCCGTGTCAGAGAAAACCCCCCAAAAATAACCCGTATCAACAAATTGATGAGATACGGCCTACACGTATACAAATGTGGACACGACACTAGTCACAAACAATAAAACACATGTTAATTTGATCTAATTGACCAATTGACAAACGCAACATGCGCCAATCTCAAAATTCTCCCAAAATTGACACAAACACCCATAACTTCCGCAATAGGCCTCTTATGAACCTAATTCTAATTCCTTTGGGTAGCCTATGCATATGGGGTGGTTTTTTATGGTTAAATATTAGATTTAGAACCTAATTAAAGGGAGAAAACTAAAATATACCTATTGGGAGATGGATTCCCAATAAAAAATCCATAAATAAAGAATGTAGCCTCCTCCTTGTAGATCTTGGCTTTCTCCTTGTAGATCCTTGCTTCCTTCTTGTAGTTCCTTGTTGTAGTGCCCTCTAATGAAGATTAAGGAAGGAATTTAGGAAGAAATTAAGTAGGGAATGGTGAGGGAATGAAGAAATTGGAAAGGAAAATTTTTTGAGATCTATTTGAAATGGAAAATGAGAACAGAGACACTCTCTCTCCTCCTTTAATGTGGCCGACCCTAGGCCATCTCCCAAACAAGTATGAATTATCCAAATTATCCCTTGGTCCTCTCATGAAGATATTAATTAAGGAGGGAAGGTTCTAGTCTAATAGTTTCACTAATTAATTCATCCTCCTAATGAATGGGCTTAATTATTGGGCTCAATCTAAACCAAAATAAATATTGGGTTCATGCATCTAATTTAATTAGTTAGGTCCACTACATGTCTAAAATAAATACTACCTCTAACAATCAATAAATAATACAACAAATAATTAATCACACATGTACAATATTAAATACAATAAATCCTAAAATAAAATACCCATACCAATTACCAAACTACCCTTGATTAAAAATGTGAGAGTGACTTCTAGTCATGATACTTATTCAGCAATTCTTGCGAAGGAACGCAAGGTCGAGAGGGATCTGTGCTTAAGGCCCAAAAGGGATCGTAATATCTTTAGTGGGCTGGTAGTGGTGTGGGACCTACCAATTTTCCCCAGTTCCAATAGATATCTTTTCAGCAGCCACAACAGTTGAAGATTCCAGCTCAAGCACCGGTGTTGCCATAACAGCAGCAGAGACAGACTCAGCATATTCCCACCTGTCATTTCTGTAAGAAGACAGCCCACATCTGGAAGGTCTGCAGGAAGTAGTTGGGTGTTTGCGTATATTTTGGCAAAGAGGGACAATAGATGAGGGATTATCCCTTATCTTCTTCCCGCACAGCTCAGAGAGCAGCTCCAGATCAGAGAACACCGGCAATGCCACCTGCATGTCAGCAGAGAGGACCTCCACTTATGACATAGTATAAGAGGTTTGAACAGCAGCAGCAGCAGAGAGGTTCACAATATTGGCGAGCATTCGCCATGACAGTTGAGGAAGAGGAGCTGGTCGGAAATGTTATATCAGGTTCAGTTCTTCTTGATTATATTTTAGCATATGCTTTATTTGATTCTGGTGCTTTCCATTCTTGTATTTGTATCTTTTGCTCTTAAGCATCGTATAGAGGCTGAACCTTTGGCTAGGAATTGCAAGATCACGACTGGAGGAGGCACTATCCTGGTCAGTGATGTTGGCAAGGATCGAATAGTTATACTGGGAGGTCAGGATTTGAGTGTATGCTTACTCGTAATGCTATATTCGAACTGCGATATTCTACTCGGGATGGATTGGTTGAGTAGGCACCATGCCAGTATAGATTATCGTGGAGGCCGAGTTTTATTTAGACTGTCTGGAGAGCTTGAGTTTGAGATTGCCAGAGGAGCAGCAGAGCAGAGCGAGGATGCCTTTTGTGGAGCTTTGGTGGAAGAGAATGAGTTTCCACATCCGTTGATAGTAGAGTTCATGGATTTTTTTTTGGAGGAGATGTCGGGTTTGCCGCCAGACCAAGATGTTGAGTTCTCTATAGATTTGGTGCCAGACCCAGAGCGGATATCTCAGCATGTCTATAGAGTCAACAACAGTAAACTGGTGGAATTAAAGAAGCAGATGGATGAGTTTCAAGAAAAAGGCTTCATTCGATCCAGTTTATCACCATGGGGTGCTCCGGTATTGTTTGTACCAAAGAAGGATCGGTCGGTACGCATGTGTATCGATTACAGGGCTCTGAAAAACCTCACTAATAAGAACAAATATCCGCAGCCGAGGATATATGTCATGCCCTAAAACTAAATTATTGGAAAGTGGGACAAACAAGGCCAGCTACGTATACTTAGAGCACTCCGGTACTCCGTATATACGATAAATCTATAAGACATGAGGGGTCGCTACTACAAACCAGCAATCAAGCCTAGGACCAACAAACCCTAGTATCTCAATCACAAGAATAACAAGAATAGTAATAAGATATAAGATCACCTGAAATATAATAGTAAAATATTCCAAACTATAATATACAGATGATCATGATGCTAGTAAACATAAAATGAATAAACTAGCCAAAATTTGAGTCATACATGATCAACCCTAGGATATATCAATTATGCTAATGCCCATAGGCTAACTGATCAAACCAAAACATGAGCTAAGCACGTGCACGATGGCTAAATGCCTATAAAATATAATGTACATCCGAGTGGAGAAGTAAGAAAATCAACTCAAGCGATCTAGTGCTCCTGGTGGCCACCATCCTCAGAAAGGTACGAAAGATCCTCTAGTGATGCTACTGGATCTGGCCATACAAAACCAGTGGGGTCAGACCCCCAAATAGCAAATACCACAAAGAAAGCCAATCTAGGAACTTAAACCAATAACACAAGCAAAACAAATACTGGAAAGTAAAAACCCAATGTAAAAGATCTCAGGATAATAAATACTATAAAAGCTGCAATGAGACATATTTGGATTTAATAATCAATAAGGAAATAAAAAGTACTGAAAGTAAAGGTGAATATGTGAAGCCTAGACTAACCATCAACCATCAATCATGGCAAATCACATAAGTACGACTTAATACCTTTAACTAACTAGGGGTGTCATAATCCTTAATTACTAACTGATATAATGTAAGGCGATGCTAGACTTCCTTCTGATCGCATACCCCTGTAGTCCATCCAGGATATCTATACACACAACCAACTAGATACTCCTCAAGATAGGGCATAATATAAACCACTGAATACTCTTCAATATAAGAGTATGAATAACCGGGACTGCATGCAATCTAGGAAAATCTCTATCCATGTACTAAGTGAATCTCTAGTTATTTAACTCTTAGCAGTTTCTTGTATGAATCCGGGTATGACATTCTGCAGAATCCATCCTAGACAGGATACAGACATGTTAAGTTCTAATAATAATATAAAAGAGTTTAATATACATTGCAAATAAGGACTCATGCATGCTACGACAATAATTAAGCCAAGTAAAACCAAGTGAAGTCAGGTAAAGCCAAGTGAAGCCATGTCAATCCAGGTGAAGACAGATGAAGCAATGTAAAACCACGTAAGCCATGTACAACCATGTAAAGCCATGTCCAACCAGATAAAACTATATGAAACCAAGTTTGCCATGTCCGATGAAGCCATGTAAAGTCATGCCAAGTCAAGTCAAGTCAATCATGTCATCATGTTTAGCCGGGCAAAGACAGATAAAATTATGTAAAGCCAAGTCAAGTCCTGTCATCTGAATCCATGTAATTTCATGTCAAAGATTAGGTCAAGTCATCGTGTATCCAAGCAAAAGTCAAAAGTTTTAACATGAAATCACGAAAAACCAAAAAATCCTAAAGAAAGTAAAAGGTCGGTATACCGTCGGTACAGTCCAGTACACCGTCGATACACCGGTCCAGAGATAGAAAAAATAGCAAGTTCTGGATTCCAATAAATTGGTATACTATCTATATGTTATTCCAAGTAGTCAAAAAGTTACTAAAAAATAAAGTTCCACAAATTGGTATACCGCCGGCACAGCCTAGTACACCGTCGGTATATCGGCCAAGACAAATATCAAACAATGTCGGCAAGATCGGTATACCATCGACACAACCCAGTATACTATCTGTATGCCGACAGGGTGTAACCTTTGTATCCTGAAATTTTAGCTTAAATGTTATTATTAGGTTAATTTGGGACTATTGGAATTTTCACAATTTTGGTTAATTAAAAACTAGTAAAAATAAATTTTCTAGGACTTTCAAGAATTTATTTTAGAGTAAAAAATAATTAAAAATATTCAAAACTTTTATTTTAGGTTCTATATAATCAAATATATTTTCCAAAATTTTTGAAATTTTTTTGACTATTTTTACTATTTATTGTGAGTTATTTAGGCTAATAACTAATTTTTAGGACTTCTAGAATTTATTTTGCAAGTACAGGAATATAGAATGGACCCACATAATTTTTTAGTGTTTATAATATTATTATATATTTTCTAAAATTATTTCAGAATTTTTGGAATAATTTTAATATTTATTTTTATTTAAATAGTTAAAACTAATTTTTAGAGCTTCTCCTAATTATAGTAGGAAACCTATGAACAAAAAATTATCCTAAGTATTTTTCTAGAGTTTTTAGGTTCAAAATATATTTTTTGTAATTTTTTTAGATTTTTATGACTAATTTTATGTTTATTTTGAGTTATTTAGATTTAAAATGACTTAAATAATATTTTGATAAAAGCAAATCAAAAACAAATAATATAAACAAAATTTTCCAATCAGATTATGACACGTGTCAGCCTTTAACTTTTGATTCAGCCACATATATATATATATATATATATATATATATATATATATATATATATATATATATATATATATATATATATATAACCTTAATTATCCCATTATTTTAGAGAGAGAGATTTGAGGGGATGTCATCTAGGGTTTCCTTCATTTTCCAGAAGCCATTACTCATAGCTCCGGACTCCAAACGCAGCTCAGTTTCTTACGTTAGAACCATATTAAGGTTATTTTTTTGAATATGTAAATTTTTCACGAAATTTTGAATATTAAATTCTGGAAAATTCGTAGAGCACAGCATGTCCGAAAATAGACGCATTTTGGTATTTTTTGCAATTTTGAGAAAACCAAAAATCCGGATCACTAACCGTTTGAAGTTTTAAAAAGATAATTTCAAGATAATTGACATATGTTTTTCCTAGGATTTAATATGATATATATCTATGCTATTAATTATGTAGAACTTCTAGGTTAACAATCAACCACCGTTGAATAATACAATTTTAGGTATGTGTAATAATTTTTAAACGAATTTGAATTCGAAGGAGCCATAAATTCTAGAATATTTTTGATACTGAAATCTATAGGAAACCATGCAAGAAAGTCACGTTTGCATCGGTTGACTTTTTGGTCAACAGATCGCCTCGATTTGCATGCCATGAGTCTCGAATTGGTAACATTCAGTTTCTTTGGACAAAATTTAGGAATTAACCTAAAAATCAGAATAATAATTTTAAAATAGGATTTTAGAGTAATTATTCTAGAATTAAATAAATTAAAATAAATTATCTTTTGACATGGTAAATTTGTAGTACATAGGCTATTTGGACTGTGACTTGGACTCTGATTCATACCAGCTAAGGACCACAGACGAGTACATTCTCGGATAATTTTCATTATTTGATAATTTCTATAATTCAAGTATTTAGAAATGTTACATCTGATTCTAGACACTGTGCTACACGGACTAGTATATAGATTGGATCTACAGTCATGAGATATTACATTAGTTATCGTATTGACATTGTACAAGATATTGATATTAGACATTGATATTAGATATTATACATGATATATTGGACATTGATCATGTATCGTGATGTGTCATGGTTGGATCCACAGTACTAGTTGGGGGCGGGAAAATTGCTAGTGAGAGATGTGATCAAATTCCTATCGTACAAGTGTAGATATTATTAGTGTTAATCATACACCTCACCTATTATTAGCCAGGCCATGTAGCTATAGTACAAGTTCCCAAGCCGATCACATTTTGAAACTACTATTTCAAACACTTAGAATAGTTACAGTTCTCCATTTTAGTTCATATACTACATCACCCCGTATATGATATTGTAGTTCCTTCTCTTCATTTTATATTTGCACTGACTATGCCATATTGTCTATTGTCTGATCCTTTACTATTATCATTGCATCTATTTATTGTTTCTCTCAGTATATAGCATCATTGATTTATTGTTTTATAGTCCTTGTCAAATAATTGGAACTGTTATTTGTGTTGTACTTTGCTCCATCTTGACTGGAAATATTTTTCCAAACTGCGCCTTAGAGGACTGATGTCCGACATTTTATGGACCACAGGGAGAGTAGCTGCAGCCTTGGACTTTGTAGCACATGTGTGATTCCCGGAAGGCCTAGCCGGGATTACTAGTTATTTAGTTAGTTTTTTTTTAGCAGTTTATTGGTACCGGATTTGTTTCCGACATACTTTGAGATTTTGATATTATTGTTTGAGTTAGACTATTTATTTTAGACTTGTGATGTATTTTATTTATTTTTCTACGATGTCTTATCGTGCTTTAGTTATGTGATTGAGTATTCAATATTATATTATGATATCCGTGTCTCCTTATGTAGTTGGATACTCATGTGAGATTATTTAGATAGTGTTTTAACCTAGACAGCGTTCTACCGCCGATGCTACGGCGTAGGCTGGACGTACCCACGTACTTGTGCCCCAAATTCTGGGTGCGGGTCGTAACACATTTTTAGTGGTGGCCCATGTAGGTCGAGCTTCGCAATTAGAGCGATGTCGTGGTAGTGTAACGTCTTAGTTGTACTACTGCATGCCTGCGATAGGATACTAGGATGAGAGAGGATACTCAATCACAAATTTTTGAGAGATTCCTAGGACGACTCTTGAGAATCTTTTTATAATTTCCAATTTAAATCTTTTTTCTTATTTCCGTCCGTTCTCACTTTTGTTATTGAATTTGATTCTTGTTGATCGGTTATTAAATTTAATTTTGGTATCGTTAAGTTTGATTTCATATCGAGATAAATTTTACGGACTAAAATTTACGGTATCATCTGATGACATATGTTGACGAGGATAGTGAGAAAGATGAAACGTCTACTTTGGTTATAGAGCATAGAGTTTATCGCAGCCACATTAGCTGTCGTGGCAAAAATGTAGGAACCTGACTTGGGATGTACATATCTTAGTTATGAAATTTAGAGTTTCTCGCAGCCATAACCGGTTGCCGTGGTGAGGATTCTAGAGGACATGATTATAGAGTTATATACCTTAGTTGTGGAACCTATCGTTTATCGCAGCTATGCTTACTAACGTGGCGAGGATTCTGAGTATCATGATTTTGGACAGACGTGTATATTATCAGATTGTATCTTAAATTGGTTTTTAAAGTATCATCTCAATACTTATCCACTTCTGTTATTATAGGACCTTGTTCCATCATTTTCACTACCAGAAAAAGTCAAATTAGCGACGTCTAAAAACGTCGCTAAATAACCAAAAATTGTCGCTAATTAGGTTTAGCGACGTAATTAGCGACGTTTTAAAGCAGTCGGAAAACACCAAGTCGCTAAAACAAAAAACGTCGCTAAACGTCGCTATGCCGACGTTTTTTAGCGACTTTAATGTGTCGCTAAATTTAGCGACGTTTTGCGACGCCAAGTCACTAAAAAGCGACGTTTAGAAATGTCGCTAAACGTCGCTGATTAGCGACATCTATCGCGACGTTACACCGACGTCTTTAATGACCTGGCTATACAGCCATGTCAGCAATTGGCGACGTAATTAGCGACGTCATTAGCGACGTTTTACAGCGTCGCTAAGTAGCGACGTAATTAGCGACGTAAATTAACGTCGCTAAACGTCGCTAATAACGTCGCTAATTTTTAAAAAAAAAAAAAAGTAATGTGCAGAAGCAAACATTGGTGATTCCCTGCAGTTTTACATCATCTTCATCATACACACCAACATGATTCAATCTAGTTAACTATATAATCCAATTAAATTAAAGACCACAAGAAGTATCAATCCAATTAAATGTGGATAACTATATAATCCAATTAAATTAACTAAAAAATTAAAGACCACAAGAAGCATCATACATCATGTCTATTATTGAAGTATCAATAATTCATAAATAATAATAAAAATAACTATACTACTACGGATCTGCAGGAGGCTGACCAGCGGCGCGCTTGAAGGATAACAACTCCTCATACTCGTCCCGTGGAATCGACACCGATGTCGATGGAGAAGGCAGTGACGTCGATGGAGGCCGTGCCCGCTCCAAGTATGCGAGTCGCTGGTTGTAAGAATCCAGGGTAGATAACAGCCTCGTACTACTATCACCCATTGAATCCTGCATCCTCGTCAGGTTCTCGCCCATCGATAGCTGTGACGCATGCATCCTCGTCAGCTTCTCGCCCATCGATAGCTGTAACGCCTGCAGCTCCATGATGTTGCGATCATTGGAGGCTCTAATATCATTTGTCAATTCTCGTAGCTCCGTCATGCTGCGGTCGAGCATATCCAATCGTGCGATGAGCATCGGATCGTCCGCCTGCGGCTGGGACCGGGACTGGTCCTCCATACTTCGCAGTAAGTCGTCACGGAGAGACGCAATCTGACGGTCAACAGCCTCCTGGACTCTGGCCGATGACTGCGAGGGCTGCGACTGCGAGGGGTGTGTGGAATGCACAGCTGTTGGGGAGGCCCTAGATGACTGCGTCGCAACCAGGGCGCCATAGGAGCCCGTACCGTAGTACGTACCCCTCTGGAGACCACCAGCTGCGGTCACCCACAGGTCGTCCGTCGACGGAGATGGACCGGGCTGCGACGAAGCACCAGCCTCTCCAGGTGTAGGTGCACTAGCAGTCGCCCGCTCACGAAGCCTAAGATACTCGGCCTAGAAAAGGTTTAGAAACTCAATAATTGCCTAAGTTATATTAAAATAAACACAAAGTAAAGTAATACTTACATAGGTCTGTGAGGCCCTCTCATCAATGAGATTTTTGTCCTTGCGATGGGTGGCCAAGAAGACGGTCACCATGTTTGCATCCTCACCCCTCTGTCATAAATTGTTGATGACAATCGAAGAAGCACGATTTGCCTCCGTGTTTCAAACGGAAAGCCTGAGAACGGTCCATGCAATACGGACATGAGAGACGACCATGGGTGCTCCATCCCGATAATATTCCATAGGCCGGAAAGTCGTTGATGGTCCACATAAGTGCTGCCCTCATCTGAAAATTCTGCTTCCTAGAAACATCGTACGTGTTGGCACCTACTTCCCACTATCAAAGGCTGTAAATACACATCGATGTTCCTCTTCGGATTATTCGGACCCGGGATAATAACGGTTAGAAACATATACGGAGTCTTCATGCACATCCAAGGCGGTAGATTGTACGGAGTGATGATCACAGGCCAACACGAATACTGGGAGCCCGAAAGTCCGAATGGGGTAAAACTGTCAGAGCAGAGCCCCAATCTGACATTACGTGCTTCCTCGGCAAAATATGGATACTCTCGATCAAAGTGCTTCCATGCTTCTCCATCGGATGGATGATCCAATACTCCTTCGATCTGTTTTCGCCTGTGCCAACTCATGTTTTCTGCAGTCTCCTTAACCATAAACAACCGCTGCAACCGCGGCGTCAAAGGCAAGTAGTGCATCGAATCGGTAGGCTTCCTTGCACCGACAGACTTTCCTCTAACAGTGGCCTTGTAGCGATCAGCACCACAGAATCTGCACGCATCTTCATCCTTGTCGTCTTTGTAGTACAACATGCACCCGTTGCGACATGCATCGATTTTCTCGTATCCCATCCAAAGCGATCTCACCATCCTCTTAGATCGATAGAAGTCTTTAGGCAACTTTGCACCCTCGGGCAAGATCTCTATAATCAAATCGAGCAGTCGATTATAGCATTCTTGCGATATGTTAAAATCGGACTTGATGCTCAATAATCTTGTAACCACCTCCAACGATGAATGATCCTCACAACCAGGATATAGTGGAGTCCTTGCATTCTCAAGCAACTCCATAAACTTTGCAGCATCGGCATTCGGTGCCTCCTCAGCTGCATCATAATTGTCCGAATTGAAACTCGGTCCCGCCGTATCATAATTGTCAGGATTGAAACTAGGCCCCGCCGCATCATAAACCATGTTCACCAACCCGTCGTCGTAAGCATCGTGGTCTTGGACATCCATATACGGCTCCACATAGGGCTCCGACTCCGATGCTAGAGATACAAGTTCTCCGTGCGCGGTCCACTGATAGTAATTCGGCGTAAAGCCCTTCGAGTATAAATGATACGTAACTTCCACTTCTGGATGATATTTCCTGTTGCGATATCTCACACACGGACACTTAATTTTGGTACCATCCATGTACTGAGGGAACGCCTTGGCGAACTGCAGGAACTGCTGTACACCCTCAATGAATTCATCCCGCATACCGCACATGTCATCAGGATGACGGTTGTACATCCACGAACGATGACGCAGATAGTAATTCATATCCATTTCTAGATACTTCTGCAAAAATGACAGTATGTATCATATAAATTATTACATACAGTGGTTTATCACCTAGCTTCATAACTTAACCGTACTATAAAAATCATATCTGATATAATACATACTTTCATTTATCAAAGTCTAAAATAAGCAATATTCATGCTAACCCATCTTAAACCAACTAACCAATACCTGGACACTAAGCTAACTAAAACTAGTATACATAGCTCACTAAATGCAACTGAAAACGGATACTGATACAGTGGGACTTGTTAATACTTACTGATACATGGTTGCTGAAATGACACAGTGCTGATGGTTTTCCTCTTCGGTTGCCTGCTCACTGTTGCAGACCTCCTTCTCACTGCCCACTACAAGGCTCGAGCATGCCATCCCGCTTATTCTAGATACCATCTTAGTACACTCCTATCTAATATCTCTAAACATCACTAACCTACATATCTATATATACCCTATTAACACTTGACTTTATACCTTGCCTGCATCAACTCCTATAATTGCCTGTACTGTACCTCACACAGTCCCTGATACGTATCAGTGTATAAGTACTGATGACTGATACCAAACTGAAACTGAGATGCACTAAGGCATGCCTCTGCAGTGCCTAGGGACTGCCCCCAAGCCTAACTGACAGGCATCATTTGGGTGCACTGCTGCAGTGCCCCATGCCAGAGCCCCAAGTCTGTAACCAAACTTCATTTGGTCTCCTCCATGTACCAATACTAACAACAGATAATATACTAACTGATGACTCCACATACTAATACTTCTAAAGTGTATCACTTGCAAGTAATAACCCTACTACAACTGTCATAATCCCTCACATCTCGATCTTAGTGTCTGTGTCACTGTCTGTGTCCATGTGATATTAGTGTCTGTGTCCATGTCAAAAAACTTAATCCTAACCCTAGGTCCTTATCAGTGTCTGTGTCAATGTGTGTGCGTGTCGTGTCGTGTCTGTGTCACCATCTGTGTGTGTGTGTCGTGTCTGTGTCAGTATCACATGTGTTCTGAGAGAGAGAGAGAGAGAGAGAGAGAGTTAGGCTTTACCTAGAGCTCGAGGAAGAGGAGGGGGATGCCGGAGTAGCCGCGGGGGAGGTCGACGGAGCAGGCGGTCGACGGAGCGGGGGGGGCGGGGGAAATTTTTTCGTTTCGAAATTTCAACAGATGGGGAAAAACAAAACTGAGCCCTAATTAACCAAATTTTAGCGACGTTTAGCGACGTCAAATAAGAACGTCGCTAAATTAAATTATAGCGACGTTACGGTCGTCGCTAAACACGTTGCTAAATATTTCTAATATAAACGTCGCTATTTGCGTCGCTAAACGTCGCTAACTTAGATATATTAGCGACGTTTAGCGACCAAAATTGAACTTATAGCGACTAATCTTATAAAAACTGAACATAAGTCGCTAAACGTCGTTAAATGTCGCCAATTAGCGACGTCTACCGATGTTTTATATGGAGTCGCTAAATTAGCGACGTTTTTACCTGGAGTCGCTAAAAAACATCGCTAATCCTGCTTATTCTAGTAGTATTTCTTCGCTAGCAGTAGAGATACCTTCAGTCCTCAGTCAGTTCCTTTTTGAGCTTTATTTCTTTAAGGATCCCTGTTAGTGTGATAATTGGTGACTTATAATTAGGTTTGTATCTTGTATTAGTATTGACTGTTGAGAGTGTGGCTTGTGAGTTTGTAAGAGTTTCTTGGTTGGACATGTGAGCAGTAGGCATCAATCTAGAGTTAATCCATAGCGTAGTACCTTGTAGCAATAGTTCTACGATAGGTGTCATCATAGTTAGTATTGGTACTATAAGTAGAAGGGGGAGTAAAGAGTATCAGTGATAGTTCCAAGAGTAAGTATCAGAGTCAGCATGCCAGTCCTGGATAATCATGAATTCATGTAGTTGGGTGATCCATGTAAATAATTAAGTATCGAGGAAATTATATGGAAAATTAATGGAATATGATGTGCAATTTGATGGTTGATACTTGGGTGTATCAAGAGTAAAGAAATGTATATGCATAAAGGGAATTAACGAGTGTGCCATAGTAGGTGGATACCCATAAGTGTATAAGAGAGTGTGAGAGAATAAAGATATATTGTGCTAAGTAGTGAGACTTGTGTTACAGATAAAAGTAGGGCCTTGATATATTATTTTGATCTGAGTGTACCGATATATGACTAATGATGGATGTATCACCTGATATTGAGGCCAGTGATGGGTTGAAAGCAATAGATGGAAGAGTGTCTAAAAATTATGTGCATGATGCACAGTGGATGATGAATGTCAGTGTGAGAGTTCATGAAAGTGGAAGCATGAGTATTAGAAAATTCAAATAGTGTGTCATAGGTTGAGAAATATCAAGATTGGTCACGAAAGATATGAAGTGTATCACAGATTAGTGTATCAGGCTGTAAAAGGTTAAAGGGAGATACGTATACATCAATCGAGATATGAGACCATATGTCTGCCTTGAAAGTGAAGTAAAACATGTGTGTAGAAGCATAAAAAATACGCTGGAAGGAGCTACGCAGCATACTGATGCAGAGCAGCGTAAACAGAGGCCTTCAGAGCCATCAAGCGTACAAGCAGAGCTTTCTCCGCTAAACACAACGTGAAGTACAAGCTCAAAGGACCATCCGCGTAAGTGCGGTACGTCCAGGCCGCTTCAGCGTAAACAGGGTTCTTCATCGCCTCCATGGCGTAAAACTCAGCCGCTCTCAAAGCAGCATTAAAGCGTACGAGGAACGCTTCGTCTTCCCGAAATGAACCTGTCAAGTCACGCAGTGAACCTGACCTCTGACTCTTGACAAAAAGTGCTGCACGGCTACCCAGACGATGGCTGGAAATAAGGACAGACCCCTCGGGACGCGCACCACAGTATAATGGCGGATCTCTGTATTTAATGCAGAGGATTTGGTTAAAATATCACTGAACCGCCGTTTACTGACGTCCCCTCAGCATAAACTGCTCTTTCGCATACAAGGGGATATGCTGCCTTATTTTACACAGGCAAACATGAGCTATTTTATGCTCCGCAGTAGACAAACCGCCTGCCACGTCAAAAGCTGCACTTCGTACGGTGCTCGAGGCACGTCTCTACGTCTAATTGCACAGAGCTGTGACAGTTTCTCTCAAGGAACGTCTCTGCGACGGATGCACAGAGGGGCTGCAGACCTTCAAAAACACGCTTTCGCATTTAATGCACAAGATGGTGGCAAATCTCTGCAAGAGATTTGATTATATCTTCAAAAGCCGTAATTCCGACTAAGACGTCCACATCAGCACTCTGGCACGGTACGCAGCGGATTCTATGCCCATTCAGGATCTGTGCTCATTCGGCTTCTACGCCCATTCGGCTTCTACGCCCACTCAGTCTCTACGACCATTCGGCTTCAAACGCCCACTCAGTCTCTACGACCATTCGGCTTCAATGCCTACTCGGCTTCTATGCCCATTCGGCTTCTACGCCTACTCGGCTTCTATGCCTATTTGGCTTCTACGCCAGGGTGACAGTCATTTGGCTTCTACGCCAACCTCTTCTACACGAGGGATACCTACCTACGTGACTTCTACGCCGTGATCTTCACAGCAGATATACACGTTTTGTCCCCTTAGTTGGACACGCGTCACATGCTCACTCAAAAGGTCATCTATATACAGGCATTGGTTATTTTAACCATTGTGTAAAAGGGTGTTGTACTTTCCACTCCTCAGTTTTTACACCGACGGAGTGGTCACTGTCACCAAAACTCTATAAATAGAGACCCCTATCAATGGGGAAAAAGGTCAAAAAACTTCAAACTTGAAGATCGAACAAGGTCGAAAAACTTCAAACTTGAAGATCGAACAAGGTCGAACTTCCAAGAATAATCGAACCGGAGGTCAAGATAGAGAGAGAGAGAGAGAGAGTCCGGAGCTCAGGCAAAGAGTAGGGATCGACGACTTTGGCATCGTGCATCCACCCTCCTTTGCAACCTTCGAAGCTGCTACCTGTCTTCCACGGCACTTCTTCAACATCGTGTGGTCCAAGGGCTAAAGTGATCGACTGCAGATCAGACACCTATAGCAATTCATACCCAGATTAAATAAATTGTACTCCCACATCCTCGTATAGGATTAAATTGTACAAGTTTGTTTGTAAACCAAAGGGCACGGGTTTCGTATAAACCCCGTCATTGAAATACACTTTCATTCTTTCGTTTAATTCCACAAACAAGATGGCGACTCTGCTGGGGAAGTCTTTCTCTTCTGATGAGGAAGTAATTGCTCAACACGATTCGGTATCTGTAGAAACCGTGAAGAAGACACAGGTCGTTCATTTCGACCAGTCTGCCTATGGAGACATGCTTCGAACCGGGGGTAGCTCTCACCCTCTCTCCGTCCAAGACAACAGAAAGCTGCGCAAGGTGTGGATGCCCAAGACATCCTCCGCCATTCCTGTGGACTTTTCGATCTCTCCGATCTCTCCGACCAATGAGGTTGTAGCATCGCTCCCTCCGTGCCCCGCACGTAAAATCCAGTCTCCCGCTACGCGCGGTACAGACAAAACTTCGGACAAAGTCTCAGCGCTAACCCAGAAGTATCCACTGTGCCTTACGCGTAGAAATCAGTCTCCCGCTACGCGCGGTACAGACGAAACTTCCAACAAAGCCTCAACGCTAACCCAGAAGCATCCCCTGTGCTCTACGCGTAGAAATCAGTCTTCCGCTATGTGCGGTACAGACAAAACTTCTGATGGTGCCTCAACGCCAAATCGGAGGTACAGATCACGCTCCACGCACAAGACAACATCTGACCTCTATGGTGAACCAGATGAGCGTTGTGATCTCCGCAAGGGAAAACAAGCGGCAGAGGACTCAACTTCTCGGCCTTTACGCCAGCAAGGGAACAGTCTGCCTACCCTCCGAATTACGCGAGAAGCCGATGGCCGACTGAGGGCCTTTCCACCTTTACGCCAGTCTGATCAAATCTTCAAGTTACGCCAGGCAAAGTCCCTCAGCGTAAAACAAGCTCAGGTTGCGGAAAGACACCCTCCCAGGGGATTAACCGCCACCCAAATGGCCAATCTGTTGTACACAGGTGGCACAGGGAAAACCGGGGTCCCCAATATCCGCATGCCCGCTGATGGGAACAGAAGAAACAAGCCTTCGTCTTCTTCTTCGATAACTCCTCCTGACCTGCGCAAATATCTAATCCAGAAGCGTAAAGAGAGGGGACCTTCCAACATGTCTATTACGCCTCCTAGCGAGCACTATTGTAATAGTCATAAGGTTGTGATTAATTGCTGATGTTCCAAAGCAAAACGATCGGTTTTCGACCGGTTGAGCTACTCTCTGTCTTTGCAGGAAGAGGAACCCGCGCATGCATCTGTGAACATGGCTTCACACATACGTAGAGGAGGGTCGAGCTCAAGACGTCATCCCTCCAGGCCTCCGAGCCGAAGGAGGTTCAGTGAGCTCCTCAGGAACGCTGAAGCTGGGGTATTCCAAAACACTCGCGCAAGATCACGACAACCAGCTTCGTCCTCTTCTGATTCCGACGCTGGGGGTCGCCAAGCCCCCGAATCAGAGGCAGAAAGTATAGAGTCGACTTCTACAGCGACCTATACTAATCCTTCAATGACACCCAGGGAGATGGGAGTTTACGCCGTTGAAGATGAATGCGAGGAAGCTTCACCGTCAGGGAACGCGGAATAATACATCATTATACTGGAGACATCTCTGAAACAAATACAATCCATGATGGAGAACATGCACCAGATGATGCAAACTCAGCACGCAACTGCCATGGCTCAAGTATCGGTCCCGCCAACTGAGATACGTGTAGGGGTGGACTTACCACCATCCAACCCGAGCCAAGAGCCTGCGCTAGATCAAGAGTCAGCAGTTCCTCCGCTTCCTCACTCAGAGAATGCCTTACCTCCCGCTGGAGTTACGATACAACCAACTCCGGACCACTCTGTAGCCCCGCTTCCGACTAAAAATCCGATACAGGCAGTACGGGAGTTGAAATCCCAGTTCGACGCCTTGAAGCACAAAGATCAGCTCAAGAAACTGGGAATCAACCAGCCCTACCCAGCTATCTGGGAGGAGGTCCCTTTTCCGCCGAGGTACAAACCTCAGACTATGGCCCTGTTCGAGGGAAAAACATCACCAAGTCAGTACATGAACTATTTCAGTATGATGATGGTGTTGCTACAAGGGAACGACGCCCTCCTCACTCGGGTGTTCAAAGGCTGTCTCTCAGGAGTAGCCTATCAGTGGTACCGTAGCTTGGCGAACAACTGCATTACTTCCTTCGAGGACTTCAGAGCTTTATTCTTCACGCGATTCTATGAGGGAGGAATGGACATGTCTATGTCCTCTCTCATTGAAGTCAAGCAGAAGGAAAAGGAGGACGTTCGCATCTTCATCAAACGTTTTTGTCAGGCCACCTTACAGATGCCTCCAGGAGTTCCAGACTCTGCATTGGTAGACATTTGCAGGAAGAACCTCCTTCCCGTGGTCTCGGTGTTCACAGGACCGTATCAGTTCCATGATTGGCCCTCGTTCATCATCTAGACAGTAGCCGCCGAAGACAACAGTCGCAAGGTGCGCGACAATGGCATCATGATCTCCGCCTCTAACAGAGGCAAGAGGTCATCTCCTAGCAGCGACCATCCTCGTGGTCCCAAAGGGAAAGAAGCCCTGGCAATCAATACGGCCAGACCAAAGATTGCGGCAACCACGCAAACGAGACCCGGGACTTCCAGGCCCGTCGAAGTCTACTCTTTCGACGACGACGATATCCCAAGTATATTCGAGTGTCTCGTCAAAAGTGGCAAGATCACCCTTCCAGAGCTGAGGTGGCCCCAGGAAGTTGGCAATACTAACGATCCCAAATACTGCATCTTCCACAGATACGTACACCACCCAACAAAGGCGTGTTACATACTGAAAAGGAAGATCCAGGGGTTAATCGATGCTAAGGCCATCACTCTGCACAACACCGAGAAGACGGTCACGGCCAACATGATCTCTCTGCAGTTTGGCAATCTGCCTCCCCAAGAGATCCCGGATGGCGTTGCACCCATCTTTCGGACAATGATGAACATCGTCAATCTCCCTCCAACTAGGGATCAAAATTACGACCTAGTACCCCTGACTACCCGGCAAGGCGAGATTATGTGGGTTCATCCAGATTTGGTGTCAGAGTTCAAGGAAGAAACTAAGGCTACTAAGCCTACATCGAAAAAGAGCACCAAATACAGGCCATGCCATATGGTCGCGACTTCTTCGGCATCAGACGAAGATGAGGCATTTGCTACAATCCGTTCAGGGAAGGCCTACCTCAACGATTATGGAGCAAGTCAGGAAGGTGCACCGGCGGACGCTCCAGCGGCCAAACCTTCAGAGCAAGGTCCCGTCGTACCAGATATCAGTCCTTCGAAACCAACTCCGGCGGATAAGGAGAAGCTAAAAGAAGTGCGCTTTGATAAAACCTGTGAAAAACATTGCAAGCAAAGGTTTAGAGAAGTCATACAACTTTGACATCCTGGCCCAACTAGCTAATACGCCATCCAGGTTATCCATCTTCGAGCTACTCAGGCCCAAGACACTCGTCTAGCCCTTTGTGAAGCGCTGATGCAGGCGGAGGCATACTTGACCCAGCTCAAGTCCCCCGACGAAGAACCAGTGGTGTGTCCTCAATGCCACAGTGTAATAGAGGTGGTCCCGAATATCACTTTCACTCAAAACGACATGTTGTTAAAACATAACAGACATGACAGGCCCCTCTATTACACCGGATACGTCGGTTCCATGGAGGTCGATCGGATTCACATAGATCCGAGATCGTCGATCAGCATCATCCCTCACAGTCTGCTCAGACCGCTGAGAATTCCTACCAGCGAATTGGCTTACACCACCACTACAATCGTGGGTTTCAACGCTGGAAGAAGTAAGCCGTTGGGGAAAATTTGCCTGAGGATCCAGATCGGCAACCTTAGATCGATGGCCACATGTTACGTCATCGATTCAGAGGTGTCCTACAACATTTTGCTGGAAAGACCGTGGATCCACGACCACAACATCGTTCCTTCAACCCTACATCAATGCCTTAAATATGTAGACGCACAAGGAACAGTACAAACGGAGGTGGCTGACCTAAACCCGTTCAAAGGAATAGAATCCTACTATTCCGATGCCGTGTTGCACTCCCAAGACCACACGGAAGAAGTGTCAGGCGAGGCAGAGAAGGAATCCCACCGGGAGCCAGAAGAACCCTCTGCCACACTACCGCTGTCAATCAGAGTGAAAGGATGAACCACTCGTCTAACAGCCATAGAGCCTATGGCTATCCACCTGAACAAGACCAGGTCAGGAGAAGGAAGTGATCCTTTGGTGATCACTTTGAACCGGAAGCCTCCACCCTTGGTCATCAACCTTCGGCGCAATAGGCAGCCGACTGATGTAAATGCAACCAGGAACGGAGTTCTAGATGATAATAAACATCCTCTTTTCCAGTATATTGACGCTCAAATTCCAAAACAGGAATCCACTCCCCGTGACGAGGTAGAACCCATAGCACAAAATTTTTTGGAAGCTATAAACTCCTACCGTCCGTATGTCTGGGAAGTAGCGTCATCATCCAACGTCATCACAACGTATGGACCACATGAGGATTCTATCTTTATTGTCCCGTCTACCTGCAGCAGTCAGCGTCCAATATTCTTCGGCCGTATGTGCAATCAACCAACTGACCAGGAAGATCCTTTCGATGATGATACTGGGAAAATGCAAGTTCACCGATACAGCCCGCAAGCGCTGAAGATCATGCAAAACATGGGCTACGACTTGAAGCGGAAGCCAGGCCTCAACTACGGAAGAGGCAGACGAACACCGCCGCGCGGCGACCCCCGCTATCGACAAACTCGTTTCGGGTTAGGGTATGCCACCTCCCTTACGACTTCCAAGTCAGACGAGGACATCTTTCCCTCTTCCCAGAATGGCTCATCGCCCTCCGACTCACCTGATGCTCTCGAACAAACACTATCAGTAAATATAGTAGTGACAGATCCCTCAGAAGCAGATGAACAGGATTCTGAGCCGTTTGAGAATGACTCTTGGGCCCAACAAATGGATACGCAGTGGAAATTCTGCTTCGAGCAAAGAGAACCTCCCACCAAGGACGAAGTTATCCAAATTGATGTTGGGGGCAAACTTTCGCCAAAGCCGATATTTATCAGCAATAATCTTCCCCCAGCTGAAAGGGAAGAAATCATACAGCTGATAAAGGAATATATCGACGTCTTTGCATGGGATTATGAGGACATGCCAGGCCTAGACCCGAAGGTAGCTACTCATAAACTCAATATATTGACCAATTCGAAGCCAGTGAAGCAGCACCAACGCCGGTTCCACCCAGATATGATGGACGCCATCGAAACTGAAGTCAAGAAGTTGATAGCCTGTGGTTTCATCCGGGAAGAACAACATCCCGACTGGGTCGCCAACGTTGTTCCAGTCATGAAGAAAAATAGGAAGGTACGTATCTGTATCGATTACCGAGATCTGAATGCGGCCTGCCCCAAGGACGAATTCCCTCTTCCCATCACGGACATCATGATTGACAACACCTGCAGCTTTGAACGCATGTCTATCATTGACGGGTTCTCAGGATACAATCAGATCAAGATGCATCCTGAAGACGAGAAGCACACTGCCTTTCGGACACTATTGGGGGTATATTACTATATGGTCATGCCCTTCGGATTGAAGAACGCCGGGGCTACATACTAACGGGCTATGAGTAACATATTCCATGAGCATTTACGCAAAATAGTGGAATATTACGTGGACGACATAGCCGTCAAGAGCTGCCTCGAAGGTGATCACTTTCAAGACTTGAGGACGGTATTCGAGTTAATGCGCCAATATCAACTCAAGATGAACCCTACGAAGTCCTTTCTGGGTGTATCTAGTGGCAAATTCTTGGGATTTGTCATTACCGCCAAAGGCATCCAAGTGGACCCTGACAAAGTTCGGGCAATCATAGAAATGCGACCGTCCCGTAATCTGAGGGAACTCAGGGGATTTCAAGGACGTATGGCTTATTTCCGGCGATTCATATCCAACCTCTCAGGGAGATGTCAGCCCTTTTCTCATCTCATTAAGAAAGGTGTATCCTTCATATGGGACGAAACCTGTCAGCAAGCATTAGGAGATATCAAGCGCTACCTCACCAGTCCGCCAGTTCTGGTGCCTTCCGTCATGGGAAGACCATTCTTGCTGTACGTTCGAGCGATGGATCATTCGCTAGGAGCTCTTCTCGCATAGAAGAACGACATGGGTCATGAACAGGCTATCTACTACCTCAGCAGGATGATGGTCAAAGCCGAACATCGGTATAACCCAGTGGAGAAAGAATGCTTGGCTCTGATGTTCGCTATCCAGAAGATGCGGTACTATATCGTCGGCCAGACTATCCATATCATCTCCAGGATCAACCCTCTTCGTGTACTGATGAGCAAGCCTAGTGCTCTTAATTCTCGACTCGCGACTTAGGCGATGCTGTTAACACCATATGACATGGTGTACGTACCGCAGAAGTCCAACAAGGGCCAAGTGCTGGCTGACTTCCTAGCTGCTCATCCGATCCCGGAGGCCTCCAAATTATACGAGGACATTTCCGATGAAGTTGCAGAATGTAATTTCGTAATAAAAACTGACGCATGGCAACTATTCTTCGATGGTGCCTCCAGAACCGGTCCTAGGGGAAACGTCGTTTCAGGAGTAGGAGTCATCCTGGTCACTCCTGATAAACTCGTCATCTACCGAGCATATTCTCTTAGCGAGCCATGCTCCAACAATGTGGCAGAGTACAACGCTCTACTAATCGGGCTCCAAGTCACTAAAGAGCTGGGGGTCGAGTCCCTGGAAGCTTTCGGTGATTCTCTGCTTATCGTCAATCAAGTCAGGGGAATATATGAAGTCCGGAATCCAGACCTCATCCCCTATCATCGAGCAACGGTCGAGATAGCCATGACATTCAAAAGGTTCTTCCTAGAGCATGTACCTCGATCTTAGAATCTGGAAGCTGATGCCTTAGCCAGTCTAGCTGCAGATTTAGCCACTCCTATAAGAAGGCAGGATTCGGTAATCCTTCTTAACAGAGATTTATTCTGTGTGAAGAACAACTTTCACATAGAACGCAGCTATGCTGTGAACACAGATCCCCCTAGAAGAGACTGGAGAAGTCCCTTCATAGATTTTGTCGCATACGGAATCTTGCCGGAGGACCCCAAAGAAGCAGTATCCGTCAAAAGACGATCATTACGCTTCTACTAAGATGCATCTTCACAATGCCGATATCGCCGGACCTACGACGGACTGCTATTGAGATGTCTCTCTAACGACGAAGCACAGCAGATTATCCATGAAGCTCACGATGGCGTATGTGGAGCACATGAGCCCGGTCCTAAGCTACAGGATCGCATCAGGAGAATGGGCTATTACTGGCCTACTATGATCGCAGATGCAATACGGTATGCAAGATAATGCAGAGCCTGTCAGGTTCATGCAGACTTCATATGTCAACCATCTGAACATCTATATCCTACGGTCGCATCATGGTCTTTCGAAGCATGGGGTATGGATATCATCGGTCCTATCCACCCATCTTCTTCCAGGGGTCACCGGTTTGTACTGGCCATCACGGATTACTTTTCCAAATGGGCAGAGTCGATCCCTCTTGCTAAGGTGAAGGCGTCTAATATGATCAGCTTCATCAAGCATCACATCATTTATCGCTTCGGGGTACCCCGGAGGATAATTCACGACAATGGGCCTCAGTTCATCAGCCAAGCGTTTTATCGATTTTGCGAAAAAAATTGGATACACAATATCGCCTCTACGGCATATTATCCAGCTGCTAATGGTTTGGCGGAAGCTTTCAACAAAACCATTATCAAACTCTTGAAGAAATTCATCTCTTCAAACAAGAGAGATTAGAATGAGAAGCTGGGCGAATGTCTCTGGGTATACCGCACAACGGTACGAACACCGACAGGTTGCACCCTATTCTCGCTGGTCTACCGGAGCGAAACAGTTCTCCCCATTGAAATCTATATCCTGTCACTCAGGATAGCCGTGACTAATGAGCTGACTCGAGAAAAGAATGACCTGTTAAGGCTCCAAGAGCTAGAAGGATTAGACGAGAAATGCCTCCAAGCTCAACAGCGCATTGCGCTCTACCAAGTATGCATTTCTAAAGCTTTCAATCATAAAGTAAAGGAAAGAGTGTTCAAAGTCGGCGAGCTAGTTCTAGCCGTAAGAAGGCCGATGATTCTTACTCACAGAAGTAAAGGCAAATTCCAGCCCAAGTGGGAAGGCCCTTATGTGATCGAGACAACGTTCTCAAACGGCACCTACAGGATAGCCCAGCCTAATAAAGACCTGTTAATGGCTCCTATCAACGGCAAATTCTTGAAAAGGTACTATGCTTAATCTCTCCTGCTTGAGTGGAATATAGCAAGGATCTCAATTCTGACAAAACTACTCCCAAAACGAAACTTGTTGGATCATATCCTATCATGTCTGTATGACCTCTGAATAGATATAGCCTGCTAAAAAGTTTATCGAGAGTCTATCATGTCCATACTACCTCTGATATCACTCTCGCCTAAAAAACTGTTATTTACACTCCGAAATGATGGGTCCACAAAAGTCAGAAAAGAGTCGCTTTTATTTATTCCCGATAAGAGCAGAATTACATCTGGAGAAATAAAAAGAGAAAGGATACATCATAATGTTCTCATTCCTGGAAACCAAGGCATCGGCGCGAGCCCGCTCCAGCCGTGCCTCGGGATTGTTCGTAAGGGTCAGCTCAGCCCTTACCCGAAGAGAGCCCGCACGGGCAGCTTCTGCATGCTCCAAATCCCGTCGCGCTGTGCTCAGTCGACCAGTCGCTACATCTAGACCTGCCAACGACTGAGAAGCCCACTCCTCTGCCAGAGCGAGTTTTTTCTTCAGCTTGCGGGCCCTCTTTGCATTCCCTTCGTGCTCAGATTGGAGCTTCGTCTCAAGAGCGAGAGCCTCTTCCACGACAGTTTTTCTTTTATCCATCTCCAGCTTATGTGTTTTGATGAAGTTGTCTAGGCTTTCCAGCTGTGTAGAAAGCCGCGCAGTCATGAGGTCGTATCTGGCCTGGACCTCAGCATCAAAGATGCCCCGAGTCAGCTGCAAGTATTCGTTAATGGGTTGCTCTAAACCATTAACCACCGTCTCCAGGGCGTCAGCTACCCCAGGATCGCCGAACTCCCTGACAGCCCCGATCAAAAACTGAGAAGTCTTCTTCAGGCGCTCGAAGTCAAGACTCTTCGCCAACACCATTGATATCATCGTTTTCAAACCGGTGTAAAAGAGGCTGGTATGTTGCTCGGTCAGCGCAACTAGATCCGATTGAACGCCAGGAGTGGCCGTGATATCAGCAAGTCCCCTGCCAGGAATGACTGCAGACGAGGTGGCCACAGCCGCCGCCTCGACGGGTGGTGCAACGACGACGGTCGAAGTCATCGGCATACTCGCGAGAGGCGAGGTCACGATGACAGGTTCGTCCTCCTCTCGAGATGACGAAACCACTCCAGGCGAGCTGGCCCCCGAAGGTATTTCCTTCTCGAAGTCGAAAGCCTCCGTATCATCGCCAGGAGCCAGAGCAGAGCCAGAAGGTGCTTTAACGCTGTACTCCCCATGGACGCCGTCCCCTGAGAAGAGGACAAGAAAGTTGATATCAATATAATAGTAATCTTTCTAAAAGAAGACATAAAAACGACATTTACCCGGAACCAACGGTATATATGGCGCATCTGCAGCCGATGTAGCTAAACCACGTCTTAATGACGCAATGCGAACTATCATACTTGGAGAAGGAGGTGGGCCGACCGACATCGCCAGGAGTTCTGCCAAGCCTTCGCCAAGACGCAGTCGAGGTTCGTTAGCTGGAATCTCGCTAGGCGTGTTCGCCGACACAGCAGGAGTTTTATTCGTTGCTGGTCTAGGGAAAGATTCTCCCATCTGCCTCGGCCACACAGGCAATCTCGTTCCACTACCTGGAGCAGTAGCAACGACAGCGACCTATAGCAAAGATTCTTCGACGTCGCCAGCCGGAACTGTAGAAGGTCCCTCTCTAAAAGGCGAGGAACCTTCAGCCAAAGAATCATCCCTGATATGGGGAGATGCAGGCTCACTCCCAGGAGCCTCAATACCAAGAATGCAGAGAGGACGAGCAACCGTCTCCTTCCTCCTCTTACGAAGAGAAGCTTCCTTCGGAGCAGAAGCCCGTCGCTTCCCAGAAGAGACTACCAAAGCCCCCGCAGGCGGAGGCACTTCACACCTCGGTACTGATACCAGAGGCTCATCCGGAGTGCCAGACTCCTCACCCTAGTCAGAAGAAACCGAGGGGACTTCAACTCTTCCCCCAGGCTTGGGAGAAGGCACCCTGAAGCTTCCATGCATGTCAAAATCACGATGGAAGGTGTTAATCGCCACATAGAACTGGGCGTAAGAATGGAGAATGCGGAGCTCCGTGGAGGTTGTAACGACCGGCACAATAAAGATTTCTCCCGTGCAACCCATGATAAAATATCGCCACCCTCTGGCTCCATCAATGAGTCCGCCCCTGGACCTGAAGCTGGTGACGGCATTGCCCATGTGCAACTGATTGTACCCAAACTGCCTGGCGAACCGACTAGGCAAGTAGGGCTCGAAGAAGCAATGGTCTTCGCTCCTGTACAGCAGATGGGAGGGTCTAATGCAGACCAACCAATTGAAAGCTTCCGGAGAAAGATCAGTCTTCTCTCCACCTGAATCCTCAAGCCTCATCCCTGATTGATTGTGATGTACAGGAGGGGGAGTACAGAGGAGCTTCCAGCCGTGACTGAGGTTCAATACCAGCCGACAGTCCAAAGTTGTGTTCACATTCCAGGGAGAGTCCTTATAGTTCAGCAAGAAGTTACCCCCTGGTTCAGCAAGAAGTTACCCCCTGGTTCAGCAAGAAGTTACCCCCTGAGCTGCTACCAGAGCCGGGAGACATCACCCGGGGATTGTGGAGAATTAACCATCCCATCAAGTACAGGTATGGTAAATCCACCCGGGGAAAACTCTCACGCCGAGCTTCATCGACGAGCAACCCCTCAGTTATGGCTCTCAGGCCAGCCTGTATACGGCACACCATGGCAGGAAGCAAGCCCAGTCTTGCCCCGAATACCAGATGCACTGCCGGCCACAGGATGTTCCGGTGAATGCGGTCCGCGGACGCAGTACCGGGCACTACTACTCGACGCAGCCATATCGAGAGAAAACCGGCCAGCTGGGCTTCCTTAGACAAAGGCCTGCGGCAGCGCCTCAAGTAACTGTAGGCCTTAGTGCCTTCGGGATACTTTTCTACCCTCTCAACGAGAATCTGATCTGGAGCCTTAGCACCTTCCATAAGATCCTCGATGACTTGGGCACTGAGCACGCCCAAACAGTTCACGGGCTCATTCTTGCCCCCCGAGACTTTCTCCGACTTGGCGGCCCTGGCTCGGTGGAAGCAGAGGTAGGACATCCACTTGGTGGTGTGAGCCAAATCAGAAGGCTCGTTATAAAAAGTGGTGCACGCAAAGTATTGACACATCAGCTCCTGATACACTTCCGCCACCCGAGGGTCCAAGTCCTCCAACTCCCGGTTGGTGGGAACATACTCTTCGTATGGGGTATCCCCCATCGGCAGTCTCGAGACCATTGCCATCTCATGGAGGGCCAATCCCAACTCCCCCAGTGGAGTGGCGAAAGTCCCGGTGAGCGAAATGTATCGCTCCATCAGTGCCAAGAACAAGTTAGGGTTGGAAGGCAACCCAACACTAGTCGCACTCACAGCGGCATACAGTCCAATGCCCTCCGGTTCTCTTCGAAAGTACTTCAAAGCCCAGTCAACTAGGCAAGTCCATCGGAGGTTTGTTGGGGTGATCCACCCATTGCACCGAGGATTCTCCTTGGGGTATACCCTACCTCGTCCCATGAAGTCGTTGCAGAAGGTCGGCAATTGGACCGGCTGGATCACTGAGCTGTCTTCACTCGGGATACTGCCCGAGCACAGTCCCCTGAACAGCGTCACAACGCCGGAAGGGCGGCTGACAAACGACCCCTGGTCAGCCCCTTTCAGATGAAAGATCTTCCCCGGCTTGCCGTGAAGATCGGGAGTCAACGTCCATGATATCCTCCTGGGATGCGTCGCATGGAAGAAAGCCGAGATGAGATAATCCCTCGGCATCATTGGCAGATACAAAACCAAATTCCCGGCAGGGAAAACCTAGGGTTCCCTCTTGGGCTTCGTCTGGGACTGTTTATCAATCATGTCCCCAAAGAGGAAAGCCGACTTTATGTACTACTCCCCGTCTACGTATGTCAGGGGCTCCCCGTTGATCATGTTCAGCAGCGTCCGCTCGCCCTGAGCCGATATCAAAAACTCCCTTCCCTCAGGATACTGGGGTCCGGAGATAGGAAATGCCACATGGACAGATCCTCCAGATAGTTCGAGTGCAGCATCCCGGCAGCGGAACCTATCACCTCGGCCAGTGGAGACTCACCCAAATCAACTGCAAAAGTGCAAGGAAAATATGTCATTACAAATCTTGCACAAACATACAGACCAAAGAAACGGCAGTCTGTGCTCTACACCAAGATTGTACAAATTTGGTCATTTTATGCCGGAAGTCCCCTCCACAAGCGTAAAACTCAAATTTTATGATATACGCCAATTTTCGGTAGCCAGAGCTTTTACGCTCGGAACTACAAAAATATGGAGTTTTTACGCTAACACATTAGAAATGTGAGCGTAAAAGATAAAAATGCCTCCGTACATCACCTTCCTCAAAGAGGCTATCAGCACATAAAATGACCTAGCGCGGTCACGTTCAACGTGTGCGAAGGATTTTTTGTCATTTTTTGTCATCCCAAAAGGCTCTACCTCTAAGACCGGGTGCGCTGCTCGTCGACGAGATATTTCGCTCAGAGTGAAGTTCACCTTGCCCGACCAAAGACTCCCTCGCTGGGGCAGAAGAATGGAAAGAAAAACCTATACTCTTTCCCTTAGTGGAGGGGGTTTGTTTCGGCGCCATTTCTGAAAACTCGAAGTGCTCGGAGAAGGAACGAAGAAAAACTCGAACATTCGAAAGCTCTCTTTCGCAGAAGACAGATAAAAAGTTTTTCTCTCAAAGGATTGGGATATATATAGAGTTCGAGTCGACTCCTTGAATCCTCGGACGGACTCCTCGAGACCCTAACCAAATCTCGCAATTAATAGGTGGTTATGATTGGATGCTACGTCAGCCCACAACTCTTAAAAGACGGACAGTCAACAAAATTCGAAAAGTTTTTCGTGCAAGACGGTTCAGCGGTTTCTACGCTAAAGGAGCTTTCTACGCTCGACGGCAACAGATCTACGGTTTTACGCTCGCAAGCTATAAGTCTATGGTTTTACGCCCGGATGTCTTTGTGCTCGGTAGCTTTTATGCTCGAGAGGCTAGAAACCTACGACTTTACGCTCAGCAGATACCAAATCGATGATCTCACGCTCGGTGGCGCTCAGTTTATGCTCAGAAGCAACAGATCCGCAAACTTCACGCTCAGAGAAATTTTCTTTTCAGGAGCTACAGATCTACAGTTCTACGCTAAAGGAGCTTTCTTCGCTCGACAGCTACGAATCTACGGCTTTACGTTCGACAGCTATAAGTCTATGGTTTTACGCCCAAATGCCTTTGTGCTAGGTAGCTTTTATGCTCGAGAGGCTACAAACCTACGACTTCATGCTCAAGAACCACAAGTCTATGATTTCACGCTCGATGGTGTTCTACGCTCACAGGCTACAGATCTACAGTTCTACGCTAAAGGAGCTTTCTACGCTCGATAGCTACGAATCTACGGCTTTACGTTCGACAGCTATAAGTCTATGGTTTACGCCCGGATGCCTTTATGCTCGGTAGCTTTTATGCTCGAGAGGCTACAAACCTACGACTTTACGCTCAGGAACCACAAGTCTACGATTTTACGCTCGATGGTGTTTTACGCCCAGAGGCTACAGACTATGATTTCACGCTCCACGACTTTTCGCATATCCGAACAGTCCCTAAAGCGGTCAATTGCAAAGAGTTCACACAGAAGATAATCGTTCTTGACCCCAAAGTACCCGATACATACAGAGTTCAAACATTGAGAAATTACTCTTCTCGGGTCCAAAATTGGAGGTTCAACCAGACTCCAGTCTGAATATCTCGTTTATCAAGATGGCAAACTCAGTTTGACAAACAAATCCTCGACCCTGTTCCAAGGGAGTTTCGAGAGGTTGTTCTTGAAGATGAAGTCTGAACAAAAGTTCTGTTTATCAGAAGCAACAGTTCAGAGCTCTACGCGGTCCCTCAGTCCTAGCAACTAGACAGTTCTAAATATTCAAAATGCTTAAACAGGTTCTATGGACTATTCGTTATGCGTAAAGGACAGGGCCTAATACTCTTTCTATCAGAGTCGGCGTAAAGAATCAGACGTGTCGAAGCTACACATATTCAGACTTCACAGCAACGTATGGCAAGATGATCATATGAAGAAGAAGACAATTTTATTAAAAATCAAAATCATGATTACATATGAGGGAAATCCAATATACAAGGATTTTTTCTCTATTTTTCATGATTACATCTGAGGGAAACTCCATCTACAAAGGAGATCCCCCCTTGTTGTCTGAAGATCGCCCAAAAGTTGTTCTGATAGGTTCTCGCTGGGCTTCAATTCTTCATCCATCTTCTCCAACAGTTAGTCAGTTCCAGCAAACTGACTGACATGGCAATGATCAACGGCGGGAGAATACAGAGCTGGACCTGTATAAATTATGCAGATCCCATGCTCCGTGCGCCGCTCAAGCCAGGACAGAGCAAGTCTGTCTGACTTTCGTCACCGGAGGCAACGGGAGAAGACACCACTTGCAAGCGGTGTGGTCAAATACGATCCTTCCTCTCTCCTAGGCAAACGCCATATAAAGTTGCTGATTATCCCGAGCAAGGGAGGCTAAGATATCCTTCCATGATCCATCGTTGCAGTGGACACTTGCTCGAAGATGCCGTCTTTTTTGGCTCCCTACATGCTGGAAGAACATGATCTCCTTCTTTCTCAGGTCGACCCGACGAACTCCGGCGATCATCTCTGCATGGTGATGGGAATATGGGAAGAACAGGTTAACCCCCCAGCCTTTTTATAGGCGAAAGAGATCACAACAGTCCCCAATAAATCCGCTATAAAGTCAGCATCGACCGTTTCAATGCTCCATTTAGAAATGTTTCGAGTTATGAGGGGACGTTCATGCTTCATTCAGAGCATTTCAAATTCTGAGGAATTTAAAAGCTTTGAAGGGGGTCTTGTAGAAGCATGAAAAATATGCTGGGAGGAGCTACGCAACATACTGATGCAGAGCAGCATAAACAGAGGCCTTCAGAGCCATCAAGCGTATAAGCAGAGCTTTCTCCGCTAAACACAATATGAAGTACAAGCTCAAAGGACCATCCGCGTAAGTGCAGTACGTCCAGGCCACTTCAGCGTAAACAGGGTTCTTCATCGCCTCCATGGCATAAAACTCAGTCGCTCTCAAAGCAGCATTAAAGCGTACGAGGAACGCTTCGTCTTCCCCAAAATAAACCTGTTAAGTCACGCAGTGAACCTGACCTCTGACTCCTGACAAAAAGTGCTGTACGGCTACCGAGACGACGACTGGAAACGATAACAGACCCCTCGGGACGCGCACCATAGTATGATGGCGGATCTCTACATTTAATGCAGAGGATTTGGTTAAAATATCACCGAACCGCCATTTACTGACATCCCCTTAGCATAAACTGCTCTTTCGCGTACAAGGGGATACGCTGCCATGTTTTACACAGGCAAACATGAGCTGTTTTACGCTCCGCAGTAGACAAACCGTCTGCCACGTCAAAAGCTGCACTTCGTACGGGGCTCGAGGCACGTCTCTACGTCTAATTGCACAAAGCAGTGACAGTTTCTCTCAAGGCACGTCTCTGCGACGGATGCACGGAGGGGCTGCAGACCTTCAAAAATATGCCTCCGCGTTTAATGCACAAGATGGTGGCAAATCTATGCAAGAGATTTGATTATATCTTCAAAAGCCATAATTCCGGCTAAAACGTCCACATCAGCACTCTGGCACGGTACGCAGCGGCTTCTATGCCCATTCAGGATCTGTGCTCATTCGGCTTCTACGCCCATTCGGCTTCTACGCCCACTCAGTCTCTACGACCACTCGGCTGCTATGCCCACTCAGTCTCTACGACCATTCGGCTGCTACGCCCACTCAGTCTCTATGACCATTCGGCTTCAAACGCTCACTCATTCTCTACGACCATTCGGCTTCAACGCCTACTCGGCTTCTATGCCCATTCGGCTTCTACGCCTACTCGGCTTCTATGCCTATTTGGCTTCTACGCCAGGGTGACAGTCATTTGGCTTCTAAGCCAACCTCTTCTACACGAGGGATACCTACCTACGTGGCTTCTATGCCGTGATCTTCGCAGCAGATATATGTATTTTGTCCCCTTAGTTAGACACGCGTCACATGCTCACTCAAAAGGTCATCTATACGCAGGCATTGGTTATTTTAACCGTTGTGTAAAAGGGTGCTGTACTTTCCATTCCTCGGTTTTTACACCGACGGAGTGGTCACTGTCACCAAAACTCTATAAATAGAGACCCCTATCAATGGGGAAAAAGGTCGAAAAACTTCAAACTTGAAGATCGAACAAGGTCGAAAAACTTCAAACTTGAAGATCGAACAAGGTCGAACTTCCAAGAAAGATCGAACCGGAGGTCAACAGAGAGAGAGAGTCCGGAGCTCAGGCAAAGAGTAAGGATCGACGACTTTGGCATCGTGCATCCACCCTCCTTTGTAACCTTCGAAGCTGCTACCTGTCTTCCACGGCACTTCTTCAACATCGTGTGGTCCAAGGGCTAAAGTGATCGACTGCAGATCAGACACCTATAGCAATTCATACCCAGATTAAATAAATTGTACTCCTACATCCTCGTATAGGATTAAATTGTACAAGTTTGTTTGTAAACCAAAGGGCACGGGTTTCGTATAAACCCCGTCATTGAAATACACTTTCATTCTTTCGTTTAATACCACAAACAATGTGTGTTATAGAAAGTGCAAGTGATCGTGAGTTCTAGTGAGCGTGATGAGGTGATCTAATGATGAAGCTAGTGTTACTATACCAAGAGTGCTAGTATTTCTATATCAAGGATTAGTTGAGCAATGTGCTAGTAACAATGAGCACCTCATGTGATAATATTAGATTGGTGTATCAGTTAATATGGATAAAAAATTATTGGGAGTAATAGTGCAAGTAATTCGGGCAGTGCAAAATTCAGTACACAGTTGAGGATTATAGACAATTGATATATTTGTGTGTATCTTGTGTGTTGGAGACTGTGAGTATATATATGTATACTTAGATAGATGTGGATTTAAATTTATAATTTAAAGATTGGAAATAAATTTTAATTTTTAAGAATTTTTGAGGAGTTGAGATTTTATGTTATTAAAATTTTTGAGGATTCAAATTCAATTCAATAAACATAGTCAAAGCTATAAATATTTTTGGAAGTGATTAAAATTTTATTTCAACATTTGAATATTTGACTTTTGAGGAAAGTATATACATTTTATTTTAAATTGTTCGAGGAGTTAAATTTTGAGGATAAAATTTTATGGTGGGTAAGAAATGTATAACAGTATATGAGTGGATGAAGTGTATAAGTAAGGATCTGTTGGCTTGAGTATGCCTGGGATGGCACTGCAAACTGACTTGGGTGTCCATCTAGAGTTGTATTAGAGGGAGCAGTACTTAGAGTGTTGTGTTGCACTTGGCGTGCACTTGAGTGATAAGAACAACTAGTATAAACAATTATAGTAGGTAAGAGAGCTAGCAGTGGTTGTGCTAGTAGTAGAAACAGTGGTACCTAAAGGGACAGAGGTATCAAACTTTGGATGCATCATTAAACCATGGTTGTGTTAGCAGGTTATGTTCTGTTCTTTCCTTCTGTTCCTTTTTTGTCTATCTTATTGATTGATTGATTTCTTAGTACCGTAGTTTGTATCATTGATTCTCTTGCTAGAATATAATTAGTAGTACATCCCGATAGAGACTGCAATACCATGACAAAAGAGACCATAACCGTGCATGTTTTCTCTAGATTGCATGTTGTATGACTATAAGTAGGATTTTCTTAGACTTTGATCGTTGGGGGTTTGACCGGAGTGGAGATTAATGAAGAAGTTATGACTGGACTGAGAGAGACAAGGTGCCTTAAATTTCGAGGATAAACATTAATTTAAATAAAGAGATGAGAACTTGATATGGCAAAATTGACGATTTTTGTTAAATCATTGATTTTTATGAAGATTATGGTATGATTGAATTTGTCATTAAAATTCGAGAAAATTAAGGAGATTATCATTATATTTATTTGATTGCAAGATATGAAATTAAAATTTTATATTTTGAATGTTGTATTTGAAGATTTCATAAGTATTACATTGTTTGAGTATTATGTGGAAAAAGAATCGAGGAATGAGATCACAAATGGATTAGTGTTTGAATTCAAATTTTTGGGATGAGATTTTAAATTTTATAAATATACATTGATTGGATTTAAAATTAGAATAGACGATTGGATATTAAATTTTTGTATTTAGTTTTTAACTTAAAATTTTGGAGAAGATTATGATAATAATGAAATTTAATTTTAATTTTGAAGATTTTCAGGAATATGATATTTATAGAATTTTAAAAAATTTGTGAAATAACAATATGGATTTACTTCATGATTATATGGTTTGATGAATTAAAATTTTGATGGTAAAAAAAAACTATTGAGGATTTTAAATTTTGAGGACAAAATTTTTTTTAGGTGGGTAGACTTGTAACCTCTGTATCCTAAAATTTTAGCTTAAATGTTATTATTAGGTTAATTTGGGACTATTGGAATTTTTCCACAATTTTTTGTTAATTAAAAACTAGTAACAGTAAAATTTTTAGGGCTTTCAAAAATTTACTTTAGAGGAAAAAATAATTAAAAATGTTAAAATTTTTTATTTTAGATTCTAAATAATCAAATATATTTTCTAGAATTTTTTGGGAATTTTTTTGGGTCTTTTTAGTATTTATTTAGAGTTATTTAGGCTAATAACTAATTTTTAGAACTTCTAGAATTTATTGTGCAAGTCCAGGAATATAGAATGGATCCACATAATTTTTTTGTATTTATAATATTCTTATATATTTTCTGCAATTATTTTAGAATTTTTGGAATATTTTTAATATTTATTTTTATTTAAATAGGTAAAACTAATTTTTAGAGCTTCTCCAAATTATAGTAGGAAACCTATGAACATAAAATTATCCTAAGTATTTTTCTAGGATTTATAGGTTCAAAATATATTTTCTGTAATTTTTTCAAATTTTTATGATTATTTTTAATGTTTATTTTGAGTTATTTAGATTTAAAATGACTTAAATAATGTTTTGATAAAAGCAAATAAAAAATAAATAATATAAACAAAATTTTCCAATCATTGTAAAGCCAAGTGAAGCCATGTCAATCCAGGTGAAGACAGATGAAGCAATGTAAAACCACGTAAGCCATGTACAACCATGTAAAGCCATGTCCAACCAGATAAAACCATGTGAAACCAAGTTAAGCCATGTCCGATGAAGCCATGTAAAGTCATGCCAAGTCAAGTCAAGTCAATCATGTCATCACGTTTAGCCGGGCAAAGACAGATAAAATTATGTAAAGCCAAGTCAAGTCCTTTCATCTGAATCCATGTAAGTTCATGTCAGAGATTCGGTCAAGTCATCGTGTGTCCAAGAAAAAATCAAAATTTTCAACGAAATCATGAAAAACCAAGAAATCCTAAAGAAAGTAAAAGGTCGGTATACCGCCGGTACAGTCTAGTACACCGTCGATACATCGGTCCAGAGATATAAAAAATACAGCAAGTTCTGGATTCCAACAAATTGGTATACTATCGGTATGTTATTCTAAGTAGTCAAAAAGTTACTGAAAAATAAAGTTCCACAAATTGGTATACCGCCGGCACAGCCTAGTACACCGTCGGTATATCAGCCGAGACAAATATCAAACAATATCGGCAAGATCGGTATACCATCGACACAACCCAGTATACTGTCGGTATGACGACAGGGTGTAACCTCCGTATCCTGAAATTTTAGCTTAAATGTTATTATTAGGTTAATTTGGGACTATTGGAATTTTTTCACAATTTTTGGTTAATTAAAAACTAGTAACAGTAAATTTTTTTGGGCTTTCTAGAATTTATTTTAGAGTAAAAAATAATTAGAAATGTTTAAAATTTTTATATTAGGTTCTAAATAATCAAATATATTTTCTAGAATTTTTTGAATTTTTTTTTGGACTATTTTTAGTATTTATTGGGAGTTATTTAGGCTAATAACTCATTTTTGGGACTTCTAGAATTTATTGTGCAAGTCCAGGAATATAAAATGGACCCACATAATTTTTTAGTGTTTATAATATTATTATATATTTTCTAAAATTATTTCAGAATTTTTGTAATATTTATAATATTTATTTTTATTTAAATAGGTAAAACTAATTTTTAGAGCTTCTCCTAATTATAGTAGAAAATCTATGAATACAAAATTATCCTAAGTATTTTTTTAGGGTTTTTAGGTTCAAAATATATTTTCTGTAATTTTTTTAGATTTTTATGATTATTTTTAATGTTCATTTTGAGTTATTTAGATTTAAAACGACTTAAATAATGTTTTTATAAAAGCAAATCAGAAACAAATAATATAAACAAAATTATCCAATCAGATTTTGACACGTGTCAGCCTTTAACTTTTGATTCAGCCACATATATATATATATATATATATATATATATATATATATATATATATATATATATATATTTATATATAATATAATATAATAACCTTAATTATTCTATTATTTTAGAGAGAGAGTTTTAAGGGGATGTCATCTAGGGTTTCCTTCATCTTCCAGAAGCCATTACTCATAGCTTCGGACTCCAAACGCAGCCCCGTTTCTTGTGTTAGAACCATATTAAGGTTAGTTTTCAGAATATGTAAATTTTTCATGAAATTTTGAATATTAAATTCTGGAAAATTCGTAGAGCACAGCATGTCCGAAAATAGACGCATTTCGGTATTTTTTGCGATTTAGGGAGAACCAGAAATCAGATCACTAATCGTTTAAAGTTTCGAAAAGCTAATTTCAAGATAATTGACATATGTTTTTCCTAGGATTTAATACGATATATTTCTATGCTGTTATTTCTGTAGAACTTCTAGGTTAACAATCAACCACCGTTGCACAATACAATTTTAGGTATGTGCAATAATTTTCAAACGAATTTGAATTCGAATGAGCCATAAATTCTAGCATATTTTAATGCTAAAATCTACAGGAAACCATGCATGAAAGTCGAGTTTGCATCGGTTGACTTTTTGGTCAATAAATTGCCTCGATTTGCGTGCCATGAGTCTCGAATTGGTAACATTCAGTTTCTTTGGACAAAATTTAGGAATTAACCTAAAAATCAGAATAATAAGATTAAAATAAGATTTTAGAGTAATTATTCCAGAATTAAATAAATTAAAATAAATTACCTTTTGACATGGTAAATTTATAATACATAGGCTATTTGGACTGTGACTTGGACTCTGATTCATACCAGCTATGGACCACAGGCGAGTACATTCTCTGATAATTTTTGTTATTTGATAATTTCTATAATTCAAGTATTTAGAAATATTACATCTGATTCTAGACAATGTGCTACACGGACTAGTATATAGATTGGATCTACAGTCATGAGATGTTACATTAGTTATCGTATTGACATTGTACACAACATTGATATTAGACATTGATATTAGACATTGTACATGATATATTGGACATTGATTGTGTATCGTGATGTGTCATGGTTGGATCCACAGTACTAGTTGGGGGCAGAAAAATTGCTAGTGAGAGATGTGATCAAATTCCTATCGTACAAGTGTAGATATTGTTAGTGTTAATCATACACCTCACCTATTTTTAGCCAGGCCATGTAGCTATAGTACAAGTTCCCAAGCCGATCACATTTTGAAACTACTATTTCAAACACTTAGAATAGTTACAGTTCTCCATTTTAGTTCATATACTACATCACCCCGTATATAATATTGTAGTTCCTTCTCCTCATTTCATATATGCACTGACTATGCCATATTGTCTATTGACTAATCCTTTACTATTGTCATTGCATCTATTTATTGTTTCTCTCAATATATAGCATCATCTATTTATTGTTTTATAGTCCTTGTCAAATAATTAGAACTGTTATTTGGGTTGTACTTCGCTCCATCCTGACTGGAAATAATTTTCCAGACTGCGCCTTAGAGGACTGGTGTCCAAAATTTTAAGGACCACAGGGAGAGTAGCTGCAGCCTTGTACTTGTAGCACAGGTGTGATTCCCGGGAGGTCTAGCCGGGATCACTTGTTATTTAGTTAGTTTCTTTTAGCAGTTTATTGGTACCGGATTTGTTTTCGGCATACTTTGAGATTTGGATGTTATTGTTTGAGTTAGACTATTTATTTAGACTTGTGATGTATTTTATTTATTTTTCTTCGATGTCTTATCATGCTTTAGTTATGTGATTGAGTATTCCATATTATATTATGATATCTGTGTCTCCTTATGGAGTTGGATACTCGTGTGAGATTGTTTAGATAGTATTTTGACCTAGACAGAGTTCCACCGTCGATGCTGCGGCGTAGGCTGGACGTACCCACGTACTCGTGCCCCAAATTTTGAGTGCGTGTCGTGACACAGGGTTCACATAGAAATATCTATAAATCAAGTCGGTTGAAATTGTTATACCGTCGGTATACTGTAGTATACCATCGGTATGCCAGTTTCCAATAATAAACTTGGTTAAATCAAGTCTAATTTTTGGGACTCAAATCAAACCCCAAAAATTACAAGAACCAAGTCTAACAAGAGTTCAAGTCTTGGGTAAGTCTCATATCACAATATGGACTAAATTCTACGGTCATAACTCATGTACCATTTTCGTTACCGAGTTACCAAAAAGAGATGGAACGAGATTCTACCAGAAATCAAAACCGAAACTGTCACTAGGCTAGAAATCATGATATGAACAACAATAGTAAAGCAAGTTTAAGGTAAAAAGCAATAGCCAAGTTCCAAGAAAGTAAAATAACAGAAAGTAAAAGAAGTTCACAAAATCGACAAGGTGTGCTTGCCTAACGCGAGCTCTCAGCCTAATCCTTCTAATCCACTACCATGAATGGGTTCAAAAACCATACTCCAGGTCTCAAGACCATGCTTCCAACCTTGAAAGAAAATAAAGAAGAGAGGAGAGAGAAAGAGAAAGAAGAAAAATAAATATCTTGAGTACTATTTATCTCGAAAATATCTCGAAAGTGAAACAAATATCTGTCGGGCAGTATACCATCGGTATACTGTAGTATACCATTGGTATACCGGTCAAGTAGTAAATTTTTAATTTTAAGAATTTTTGGCTTCCTCGAGATTTAATAAAATGCAATAACTAGAAAATGTACGTATCCGCATAAATTTTGAATACTATGAGACGAGTTTATTTTTCTAGGCAACAAGAAGAAATTAGAAAGTAAAAATAACAAACATAACAAATAAGCTAACAATCAATCACATACACAGGCTAAGATATGACACGGGTATACGAATAAGTATATCTCCCTAGTCGAAGAGAAATGGATAACGAGTACGCATATCGTCCTCTCGCTCCTACGTCGACTCGCCCAGTGAGTGATGCCCCCAAACAACATGAACTAACCTGATAGTCCGATTCTTGAGAACCTTCTCACTCTGGTCCAAAATAGACACGGGCCTCTCCTCATATGATATGTTGGTACCAACGAACAACTCAGAATGATCTAGGATATAGCTCAGGTCTGGAATATACCGGCACAACTGAGATATGTGAAAGACGTCATATACCTCATAAAGCGATGGTAAAGAGCTAGATGATAGGACACGTCACCAAATTGCTCGAGAATATCGAATAGGCCAATATATCTGGGATTAATCTTTCCTCGTATACCCAATCTAATAACTCAACGGGTAGGCAAAATTCTCAGAAATACATAGTCGCCGACAGAGAACTCAAGATGACGACAGTGTTGAACTGCCCAATGATGCTGGCAATACTGAGCCACTCTGAGATGCTCTCTGATCTGCCTGATCACTCCAACCGACTGAGCAATCATCTTTGGGCCAAGCATCTGTCTCTCGCCAATGTCATCCCATGCTAACGGTGATTTACATCTCCTACCATACAAAATCTCGAAGGGTGTCATCTGATTCCTCGCCTGAAAGCTGTTCTTATAGGAGAACTCTACTAAATGTAAGTGATCCTTCCAAGATCCACTAAAGTCAAGTGTATAAGCTCAAAGTATATCCTCCAAAGTCTAAATAGTATACTCTAACTGTCCGTCTATATATGGATGATAGGCTGAACTAAACTTCAACCTAGTACCCAACTCTGTTGTAGGCTCTGCCAGAAATAAGATGTGAACCACAAATATCTATTTGAGACTATGCTAACTGGTACGCTGTGCAATCTAACTATCTATCTCATGTATATCTCGGCTAGCTGCTCTGTAGAATGGCCTACTCTGAAAGGAAGAAAGTTAGTAACCTTCGTGAGATGATCTACTATAACCCATATAGCATCTTTACCAGATGGAGATCTAGGAAGACCGGTCAAAAAGTCCATAGTAATATTGTCCCACTTTCACTCCGAAATTGGTAAAGGCTGAAGTAGTTTGGCCGATCTTTGATGTTGAGCCTTGATCTACTAACAGAATAAACACCGAGAAACGAACCGTGCTATCTTCCTCTTTATACCATTCCACCAGAAGTGCTAACGAATATCCTGATACATCTTCGTCCCTCTTGGATGCACTGAGTAGTGAGAACTGTGGGATTCTGACATAATCTCCTACCGGATATCTTCTCTCGGCACACAAAGTCAGCTCCCAAACCTAAGAGTCCCATCCTCGTAAATGTTCAACTCTGGTCTGTGTCCTGACTCATACTCTGCTCTGAGCTACTAAAACCTGACATCAGCAGTCTGCTCTGCTCTGATCCTCTCAACTATAGAAGACTGAACCTGCATACTTGCCATAAAATCGATATCACCACGTAATACTACCTCGATACCCATCTCCTACAGATCCTCTAAAATATGACGTAAATCATTGATAGTCATGCTAGGCATTTAATATCATTAAATATATCTGAAACTACTAGAGTAGTTCACTAAGGTAATAAAGTTACAACAATAATTACAAATAGTAGTTATAATAACAATATTTAAAATCATTTCTATCTTGATCTTACATGAGAGTGAGTGAAGTAGAACCACAACATGCTGATGAATTAAGCATTAGCAATTAGTTCGAATAAGAGAACCCTTAATAAGGGTAAAACAATAAAAAATACTCAAAATATTGAGTATCCCTCTTAATTAGAGGAATTAAAAAAATGGAAAATTCCAAAGGTAAAGCCAAAAGAAATTTACCAAATAGTTACTTTTGAATTTAAATCTTTCATTGCTATTAAAACAATGTAGAGAACTATTTTTAAGAATAACACATAACACTCGCTTAGATTATTAAGCGAGATGATATTGGGTGCCATAATTGATGCTTATAATTAAGTCCATATTGGATTAATACAAGTTGCATTTAAACCCTTAACCTTACCAGGATTAAATGCATTAATAATGACATCTCTTTGAGATGTAAGATGTTTAGACTATAATCAGTCCCTAATGGGAGTTATGTATACTAGTTTCTGCCATGGTCCTGTCTACTTCAATGTTTATCCTAATTTAACTCTGTCACTGATAGATCCTCATCTTTTAGAAGCAGTAACTTTGAATGTGAAAACCAATGGTTATATTTCTTTTAGGATCTGAAACTGTAGCAATAATCTATAGGATCCATTACAAGGTAATGAATATTATTACTCCGAATGCGAAGCATATTACCAAACCTGGTAAAATTACTTTGGTAGAAACTAATTTGTTAACATCCAAAGTAGCTACAAATCAAATAATTAGATGGGATGAAATAAACTTTCCAAATGAATGGATTCTAAATCAAGTTGTTCCTCCGAGACCAATCTTGGAAACAAAAATTAACCAGACTATCCAAACATAGGATGGAAATGTGAAAGTAAGATTTACTCCACAAGATGTAGCTAGACTATCTATAAGAAATTGCCCTCTATGTAGGTTCAACATCTTCTTCAAATAAAGAAAATGAAGTTAAATGAATTAAACTTATAGATGTTACTGTAGCACATCAAATTTATAGAGAAACATCTAAATTAGACTCTCCAACAATATCGAAAATATAATTTTCCACTATTTAATTGATTTTACAACAAATAAAGTTGTTTGGGACATCCTCAATAGGCTGTACTATGAAAACAGTGAATTTCGAATATGATTTGAGAAAACCTATTCAATAGAAAAATGTATAAATTTAAAGATGAATAGAATACTCATTTAGCAATATAAGAAGGATGATACCCTTCGTCGATTGGTTTATCCAAAATTATGTGGATACTAAATTAGCATGAATAAATATGCTAGAAGAATATTATAAAGTTTGGAATACTGATACAGGATCTAGTAGTAGTATTACAAGATCAATGTATTTGCCAAATTAGCCAATTAAGCTCACTGTAAAAAATATGACAGAAAAAATTGATGCCTGTCTTTTTTTTTTAAGACTATTGATAGTAAAAAAGAAATTATCAAAGAATTACAGAAAGCTTTTCGACAAAATAATTACACAAATTTGTATAACCAAGTTATGGGTCAACAATTTACTAAAATTAAGCATGCCTTGGATAACTTTTTGCACAAATTTAGTGCAATAAAATATTTAGATCTTTCAGGAATGCTTTCTTTAAATGAGACCTCTAATATCTCCATTAGACCTCCTTCAAAGGTAAAAGATTATAAAGTAACTAAAACTTTTGAGGTTACTAAAGAAGACATTAAGGAGCAAATAGCTCAGTTCAGAAAATCGAATGTGCAAACTATAAATGCTGAAGAACAAGAACTTTAAGAGCTAATAGATCTAGCAAAAGAAAACTTTCAAAATATTAGTAATCAAACTAATAAGAACAAAGAAGCTATTAATAACTTGCAAAATAGTCTTCAGGTTATTAATGAAAAATAATCCCAAAGGACTTCTGAAATGTTAGAAGCTGATCAGCAATTTGACATGTTCATCGATTCTGATAAGGAAACTAATACTATTCAGATTGATAATTTACAAAAGTTATTTTCTTAAATAAAGTGAAATACTAGTCAAATTCAGGATGTAAAATACGACAAGCCTAACTTGCTAAAATATTATTATAAAAGACCCACTACTGTTGATGTATTATTTGAAGAAAATAATAAAATTGTTTAGAATACATTCATTTAGGAAGGTTATTTCACCCCATATAATTATTCGATTTTTAGGTACTTTGGATGTTAACAAATTAGTTTCTACCAAAGTAATTTTACCAAGTTTGGTAATATGCTTCACATTTGGAGCAATATTATTCATTATCTTATAATGGATCCTATAGATTATTGCTATAGTTTCAGATCCCGGAAGAAAATTATAACCATTGTTTTTCGCATTCAAAGTCACAGATTCTAAAAGATGAGCATCTGTTAGTAACATGGTTAAATTATGATAAATATTGAAGTAGACAGGTAGTAATTCCAACCATATTTATCTCATTAATTGGCATGAGTTTTTCTAGGAAAGGTGTTCCTAGAATGACATGCCGAGATATCTCTTTCACCACAATTAGGTGTAAAGGAATACAAATTTTATCCTTACAAATATTTACATCAATAATTTTGTAAGGTGTAGTTAGTTCTTTATTATTAGCAGCACTTAGTTTCTAGGTAGTTCGTTCAAAATATTTTCTTGGAATAATATCTTCCTTGATACAATTGAGATCAGCACCACTGTCAACTAGCACTATCAAATTAGGGATATAATTTTCATTATTAATAAGTAGATTTATTGGAATATACCATTTTTGGGTTATGAATAAATATATTTTGTCACCCTCACATTTTCAATCAAGGGTAGTTTGGTAATTGACACGGATATTTTTAATTTTAGGATGTATTATATTTAAATATTGTGCTTGTAGATTATTTAATTATTATATTAATTTTATTAATTGTTAGTTGTAGATTTAATTTAGACTTGTGTAGTGGACCTAACCAATTTATTAGTTGCATGAACCCAACATTTTAGATTGGTTTAGATTGAGACCAAGAATTAGGCCCATGGATTAGGAGGTTGGATTAATTAGTGAAACCATTAGACTAGAACTTTTACTCCTTAATTAATTTCTTCATGAAAGGCCCCAAGGGGTAAATAGGATATTTTATACTTGCTTTGGGAGAGGGCTAGGGCCGGCCATTAGAGGAGGAGAGAGAGTGTCTCTCTCATTTCAATTTTTATTTCTTTTAGAACTAGTTTTCCCTCTTTCAATTTTCTTTATTCCCTCATCAATTCTCCACCAATTTCTTCCCAATTTTATTCTTTATTTTTTATTGGAGGCTTCTATATCAAGGATCTACAAGAAGAAAGCAAGGATCAAGAAGGAGGAGGCCAAGATCTACAAGGAGGAGCTACTTTCTTCATTTGGGGACCTTTTATTGGGAATCTATCTCCCAATAGGTATATTTCAGTTTTTCCTCTTTTAATAGAATCTAAATATGAGATTTAACCATTAAAAACCAACCACATGCATAGGCTACCCATACGAATTGATTTTAGGTTCATAGGAGACCTATGGTGGAAGTTTTGTGTGTGTTTTGGTGTCAATTTTGGAAGAATTCAGAGATTGGCACATATGGTGCTTGTCATTTGGTCAGATAGATCAATATGACATATGATCGATTGTTTGTGACTAGTGTCGTATCCACAATTGGGTACGTGTAGGCCGTATCTTGTCAATTTGACGACACGGGTTAGTTTTGGGGGTTTTTCTCCGACACGGGGACTTGTGCATATCACATCGTGACACGGACACATAGTTGATCTAATTACTATATGTATTATTCATATTAAGTATATTAGACTTAATCGTGTCCTTCGGGATACGTTTGGTTGTATGTTTGAGTCGTATCGTAAGCGTATCATAGAATGAGTGTGATACGGGTGCGGTGCACTCCACGTGTTTGATTTTTGGTCCTTATTCCTATATGTACTTGTGTATATATATATGTATGTTAAATATTATATAATATATATATGTATATGAGTATGTATATAGTTAAGTGTATATGTGTGTCTATATATGTGTGTGTAAGTGTATATGTGTGTGTGTGTGTGTGTGTGTGTGTGTGTATTAGTGTTTATATGTATATATGCATGTGTGTGTTTGTGTTTATGTGTGAGTGTGTGTGTGTGTATATATATATATATATATATATATATATATATATAGATTGAGATACATAAACAGTTTAAGATACCTTGATATATATCTATATGTGTGTGTGTATATATATATATATAGTAGTTATCTATAGAAGTGTAGATATTAATTCATATAGATAGATTGTATATATAGATTAACATAGAGAGGTGTGTGTATATGTATAATTGTTTGTGTGGCTGTGGGTGTGTGTCAGTGAGTGAGATAGCTAGCAGTGGCAGCAAGAAGGAGGGCTACTCGAGCAAGGAGTGCTCGAGCACATAGGCATAATAGCAGTGAGCAGGGTATCAGTGCTCGAGGAAGAGGAGAGCAATGTGCAGCACCACCTGCAGTTCAGTCAACTGGACGCCAGCTCAGTTTTACCACAGGTACTGCAATGACCATTCAGTACACAGCAACCTCGTGGAGATGGGTATCAGCAGCACAGTGCAGAGGTACAGTCAGCAACTCGAGACAGTTCACTGTGCAGTAGCTCGTACACATAGAGATGGCAGAATTAGGGGAAACTGTAGTACACTGCAGTAAAGAAAGCTCTACAGTGTATAGTATCCTGAAGGAAGCTCTACAATGTGCAGTATCCTGAAGGAAGCTTTGTAGTGCAGTATCCTGAAGGTAATTCCCTGCAAGCAGTTTTAACTGAGGGATCGGGCTGAGGTCGAGCACCGCAGTTCAGTGACAGTAGGTGATGGACAGCAGCAGAGTATGTGCCACTAAAATTTAGCAAAGGGTTCCTGCAGAGCACAACAAAAGAGCAAGGCAAGGGGGCATGGCAGTCAGTTCAGGGAAGGTAACAATATCAGCAAGGTTTGGTAATTGGTTAGCTTGGTATTGGGTTAGAGGAGTAGTGTTAAGGTTAGTCTAGTTGGTTAATAAGTATTAGATCAGTTAGTTAGTATACTAGTTAGAAATAGTTAGTTTAGTAGTTAGTATAAATAGATAGCTAGTTATATATATACTTGTTATATGATAGGTAGTTAGTTATATTAGCTATATGTTAGTATGTAGATATGTATGTATTGTATTATAGTTAGTTTCTATAATGGTATTGATATATATTATAGTGTTAGCATATATTAGTATATTGGTTGGGGGTTTCTATGTGTATTAGCTGTAATATTGATGTTTGGATTTACCATGGGATACCAAGGTAATACCAAGGTATTGGGTCAATACCAAGGTATTGGGTTTGGGCATCGAGATAGGTATGATACGCATTGGTGCAATGCCAAGATATCCTAATTTTATTGTTTAGTTATGATACTATAATTATTGACTTGTATATATATTTAAATTACTATTTTCGTATATTCAAACTTGTGTATCTTAGGATACGGCTTTTTGAGTGTCTCTTAGTATCTTAGATTAGTTAGTATAGCTTAGTTTTATAGTGTATCGACTTAGTATCCTAGTGTTAGACTCTTGTACCTAGAATTAATCAGTTTGACTTAGAAACGGCTTTATGACTAAGCATTGCATCAACTTGACTTATTTTTATTCCTGAACCTTGTATTGATGCAACATAGCATATATAGGTCTGTGTGATACCAACTTGGGCATCAAGAGACATACCTTGCTCAGGACTTCAGGTGAGTATATTTCTCTGATAGTTTTTAATTCATAATAGTGTATATATGCATGTTCTACAATTGTATACTTGATTCCGACACAGTGATTTTACGGACTTATACTACATGGATTCTGCCAAGAGATGTTATCCCCTACCGTGTTCAGCAGATACTCGTGTACATGTATTTTATCGTGTATATTGAGTATTGATTTATATTTCGTGTTCACACACTGCTCGTGTTCAGTGTGCTTATTCGTGTGCACCCACTGCTCGTGTTCAGTGGTTATTATATTCATGTACACCCAATGCTCGTGTTCAGTGGTCATATTCGTATTCGTATTGTGTCGTGATCGGATCCATTGTATTAGTTGGGGATGGGAGAGTAGGAGTTGATTATGTGATCAAAGTCCCGTTGTTCATCATGTATATTCTGATTACATACCTCACTTGTAATCGTCTTACCTTATTGATCATGTTCACCCAAACCGATCACATAATAAACTTGTATTCTAAGGCACATTAGTTAGATTACTGTTTATTTTATCATTTTGCTGATATTCATATCGTTGTTCTATATTCTCGTACATTACCTGTATACCTATTGTTCATTCAGTCATATGTTTAGTGATCTTGTATTTTATTTCTATTATTTATTTTATATGCTTGATTATGTTATTATAACTGCTTTCAGAGGTATGTACTTTGCTCCAATCCTGATTGAATATATTTTTTCAGATGATTGGCTTATAGAGCAGTGTCCCACATTCTATGGGTCGCAGGACTTAGTTGCAGAGCCCGAGGAGGTCTAGTTATTTGTGTTGGCTTGTATTAGACTATTATTTGTGGAGATTCACAATTTGTATATTATTTCAAATTTGTGGATTGTATCTTGATTCTTTCCTTCGCTATTCCATTTGTGCTTTATCTTCCTTACTTTGTTTTGTGATTGATATTAGTTATACTTGTGAGATACCATATTGTACCTCCGTTTAGAGTTGAGATGATTGACATGTACCATATTATATTGTTGAAATGTTAAATAGTTAGAAATGACCCAGACAACGTTCTATCGCTGATGCTGTGGCGTAGGCTGGGCATAATCACGTACTCGTGCCCGAATATCCGGGTGCGAGTTGTGACACAATTTTTGTAAGAAATTATCTCTTTGTGCTTGTTGTTCCATTTGAACAGATTGTAGTATTTCATCTTCTGTTCTTCTGGTTTATCAGTTTTAGAAGAACTAGCACAAAATTCTCCAGTTTATATTATTCTGGCAATATTTTTAGACATATTATCTAGTTTAAGTTTATCCAGCCTTTTTTGGATAGACTCAGAGATTTTAATATTTTAATCTCACCCTTTAAGGTTTTTATTTCAGACTAAAGTTCCTATATAGCAATAGGTTTTATATGTCTGCTTATATATATATATATATATATATATATATATATATATATATATATATATATATATATATATATATATCCTTAAAAGAAAAAGTTATATAAAGATAAAAATGCTGGCGGGTCATAAAAGTGCCATCGGCACAACCACAGCCAGGGAAAGAAAAGGCGAAGGAAAAACAAACAGGGAAAGGTAGGCCAAACGCCGTAAAAAAAAAACCCTAAAAGTAAACCCAAGAGAGACGCAACCCCAAGAGTCAACCCGTCTCTAGTTGATGCACCGAGTCGATCCCCCCGTCTCTGCTATGATGACAAGAAGGGAGAACCTTCATGAACTGCCTGGCTATCTCAAGAATGAGATGCGAGTAAGAGAAACCACATCCTTCATATCTGGCTTTGTTCCTCTTCTTCCATAGAAACCAAATAGTATCCACAACGATCCTATCCTTCAAGTGAATATTGGAACCCTCACTCCAATCATAGCATCTCTTATGCAACGAATCCCCAACATTATTGATGTCAAATACACTTTGGAGTCACTGCTAGACGAGAGAAGCCAAACGGTCTGAAGAGAGAATGTGGCTTATGGATTCTTCCGAAGGAGATTCGCAATAATGAAATTTTGATACCATGGAGTAACCGATATTACTCAGCACATCGTCCATTGGAATCTTCAATCTCAATACACGACAAAGAAGGAAGGACCATTTTTTTTGGAATGCACGTATGCCACCTTGGTTGCGGCTCCAAGGGGTCATTTAGAGAACTCTATATTCCTGCCAAGCCAAAGCCGTCGAGAACCTTCCGTTGCGGCCAATACTGCATTCGAACTGGTGGTTTTGATAACTAATCTCTAAGCTGGCTGTTATGATGTGGTATACCACTTTCTGACCCAATAATAGTTCCACCAAATAAAAATCCCAGGTACCATCCCTCCACCGCTGATGAATAAGATAGATATTGCCCGACGGACCCCTTGGCTGAAGCGGCCCAAGGCTGGTCCAGTTTTCCTTGAACGTGTCTGCTTCCTCGTGACCTACGACAAGTCGAATAAACTTCTCCCCGACCTATCGACCCGACAGTAAGCGACGCCAACCAGGGGACGCTTTGCTATTAGCGATTGCTAAAGACGGGTGAAGGTGGGGAAAGTATCTCGCTCTGATGTAACCTGTCCACAGAGAGTTCTGGGACCGAACCACTCTACCATAACTTGACAAACAATGCCTTAACGGTGTCTGATAGGCTTTGAACTCCAAGTCCCCCTTCTGATGTGGGTCTTATGATAGAGTTCCAGCTGGTCTAGTGTCTACAGGTGACATCTCCCTGTTGACCCCAAAGGAAACTCTTAAAGAGTTTTTCAAAGGTGTCGAGTACCTTTTTCGGTGGACTACACACCGCCAACGTGTAAATCAGAATGGAATTCAACACAGATTTTATAAGAACAATCGTGCCCCCCAAAGAAAGGGAACATTGGACAGCGATACCTATGGTAGGCTCTAATCTTGGTTTGAGAGAGGTCGTTGCCATTTTATGGATGTAAATACGACTTTTTCTTTTATTAATCCTCTATTTGGAGCACCTTTCATATCTCTGCAACACACGATCGATGAGAACAACGACGCGCTTGTCCCTGGCAGAGAAGATCAGGATGTCATCAGCGTATGCCAGGTGAGTAATGAGAGGGAAGCCGCTAATGGTATAGAATCTAGCATAGCTGGGATAAGATCCCAGTTTAATGAGGTTCCTGCTAAGGGCTTCTATATAGTGGATGAAGATATTCGAGGAAAGAGAATCATCTTGGTGCATTCCTCGATGGAATTTAAAAAAACTAGAGGGGAGTCCATTAATGATCACCAAGAACCAAGAGTTACTGACGGATCTCCAGAGTAAATCGATCCAGATTTATGAGAACTCAAATCGACAGAGACCTCTAATGATGTGCTGCCAATCTAAACGATCATAAGCTTTTTCTATGTCGACTTTAGTTGCGATGTTTCCTCCCCGGTTATCGGCCCCCATTTGACTAATGAGCTCTTTTGCAAGAAGGATGTTCTCTATGATAGCACGACCATGCACGAAACCACTCTACTCTTTTAAGATGATCTTCGGGAGTAGATAAGACATCCTATTCGCGATGATTTTGGATATAGTTTGTTTACAAAGTTGCATAAACTAATAGGCCTAAAATTCACGAAGGAGGAAGGATTTTGTGATTTTGGAATGAGTACTAGGAGCGTATTAGAGATAGCCCTGGGGTATTCAATCCCCTCAAAGAATGCTCTAACCGCCTTTACCATGTCGTCTTTGATAATGTCCCAATAGGCGATGAAGCACTTCCCTGAATGTTCGTCAGTTCCCGGTGCGCTGTCCTGATTCAATGATTTGACAAAGATTAGGACCTTATTTCCTGATTCAATGTTTTGGTTCTCTTCCTCTGTGATGATTGAGAGGATAGCTTCAAGGAAATCTTTGTCCTTATAGTACTGCTTCTTGGAGAATAGAGCTGAGTAAAAGGAGATCGCTTCACGGCTGATGGGAGCCTGGTCTTGAATCGTGTCTCCGTTACTGTTGTTGATACTGTGTAAGTATAGGAGGTTCCTTCTTTGTCCGACACAAGAGTAAAAAAAACTAGAGTTCTGATCCCCATAGCGGTCATATTTGCATCTAAATTTTTGATACCAGAAATCCGTCTCTATGGTAGTACAATGTTTCAGGTTAGCCTTGGCCCAGTCTAAGGATGAGCGCTTCTTCGGATCCCCATACAGGTCGTATTCATGCTCTGCTATGGCAACTGCATCTTCTGCCGCTCTGATAGCTTGGAAAATGTCCCCAAAAGTGCCTCTACTCCATCCGGCGAGGGCGTGTATGGTTGCTTTGAGCTGCAAAGAGAGTTGGATCAGAGGGTTGGCATGTTGCACCGATGTCCAGGAGCAGGTTACCACGTTCTGGAATTTGGAATGACTGCACTAAAAATTCTGAAACTTGAAGCTTCTGTGTATGTTGGGTTTGGTCCTATCAATTTGGAAGAGGAGAGGGCTATGATCGGATTCAGTTTGGTTGAGGTGAGTTACGAAAGCGCCATGGATAATGTTTTACCACTGCTGTTTGGTCAGAATACGATAGAGACGGGACAGTTGCATGTTCGAACCTTCCTGGTTATTGGTCCATGTGAACTCATTGCCAAGAAAAGGATGGGTAGACATCCTGGAGTCGAACAAAAATTGGTTTAATTCCGTCATCGATCCGATGGCAGACGAAAGGCTACCCGATTTATCTGATATTTCCGTGGTTGAATTCGATAGAAAGGGATTGCTCCTGAGTGTCAATGAAGTTAGCTGAAATGCCCTTATCCCAGAAAATCCAAATGTCTTTGCCGTGGCCGATCACTAAAGAAAACCCGAGTTTGAGACTAATATGGTTAATCTGAGAAACATCTGCTTTGGCTTCAATAATAGTGAGAATAGAAAATTTGTGGAGTTTGGCTAGTGATTTGATTCTGTTGAGAGTGCGGGTGTTGGCTATTCCTCTAACATTCCAAATACATATGCTTAAAATATCTTGAATTTTGAGGAGGGACCTGCTGCCTTTGAAGCCGATCTGTCTCATCGGGGATGCGATGTTACGTCTAGCTACTATATTTGTAGTATTGAAGGAAATAATAGATTCTTATAGCTGAAGTTTGTTGATTGAAGAATTGTCGATGTCTTCCGCGAGATCAGAGAAGATGTCCCAACCATTCAAAGTTGTGACCTTATCTGTTGTGCCTGTGTTGAAGCATACCATTGCCCGAGATGTAATATCTGGAGTTGTCTCCTCAAGAATAGAAACTTCTTCTTTATCTGAGATCTCTGATATGATTTCAATCTCGGATCTCCTTGAAGCTTCTACTTCATCTGAATCTTCTATTTAGCCTTCTTTTGCAATCTTTTGCAGAGGCTTGGGATCAAATATAACTAACTTGTAGTTTGTATCTGCTCTGGACTGGGTGGGATATGAGTGTTTGAGATGTGGTGTCTTTGTAAGCGTAGGGAGAGCCACAAAATAAGACAAGGTAGAAAGTTGGGGGAAGACGGTTTTGCTACTCGACCCTGGAGGGGATTTAGGGGATTTATTAGGAGGATTGCATTTCCTACGGTGAGACCTTCTCTTGTGAGCCATGGATGAGCTCTTAGGAATATCTTCCGCTGGACTGGGTTTGGCACCAGTAACTTCTTTGTCTTGGTGGGGTTGTCTTTTACAGGAGGAGATAAAGTGTCCCTGATGTCACATCGAACAGTATTCCGGATAAGCTTCATACTCAAGATGTTGCCATTCACTTGGGCCATCTTGAACGATGATACACATATCAGGGGGTAAAGGTTTGCTGATATCTAGGTCTACCAAGACCCTTGCACGACTAGGTCTAGAATGAACCTTGGTGGCATGATCCAGGTGAATGGGGATTCCGAAGATAGAAAAAATATTGAAAATGGCCTCCCGATCAAAGAGGTGCTATGGAAGGCCCGTAAGATTGATCCAAACCGGGGCAATTGGAGATTTTTGCTGTGGAGAAAAATCAGGGCCTAGCAAAAAATATGCATCGGTGAGTTCGCAAGGAACCACACGTCTCTAGACCGAAGTCACAGAAAGTTTGATTCTAGTTACTGACAGAGTAATAGGTTTTTGGCATCGATGAATCCTATAGAGAGGTGACCTTCCAACTTTATACCAGCAATGTCCTGATGAATCACATCTACTAGAGGGCGCAATCTCGTGAACTTGCCGATTAGGGAAAACAGAAAGGTATGAGGAGCACTGCAATGGATTATGGGGAGAAGAGGTCGTCAGAGCTCCTTCAAAGGTAGACGAGGAGCATTGAAGAGGTGTCTACGAAGGTGGGCGGCGGAGAGTAGGAGGAAGAGCCTGGTGAGCCACCACAGCCGCGAAAGAGCGCGGCACATTTTCGACACGAGCAAGCGCCGGGAGGGAGGAGGAAAGCGGAGGGGATGGAAAGAGGGGTGGGGGGGTTCAACGAAGTCGAATGAAGGTGTTTGGGGACATTGGTTGAAAGCTCAGCCACGGTAAAGGGCGAATGGGGAGTTGGGGCAAAGATCGATGAAAGGGCCGGGAAGTCACAAATAGAGATAGGCGGCACTAGAGGAGGTCTCCTTGCAGCGGCGCATCGACGAGCCATGGCTACTATGGCGGCGACAGCCACGACAAGGTTCAAAAACTATGGCACGAGGGGAAATATATATATATATATATATATATATATATATATATATATATATATATATATATATATAGTTAAGGGTTTAAATACAATTTTTATTAGTCCAATATGGACATAATTATAAACATCTTGTAGATACTTAATATCATCTTCGCTTAACAATTTAAGCGAGTGTTCGATGTCATTAACAGATACAGTTCTATCCATTATTTTAATTGCAATGGATGACTTAAAAAAAAAAAATACCTATTTGGTAGATCCAAGGGGACTCTGGGAATCTGTCTTGGAGGAGAAGAAGATGTTCCCAACAGCTGTGTCTTCTGATCTTGGTGCAGTCTCCATGAACAATGGATAGCAGGGACTCCCTCTGAAGAGAATTGGGGTTGAATTCGATATAAAGGGATTGCTCCTGATTGTCATCAACATTAGCTAAAATGCCCTTTTCCCAGAAAAGCGAAATGTCTTTGCTGTGGCCGATCGCTAAAGAAAACCCTAGTTTGAAACGGATATGGGTAATCTGAGAAACATCTGCTTTGGCTTCAATAATAGTGAGAATGAAAATTTGTGGAGTTTGTGTAGTTGTTTGATTTTGTTGAGAGTGCGGGGGTTGGCTATTCCTATAACATTCCAAATTAATATGCTTAACATATCTTGGATTTGGAGGAGGGATCTGCTGCCTTTGAAGCCGATCTAAGTCTCATCGAGGATGCGATGTTAAATGAAGCTACTATGTCTGCTTTATTGAGGGAAATTATAGATTCTTCTAGCTTAAGTTTTTTTATTGAAGAATCGTCGATGTCTTCCGCGAGATCAGAGAGGATATCCTAACCATTCGAAGTTGTGACCTTATCTGTTGTGCCTGTGTTGAAGCATACCATTGCTCGAGATGTAATATTTGGAATTGTCTGCTCTAGAATAGAAACTTCTTCGTTATTTGAGATCTCCGGTATGCTTTCAAACTCGGATCTCCTTGAAGCTTCTATTTCCTCTGAATCTTCTGTTGACCCTTCTTCTGCAATGCTGTGCAGAGGCTTGGAATCAAATATAACTAACTTGGAGTTTGTATCTGCTCTGGATTGGGCGGGATACGAGTGTTTGAGATGTGGTATCTTTGTAAGCGTAGGGATAGCCACAAAGTAGGACGAGGTAGGAGGTTGGGGGAAGACAGTTTTGCTACTCGACGCCGGAGGGGATTTTGGGGATTTGTTGGGAGGCTTGCATTTCCTACGATGAGAACTTTTCTTGCGATCCATGGGGGAGCTCTCAGGAATATCTTCCGCTAGACTGGTTTTGGAACCATTAGCTTCTTTGTCTTGGTGGGGTTGCCTTTTACAGGAAGAGATAAAGTATCCCTGATGTTTTCACATCAAGAAGTATTCCGAATAAGCATCATACTCAAGATATTTCCATTCACTTGGATCATCTTGAACGATGATACACATATTAGGGGGTAAAGGTTTACTGATATCCAGGTCTACTAAGACCATTGCATGACTAGGCCTATAATGAACCTTGGTGGCATGATATAGTTGCAAGGGGATTCGAAGCTTGAAACAATGTTGAAAATGCCCTCCTGATCAAAGAGGTGCTACGAAAGTCCTGTAAGATTGATCAAAATTGGGACAATTGGAGATTCTTGCTGTAGAGTAAAATTAGGGTCCAGCAAAAAATACGCATCGGTGAGTTCACAAGAAACCATACATCTCTAGACAGAAGTCTCAAAAAGGTCGATTCTAGTTGCAGGCGAAGTAATAGGTGCTTGGCATCGATGACTCCTATGGAGAGGTGATCTTCCAACTTCAAACCAGCAATGGCCATACGAATCATATCTACCAGAGGGCGTAATCTCGAGAACATGCTAATTTGGGCAAAACCAAATGGTATGAGGAGTACTGCAATTGATTCTAGGGAGAAGGAGACCGTCAGAGCTCCTTCGAAGGTAGACGAGGAGCATTGGAGAGGTATCGACGAAGGTGGGTGGCGAGAGTAGGAGGAAGAGCCTGGTGAGCCACCACAATCGCGAAAGAGCGCGATGCGTTGCCGACACGAGCAAGCGTCGGGAGGGAGAAGAAAAGCGGAGGGGACGAAAAGAGGGGTTGGGGGGTTGACGAAGTCGAAGGAAGGGGTTGGGGACATTGGTTGAAAGCTCAGCCGCGGGAAAGGGTGGACGGGGAGCTGGGGCAAAGATCGATGGAAGGGCCGGGAAGTCATAAACTGAGAGGGACGGCTCTAGAGGAGGTCTCCGCACAGCGGCGCATCGACGAGCCATGGCTGCCATGGCGGCTCCAGCCACGACAAGGGGCAAAAACTATAGCACGAGGGAAAAAAAAAATAAATAAATAAATATATATATATATATATATATATATATATATATATATATATATATAGTCCCTACAAAGTTAAGGGTTTAAATGAAATTTGTATTAGTCTAATATGGACATAATTATAAACATCTTGTAGATGCTTAATATCATCTTCGCTTAACAATTTAAGCGAGTGTTCGATATCATTCACAGATACAGTTCTATCCATTATTTTAATTGCAGTGGATGACTTAAAATCAAAAATACCTATTTGGTAGATCCAAGGGGACTCTGGGAATCTGTCTTAGAGTAGAAGAAGATGTTCCCAACAGCTGTGTGTTCTGATCTTGGTGCAGTCTCCATGAACAATGGATAACAGGGACTCCCATTGAAGAGAATTAGGGTTGAATTCGATAGAAAGGGATTGCTCCTGAGTGTCATCAACATTAGCTAAAATGCCCCTTTTCCCAGAAAAGTGAAATGTCTTTGCTGTGGCCGATCGCTAAACAAAACCCTAGTTTGAGACGGATATGGGTAATCTGAGAAACATCTGCTTTGGCTTCAATAATAGTGAGAATGAAAATTTGTGGAGTTTGTGTAGTTTTTGATTTTGTTGAGAGTGCGGGAGTTGGCTATTCCTATAGCATTCCAAATCAATATGCTTAACATATCTTGGATTTGGAGGAGGAACCTGCTGCCTTTGAAGCCGATCTAAGTCTCATCGGGGATGCGATGTTACGTCAAGCTACCATGTCTGCTTTATTGAAAGAAATCATAGATTCTTCTAGCTGATGTTTTTTTATTAAAGAATCGTCAATGTCTTCCACGAGATCAGAGAGGATATCTCAACCATTCAAAGTTGTGACCTTATCTTCTATTCCTGTATTGAAGCATACCATTGCCCGGGATGTAATATTTGGAATTGTCTGCTCAAGAATAGAAACTTCTTCTTTATCTTAGATCTTTGATATGCTTTCAAACTTGGATCTCCTTGAAGCTTCTGCTTTCTCTGAATCTTCTGTTGAGCCTGAAGAACCGTGAGGCAACTCTAGAGGGGGGGTGAATAGAGTACAGCAGAATAATCAACCCAATTTAGATTAACGGATGAAGGCAGTTGCTAACTAATAGTGTATATAGAGACTGTAAAGTAAAGTAGTAAAGTAGAAAGAGAAAGCAAACGCAAATACCAAGATGTATACTAGTTTCCCTCTGAGAGGACTAATCCAGTCCCAAGAACTCAAGCTTGGAGTTTCTCCACTATAATCACCAATAGTGAACCACAAGCTTTGATCTGAAGGCTTGTCAATTCTTTACACCAAGAGTTTTGATCCGAAGTCTCGCAACTTCACATCTTAGAGATAGAGGGTAACTGATCGAACAAAGCCCTTTACAACTTAGAAGACTTCTAGACTGAGATCGCACTTGGTACTAGAAAGACTAGGGAGTTGCTCTTTAGGATAGAAAATTTAAGGCTTAGAGGTTTTCTCATAATAAGATAGAAGACTTAAGAATAGTTGATATGGTTTAGTGAGTAAGAATGAGAATTCCAATCCTATTTATAGGTTATAGGTAAACAAAATTCGGTCAGAATTTGGATGGGGTTTAATTCATATTTCCAACCGTTTGGCCAAAAAATCAGGAGCTATTAAACTGGTTGATTTCATACCAAAAGGGTAACCGAGTTCGGCACGAGTTCGACCCGAGTTTGGTCTCCTAGTATGGTAGACTTTGTATATGAATATAGCCTAATTTGGTGTATAGGTTCTTTGGTTTATTTGAGTGGACTAGGTATCTGGTTTATAGGTTCTTGATTTTGCCAGTGCGACTTAGCATACATCAGTCCTATACTCAAATAAATGAAAGATTATATTTGAATAGACGCAATACAAACACCATACAATAGCAATATTGAGTTTTCAGATGCGACATATCAATGCATGGTTTAGTTAACTATCAAAATCAAGTTGAATGAGACCGGATGGGCCAACAATCTCCCCTATTTTGATAATTGACAAACTATAAATGATACTACAAGTCTATGATATGCAAGGCTCCTCCGTAACTGTGGAGCAGTTGATATGCTGAAGACAACGTCTGTCAAGTATCGTCTTGTATGCTAGTATCATGTATTCTTTCTCCCCCGTTGTCATTTGATCGAAATGACATACTCCCCCAAAATCGGTGAGATGACAAAAAAACAAGTGAGTAAAGTGTATACAGGATAATATATAATGACAAAAGAAAAATTTGCATTTAAACTTTTATTCATTTGAAAGAAAACATACAAAAGTAGATGTGTAATGGAAACATCATAGTAGAACATCTCATAGTAAACTTTTTAACATTCAAATCAATTGAGTAACTAGTTGTTATTTTCTTCATCTTCATCATCTGGGTCAAGTAATCTGTTTGGATCAAAGAAAGCATCAGCTGGATCCAAATATCGCTGAACATATGGTTGATCAATACGAAATCCTTGTTGATTTGGATTTCAGAGAATCAAAAAAGGTCCGGTTGGGTGCTTCGATAGGGTGTACTGAATGTCTATCAAAGTGTTGCCAATATCCTGAGTCTGAAGAGTTCGGCGATGATCAGTAGCACGATTGCGTAAATCTTCTTGGTGGAAGCGATCGCGCAAAAGAGTGAAAATAGACTCTAAGGTTTGCGGTTGTTCATCATCAGGAGGGACGGAATCAATAGGATGAGTGTTGCAGTTTGATGATAATTTATAAGGTAAAAGCATAGTTGGCTCAATTCTTCGAATTTGATTGAGGTATAAAGGTTCCTCAAGATTTGGACAAGTATCCAAAGGAATATCAAAATAGCTGAAAATGGTTGGCAAGTACATAGCGTATAGTAGTGGACGTCATTTCTTGCGATATTGAACCATTTGAGATAAGATGGTCAGTAGAACATTGAAGTTAATACCGAAATATAAATAATATAAAGGTGACATTTCAAGATAAGAGACCTCATCAAAGTTAGTCTTCTTAGGTAGAAAAGTTAAAAAGATAATGCGATGCATTTCAAAGAAGTGACCATTCAAATATCTAGCATAAATTTACCAATGGACAATCAAGAGGGTGACAAAGGATATTCTTGAAAGAATCTAGGGTTAAGTCATGATTGAATTGAACTTGCGTGATGTTGACTAAGGGTTGTCCATCAGCGAGAATGCGTAGAATTTTACACAAGTCATCTACATCGAATTTAATTGGAATGCCATGAACTCTAGATGAAATAGTGTCATGTTCATATGTTAAGTTACAATAGAATATTTGAATAACATTAGTGTAAATGTTGGTACGAGTTGGAACAAATTCTTCAAGTTGAAGTTTCTAAAAAGTTGGTAGGTAGCCTTTGTGTTGAGAAGTAAAATCAATAGGATGGCCAAAACCGACGTGTCTTTTGAAGAAATTATTAAACCAATCATTTAAAATTTTGAAGTTTCAAAGAGTGAAACCGTTGAATTCACCTATATTTGGCATAATGGGACAGAAAAGTGAGTCGAAAAAGGAATCTTGTTTCCTTTTAGGGGCCATTGGGAGAGATGTAGGAGAAAATGCTAAGGTTATTTGTGAGGAGGAAAAATTTTTGTTTGTCAGAATCAATGAGCAACAAAATGATCTATATATATAGAGTAGTAAAAAATCCAAATTAGGAAGATAATTAAATGACATAACATATTCTGGAATTAAACTAACCGAGTTCGGTCCGAGCTCGACCCGAGTTCGGTCCGAATTCTATTGACATTTATTTCCAGAATATTAATATTATTTTAATCGATATTATGCCTTTCTTGACTTGATATGAATACATAACAATAAGTGCTGAACTTAAATCGTACATTTTTAAAAGTTTAAATAATCTCGGAGTAGCTGTATGGGCCGGATCCCAGCTATCGGTGGTCCGAAGATACTTAAATACCGTGTCGCTTAGGTTGTTTATACCTTGTTGACAGAAGGGTCGTTTCAACTTGTATCCAAAATTTTCAAAACTTTAAAAAATGAGACAAAAAATGATTAAAGCATCTTATGATTCTTATTTTTATCAGAATCCAAAAGACCTATTCTCGACGGATAAAGTTGAATCGATCTTTAGCTAAAGGTTTAGTAAAGATGTCTGCTAATTGATGTTCCGTGTCTACATACTCTAAACAAATATCTTTATGTGATTAATGATCCCTTAAAAAATGATGACAAATTTTTATGTACTTAATTCGTGAGTGGCATACTGGATTTTTGGTGAGATTAATGGTGCTAGTGTTATCACAGAAAATAGGAATATTCTTATAGCGTAGATTGAAGTCTTCTAGGGTTTGCTTCATCCACAAAATTTGAGCACAACAACGTCCTGCGGTGATATACTCTACCTCAGTTGTTGATAATGCAATAGAATTTTGTTTCTTACAAACCAGGAGACTAGAGACTTTCCTAAGAAATGACACGTGCCGTTGGTGCTTTTTCGATTGACTTTTCATCCATCAAAATCAGTATCTGAGTAACCAGCAAGGTCAAAGGACGTATTTTAGGATACCATAAGCCTGTCGTCAAAGTCCCTTTAAGGTATCTGAGGATACGCTTAACTGCGCACAAATGTGATTCCTTAGGACTAGCCTGATATATAGCACAAAGACATACAAAAACATAATGTCTGGACAACTAGCAGTTAGATATAATAAACTACCAATCATATCTCAAAACTTTTATATGTCTGTTGGTTTATTGCTTTCAGCAAGGTCAAGCTTAGTGGATGTTTCCATTGGAGTTCCGATAGGCTTTGCATTGTCCATGTTGAACATTTTGAGCAAATCCTTCGTATACCTAGCCTGATAGATAAAAGTTTCTATGTGAATCTTGCTTGATTTGCAATCCTAGGAAGAAATTTAGTTCTTCTATTATTCTCATCTCAAATTTACTCTGCATACACTTAGCAAACTCGTTACATAGCATCTCATTAGTAGATCAAAATATGATATCATCAACATATATTTACACTAATAATAAAGTATCAGCAGAAGTTTTTATAAAAATGATAGTATAAATTTTTCCTTTTGAGAAACCATTTTCAAGTAGAAAGAAGCTAAGACGTTCATACCAAGCACGGGGGGCTTGTTTGAGTCCGTATAGAACCTTTCGTAACTTGAATTCGTGGTCAAGGTGTTTGAAATCTTCAAAACCAGGGGGTTGTTTAACGAAAATATTTTCTTTGATAACACCATTTAGAAAAGCTCTTTTAACATCCATTTGAAAAAGTTTAAAGTTATAAAAACTAGCAAAAGTGCAAAGCATTCGGATAGATTCAAGTCTAGCAACTAGTGTATAAGTCTCATCGTAGTCGATACCTTCCTCTTTGTTGTATCCTTGAGTTACGAGACGTGCTTTATTATTTGTAATCGAACCATCCTCATTTAATTTATTTTGAAAAACCCATTTAGTACCAATGATCGGATACTCATTAGGTTTAGGAACAAGTTCCCAAACTTGATTGCGTTCAAATTGGTTGAGTTTCTCTTGCATAGTAGAAATTTAAAATTCATCAGCAAAAGCTTTATCAGCATTTTTAGGTTCTACATGAAAAATAAACGCAATATTTACAATGGTATCTCTATTTGAGGAACGTGTACTTACACCTTTTGATACATCACCTATTACCAAGTCCTTAGGATGATCCGTGGAGAACTTTAGTCTCCTTGGCAGACTTTTCGGATGACTTGTACTGTTTGTATCTTCTGATGTCTTATTGGTTGCAGGTTGACTACCTTCATTATCGCTTTCGTTTAGTGCTTGAGTGTTGTGTTCATAAAATGTAACATTGATTTATTCTTCAACAGTCAATGAGATTTTGTTGAATACTCTGAATCCTTCACTTTTGGCGGCATAACCTAGAAAAATACCTTCATCTGCTTTGGAGTCAAATTTTCCTAGATTATCTTTAGTATTAAGAATAAAACATTTTCAGCCAAAAACTTTAAAATAACTAGTTGTGGGGATTTTACCAAACCAAAGTTCATAGGGGGTTTTCTTCAATATAGGTCGAATAAGTACCATATTCAAAACATGGAAAGTACTTACAGCTTCAGTCCAAAAGTATTTCGGAAGGTTATACTGATTTAACATGACTCTAGCCATATTACCAAGTTTTCTACTATTTCACTCAACAACACCATTTTGTTGTGGAGTTCAAGGATAAGAAAGTTTATGAGAAAAATCATTTTTATTGCAAAATATTTTGAAATCACTATTTTTGAATTTGCCTCCATGATCACTTCGGATACGAGTAATCATGAAACCTTTTTCGTTTTGAACCTTTTTGCAAAAAGTGACAAATTCAGAAAATACTTTAATTTTATTTACAAGAAAATAAACCCATGTGTATCTAGAAGAATCATCAACAATAACATAAGCATAAAGCTTACCGCCAAGACTAGCGACTCTACTGGGTCCAAACAAGCCTATATGTAAGAGTTGGAGAGGTCTAAAGGTACTTACATAGTTGATTGATTTAAAAGAAGATTTAGTAGCTTTATTCTTTTCACAGTGAGCATATACCATATCTTTCTTGAAAGTAATCTCTGGTAAGCCTCTTACGAGTTTCTTTCTAGATAGTATTGTAATAGTATCCATGTTTGCGTGTCCTAGACGCATATGCCATAGCCAGCTGTCATCTTTCTTGGCGTATAGACATTTGCCTGCATTGTCAGTGTCTTTTGCAAGATAGAAAATATATATATTGTCTTCCCTGATTCCTTCAAAGATAACCTTACCAGTGGATCTTTCATAAATAGAATATTTGTTTATTACGAAGTTAATACCATAACCATGGTAAGCTATATGACTGATGTTGAGTAGGTTGTGTTTTAATTTCGTTACTAGACAGACGTCTTTTATGACAGGATAGGAAGGAACACCTATATTACCATTACCAATAATGTATCCTTTGAGGTTATTTCCGAAGGAGACATAACCTTCTTTCTTCATCGATAGCGTTGCAAATAGGTTGGCATCACCAGTCATATGTCGTGAGCAACCACTATCGAGAATCCACTTGCTTCTAGCATGAGAGGGTCGGTCCACCTATAAAATAAATTATAGATGTAACCTTTGGTACCTATTTCCTTGAGGGTCCTGCTATGTTAGTTTTTGGTACCCATGCATAAATATTCATATCTACTTATTTCCATATTCTACAGAATCTAGATATATGTCCTTTCTTACCACAGTAGTGACGTATAGCTATATGATTTATGCTTGATGCATCATGATAGATATGATTGTGTGAAGCAGTTCCTTGTGGTCTATGGGGATATAATGCATGATTGTGTTTGAAATTTCTTTATGGTCTTCATGGATATTTATAATAGAATGCATGATTGTGTTTGATTCTATATACATGATGATTGCATGAACTGTTATGCATGTATGTAGGAGCATAACTGTGAGTGTTCTTTTGTCTTGCTATGTGTCTCATGTTAGGTTGGGTGGAGGTTTGTTCGACCTGTTTACCCAATCTAATCTCTAACTTTTTAGAGGTAGCATATACTTCATCATATTTAGTAGTGAGAGCATCTATTCTACGTATAGCAATGGAATACTTCTTTTTTTAGATTCGAGTTCTTCTTTAATTTTAGTACTCTCCTGAGAGCTCTTGCCAAGACTGGCAAGTGCCTTTTGGAGGTTAAGCTTAAGTCTAGGATTCTTGTCTGAATCGTTTGAGGTATCCTTTACTTCACTTAGTAGAGATATTAGTCTCTTTATTTCAATTTGATAATCTTGAACATCTTTCTTAGCATGCTTGTACTTATTTCTAAGTTTCCTAAAATCGTCAAGCAGATCACTAAAAACATTACCTAGTTCATCAAAAGTAAAATCATCATAAGAGTCATTATTAGTTACTTGATCAGCTAATGCTATGAAGCATAGGTTTGCTGCTTCTCGAGGATTCTCTTCTTCAGATTTACTAGCTTTACTTTTATGCCAAATACTAGTGTTTGCATATTTCTGTGATGATGTTCTTCTGGATGAGTAATTGTGACAATTTTTTTCTTAGGGTTGAACAATCTTTCTTTATATGCCCTGTCTTCTTATAGTTGTAGCATATAGACTCTTCATCATTTTTGTCAGTTGGCTCCTTCTTGTTTGATTTCTTAATCTTTAAAAATTTCCTGAAGTTTCTTGTGGTCAGGGCAACTTCCTCATCTTGAGACTCATTGTCGTCGGAGTTGTAGCTGTTGACCTTTTTGTGAGGTTCCTTAAGAGCGATCGTCCTCTCCTTGGGAGTGGGTTCTTAAAATTTCTTGAGATCCAGCTCGTGAGTCATCAACTTGCCCATGAGCATCTCGAGGGTCATCGTGGTAAGATTATTCTCTTCTATGATTGCGGTGGCCTTGGGATTCCAGTTCTTGGTGAGTCCCCTGAGTATGTTACGAATCTTCTCGTGATTGCTGTACTCCTTGCCGAGTGATAATAAAGGGTTGACGATGTCGAAGAATCTCGTGAATATTTGAGTGATCGTCTTATTTTGCTTCATCTTGAATGCTTCATACCCTTGTGTTACACTTGGGAGGTTCCTTCATGAGTGACCTCAAGAAGTTTCCATACTTCGTGCAAAGTTCCACAAGTGGATACCCTGTTAAATTTAATTCTGTCCACAGCATAAAATAGAGCGTTAAAAGCTTTAGCATCAAGACTAGCTTTTTTTTTTGTGTACTTATCATGAAGCTTCTCTATAAGGTTACCATCTATGACTATTCTATGTGGCTTCTTGTATCCTTCTACTACTACAGTCCAAAGATCAAAATCAAGTAACTTTAGGTAGAAGCTCATACATGTCTTCCTGTATGTGTAGTTAGTACCGTTAAATAGGGGTGGCTAATTTGTGGACTGGCCTTCACCATTGTTGGTGTGGATAGATCTAATATTTTCCATAAGTCTCTTAGGATGTTAAGCCAAATATTAAGAGAACTAGCTCTAATACCAATTAAAGGACCATAAGGCAACTCTAGAGGGGGGTAAATAGAGTGTAGTTGAATAATTTACCCAATTTTAGATTAACAAAATGAAGGAAGTTGCTAACTAATATTGTATATAGAGATATTAAAGTAAAGCAGTAAAGTAGAGAGAGAAATCAAACACAAATTCCAAGATATATACTGGTTTTCCTCTGAGAGGACTAGTCCAGTCCCGAGAACTCAAGCTCAGAGTTTCTCCACTATAATCACCAATAGTGAATCAGAAGCTTTGATCTGAAGGCTTGCCACTTCTTTACACCATGAGTTTTGATCTGAAGTCTTGCAACTTCACAGCTTAGAGAGAGAGAGAGAGAGTAACTGATCGACAGAAGTCTTCTAGACCAAGATCGCACTTGGTACTAGGAAAGAAAAGGGAGTTGCTCTTTGGGATAGGAAAGTTAAGGCTTAGAGATTTGCTCACAATAGGATAGAAGACTTAAGAATAGTTGAGTTGGTTTAGTGAGTAAGAATGTGAATTCTAATCCTATTTATAGGTTATAGGTAAAAAGAATTCGGTCAGAATTCAGGTGGGGTTTAATTTAAATTTTCAGCTGTTGGGCCAAGAAATCAGGAGCTATTGAACTGGTTGATTTTATACCAAAAGGGTAACCGAGTTTGGTCCGAGTTTGGCACGAGTTCGGCCCGAGTTTGATCTCCTAGTATGGTAGACTTTGTAAATGAATATGGCCTTATTTGGTACCTAGGTTATTTGTTTTATTTGAGAGCACTAGGTATCTGGTTTATAGGTTCTTGGTTTTGCCAGTGCGACTTAGCGTACATCAGTCCTAGACTCAAATAAATAAAATATTCTATTTGAATAGACGTAATACAGACAACATACAATATTAGTGTTGAGGCTTCAGAGGTGACATATCAATGCATGGTTTAGTTAACTATAAAAATCAAGTTGAGTGAGACCGGATAGGCCAATAGATCCTTCTTCTGCAATAATGTACAGAGGCTTGGGATCAAATATAACTAACTTGGAGTTTGTATCTGCTCTGGATTGGGCGGGATACGAGTGTTTGAGATGTGGTATCTTTGTAAGCGTAGGGATTGCCACAAAGTTGACGAGGTAGAAGGTTGGGGGAAGACGGTTTTGCTACTCGACCCCGGAGGAAATTTTAGGGATTTGTTGGGAGGTTTGCGTTTCCTACGATGAGACCTTCTCTTGTGATCCATGGAGGAGCTCTCAAGATTATCTTCTGCTAGACTGGGTTTGGAACCAGTAGCTTCTTTGTCTTAGTGGGGTTGTCTTTAACAGGAAGAGATAGAGTGTCCCTGATGTTTTCACATCAAGCAGTATTCCGGATAAGCTTATACTCAAGATATTTCCATTCACTTGGAACATCTTGAACGATGATACGCATATTAGGGGGTAAAGGTTTGCTGTTATCCAGGTCTACTAAGATCGTTCACGACTAGGCCTATAATGAATCTTGGTGGCATGATCCAGTTGCAAAGGGATTCTGAAGCAAGAAAATACGGGGCAATCGAAGAGGTGATGCGAAAGGTCCGTAAGATTCGCAAGAAAAATGGCCTCCTGATCAAAGAGGTGATGCAAAAGGTCCGTAAGATTGATCCAAACTGGGGCAATCGAAGATTGTTGCTGCAAAGTTAAATCAGGGTCCAGCAGAAAATATGCATCGGCGAGTTCGTAAGGAATCACACGCCTCCAAACCGAAGTCTCAGAAAGGCCGATTCTATTTTCGGGTGGAGTAATAGGTGCTTGGCATTGATGACTCCTATAGAGAGGTGTCACGATCCGCACCCGGTGTAAGGATGCAAGTTGGGAATAACGCCCAGCCTACGCCACAGTATCGACGGTAGAACGCTATTTGGGTAATCTATCTCACAATATAATAAGCCACCAACAAAATCAATATACTCAATCATATATCTTAAATAGAAATACACACGAATATGATAAAAGAATAAAATAGTCATAATACAACTCATGATTCAAAAAATAACAAATGAGTCAGAGAAATACTAGACAATAATGCTAGAGTCAAATCCAGTACAAGAGTCTATCTATGAAACTATGAGTCCCGGGTCGTTTGTCTCAGTCGGGATGAGACCCTCCTGAGCCAGGGTCTCTGGCTCTAAGACCACAACATCCTAAGGCCCATAATGAGTAGGGTACTTCCTCAGTGTCATCTAGGAAAAATATATCCAGTCAGGAAAGGAGCAGAGTACATCTCTAAAAGTAGTTCTAATCAATGATATAAACTATGTAACAGTAAATAGATGTGACTATACAAGATGCAATAATAGATACCAGAGATATACAATAAAGGAAATACTAGAAATAAATAAAAGAATAAACAATATGGCAATGAACAAGAATACTAATGACTAAGTGAATGAGTACCAGCTTTAATATGTGATCAATTTGGGAACTTGTGTCACGCCCCAATCCCAAAATATCGAGGGACCGGACGCGTGACAATGGCCAGCAGCACACACCGATGGACCAACCCAATTTAATGGATCCATCGGGGCATGCTTAAGCTGTAATGTAACAATAAGCAGGTCCAATAATACATATGTTGGTCTATACTAATCTCATCCACAACAGATAATCACAGATCAAATGCCAGAATAAAGCAAATAAAATAAACTGACAAATCTCAATAAAAGTGTCTCGGAGAACAATCCGAGAACAAGTCTGATACATAAATGCAATAGACTGGAAAATAAAGGAACTGGAAATAGAAATAAATGAGTATCTCTAGGCAATACCCAGGAGAAGTCCTCTGGCACAATCTCGTCCTCAGGTGTCGGTACAGCTCCTGTATCTGCTCCTGTTCCTGCTTCTGCTCCTGATAATGCTCTTGTACTGTATAACTCTAGGGGGATCTCCTCTGCTAGTCCTGGGGACAAAGTCCGGATCCAGGTCCTCAGGGGACAACAAGGTACAGAAAATACAAGCCAAAATAAATGCAGTGCAGCAGAAAATGTAATAAATAGGGTAAGCTATATAACCATTTATGTGAAAATGCAAGTGAGAGCATCACTAGTGCTCAGGCTGAAGCCACTACAAGCTCTGTGTCGGGGAGCCGGTAGCGGTAATAACCGGTAGTGGGTCTAGCTCTGCTCCGAGAGTCTACGACCTCTCAATAATAGAAGATATATATATATAAACAGCCTGTAGCCTGTGTGTCTCTCCCCACCCAATGTAACCACGCATATCATGACCATAACGTCTCATGCCCATGTCAAGCGTGATCATAACTAATGCACAAGTCATAAAGTATCTAAGAATATAATGTCCATGTCCTGTATCCTATACAGAATCACCACGAATATCTCAGGAAAATCCTGTCTCATGAGTAGTGTCAAGTGTCCTGGGTCAATGTGTACTTGGTAAGACAAGTACGAGAATATAAAGTGTCACGAATGTCCATCTCTAGATGACCGTACCCAACACCGCGTACGGTGTTGGCACCCGACTGATAATCGGACGCTCAGTACGTCACACGGTCCTAGGTTGAGCATGTACAGTAATATATATAAAGCAAAGAAAATATGTAACAATACTGCAGAGTTTGGCAAGGTACACTTGCCTGATGTTCGAATACCAACAACTGTCCCTGTATCGGTGGATCCGGTAGGTACTACTCCAAAAGCTGTAATAAACATCACCACTAGTCTCAAAAGATGTCAAATAGCTAGAAATGCCTGTCCTTACGTCCAATTTGGACACAGGGGCAAAAAGGTCATTTTCGGATTAAAGCGGGGTCCCCATGTGGGCCACTTCGCACCGAAAAGCGTGTCAGGGTCAAAGGTCTCCAAATTTAGCAAACTCAGTGTCTACAAGTCAGGAACGATAACACGAACCCAACGGAACTTCCAGAATTGGATTCCGATGAGCCGATCTCAAAATCACCCATCAAGTGGAGCCTGTGGGGCCCACGATACGTGATTTTGTCAACGTTCTCAGAATCGGACCAAACTTGGGTCACAGGACCAGCGTATTGCTACGAGTCCGATGGCGCAAGTTTCGTCTCGATCCGACATGTGTACACGAAGTTACAGCACATTCCAGAAAGGACGGATACGGGGTGTCATCGGCGGATACGCGTTGATTTCGGGGTGCACGCACCTCCGAATCGACTTTTACGAAATCCCACACGACCGTATCAGCGTCGCGCACAGTTTGGTAAAGACCGCTTGCGACCAAGTCGTCCCGATTGGCGGGGCGGACTCAGTTCTAGGGTGAAACGGGTCGTCGTTTTTCCTGTTTTTGGATCGCGGTGTGCGATCACCACAGGACGCTATGCACCGAGCGGTTTGTACGGGCACCGAGAGGGTCATACAGGCTTCGCAACGCAATTGACGGAATTGAAAACAGAGTTACGATGAGGGAGAAACGGGTACCTGAACAGGACTCCGTGAACGCTGTTTCTTACGTATCCAAGCGTCTCCTTTGTGTCCTGGACGTGTCCAAGTCTCTGTGTCCTGACTAGGGTTTCTGTTTGTCTCCGATTCATGGCTGCCGTATCCGAGGGGGTCCTTCGTGTCCTGCGTCCAGGTGCTGTGTCGTCCGTGTCCGGCTGCTAGGGTTGTGTCTACAGGCAAAGAGGCGCATGGGCTCTTGGTCGTCGGGCTCCGCTGTGGGAGGAGGAAGAAGAGGGAGCGGGGTTGGCCGGCTAGGCGACGACGGGCGGTAGAGGGGCAGCGCTGCGGGAAGAGCTAGGGCAGAGGAGAGCAGAAGGAGAAAGGCGAGCGGCGAGGCGGCGTAGCGGGCAGCGGAGCAAGGCGGGCTGGGCGGCGCGGAGGGGGATGCTGCCGAGTCGGGGCTGCTGATGAGGTCGGCGGAGAGCGGCTGTGCGTCAGCGAGGCGAGGTGGAGCTGGGGTCGTCGAGAGGGGAACGGGAAGGAGATGGGCGGAGGCTAGGGCACCGGAGTCGGACTAGGGCACGGCGGCGGTGGCAGTCGGGTGGCTCGGAGGCGGAGAGAAGGAGCGGAGGAAAGAGATGGGTCGGAGGTGAGTGGATGGCAGCGGGCACGGCGAGGCGGCTCGCGGTGGAGGGCGTTGGAGTCAGGCGGGGGCAGTGGGGGAACAGGCGGTCGGCGGCCGGCGGCTTAGGGTTAGGGTTAGGGTTAGGTTTAAGGAAATTAGGAATTTTAGAATTTGTTTTCTTTTTCTTTTCTTTGTGGAGAAAACTAGGAAAATAGGTATTTATACATTACACGAATTGGACTAGGGTTAGACCTAGGATTCGGGCTGGGTCAACGCTCCTTGGGCTTGGCTTCGGCTTGCATGGGGATGTCGGGCGTTTGGCACGGGTTTAATTCGATTTAATTATTTACTAGTCTTTTGGCTTTAAAAAAATGATTCCGGAGTCCAATAAATTCACCGAAAAATATCACATGTCCGGTTTTCCATTTTACACCATAAAATATTATTTCCATAATATGTTAATATGATATAACCTCAATTATAAATCCTTTAATTACCAACGCCTAGGTTTTAATCATCAGAAAAATCCTAAAAATTCCAGAAAAACCCAATTAATCATTCTGAAATTTAGGGGGCTTACAATCTACCCAACTTAAAACAATTTCGTCCTCGAAATTAAATTAGGATAGGGTCTAAAAAATTCCTCTTAAGTGAACATTGCGGTCTCTATCCAACTTAAAATTTACCCATCTATCATCTAAGGCTATACATCTAATAAAGCTATGCCCCAATTTATTGAATCATGTTATTGAATCCTGAAGTCTTTAACACCAACATATCACCTATGATATTCCCTTAATCATATATAAAAGGGTCATCAACAATGCGACTGGCCTATGGGGTATATCTAGTACTGTCTACATATCAAACTTATACCAAGCACGAGGTTTCGTCTCTCCGAAATGAGGGAAGACGAAGGTCAATAATAAAGAGTTCAAGGGTGCGGTACCAGAATAGAAGTATCGGGATCAAGGCGTTTAACGAATTCAATGGAATTTGTCAAGACAATTGTGGATTGAAATCCTATTCTGGTAATCCTTTGTTCGCATGCTCGTATTAGTACAATTATGTAACTGATACGATATGCTCAGACCTATCTAGAGGGCAAGTATACTAGTCAACTATATATCTCAATCCACATAAAGTAGTCGTGCGAAGTGCGAATCAAAATGCACTAAGGTTGATCAGACCGTAATACACTGATTCTGATTAGACAATGGTATTAGTGTACATGTCCACTAATACATATGTCATGAATAAGCTCGATAAAGAGTAAGCTTGCAAAACTAGGCTATAAAATAGCAGTATAAGTCAAGGTAGTACAACAATTATAAGTACGCTAGATGATGATGAAAGGAGGTACAACTTAATTCAAGTTCACAAAGACAAAAAAAAAAAAGCAATTAACAAAAGACTCTATAATCTCTACAGTTATCAATTATAAGCAAGTTCAAAATTTCATAGGTTAAGGCTGAGGTCACGAACCAATAGGTACGAGATAAAATAAATCTAAAAACAGAAAACTATGAAGAATTACGCGCATTAGCTACTCCATGGGTCTGCGCGTCTTCTAAAGTCATAGCCAGGGCTTGTCCGCGTCTTCGTAGTCGATTCCTCTGCAGCTGCTGGGCTTGTTGGGAAAGTGCTGCTTGTGGTATCAAAGGTGGCCTCGGATGATACCCTCCTGGAGCTGGTGGTCTGTTTCCTTTAAATCTCGTTTGCGGTGCTTCCAATGCTGGAGAGGCTGGCATTGGTGCTGGTAACACTTGTCGATTAACCCTTGGTGCCTCTTTTCGATGCTCAGGGCATTCCTTTATTAGGTGCTGACTGGATCCGCAAGCTAAACATAATTTCCTTTTGCGTCTACACTCGTTCTCTATATGGCCTCGCCTGCGACAATACGGACAGACAGGTAGTACTTGCGGAGATGCTTCTAGTGGCTGGTGCATGTGAGACTTCTTTGTAACTTCTTCCTGTGGTGCTCCGGTTGGTGCTGATATGGCTGGTTGTTGAATCATCAATATTTTCTTTCGATGCTGGGTACAATCCTTGGTGAAGTGTTGGTTGGACGCGCATATTAAGCATAATCCTAACTTGTGTCTGCATTCTCTTTCAGTATGGCCTATCTTGCGACAATATTGACAGGTAGGAAGGAATGAGGCTCTTGGTGCTGCCCTCGGTGGTGGATTCATCTGTGGTCGCTTTGCAACTCTTTTTTGTTGTGCTTGGCCTGGTGTTGATGCATACGACCATTTCTGGCTGGACGCTATCCTGGTGTCGCACACCATGGGTCTTGCTGTAGTAAGAACATCCTCGTCTAAGGTAGTTGAAGCGGGGCTGATTAACTTTCGTAACTCTGAGCTGAATCTGTCGATGAACTTCTTCGCTTGGATTTGCTGAGCTTCTTCCTGAACTTTCTGATGGGCTTGCATCATTGCGTAGAACATTCGAAACAATTATTGTTCGTCCATAGACTGCCCTTGTGGAACGGTAGGCGTCGGTGGAGCCAACTGCGTCGATGGTGGAACGTCATCTTCCTGGATTCGCGAGGCATGCTGACTTGCTTGCTGTGATGATGGTCCTTCACTAACTGGTGTTACTTCATCTTCGTGGGTAACCACAACACCTTGTGGTATTCCTGGATGAGTCTCTTTGCCGACTTGGGGATTCATTTCTCTGCAACCAAAATAAACTATAAGGACGCTTAGGAATCAAGGCAGGATACGAGTCAAGAGATTAATTTGAATCCGATATAGATATCAAGGACGTTTCAAGCAAGTGGATGAGATCCTAGAAACTTATCCTATTCTTATTGCAGGCTTGCTCGGTCCCTAAGCTGAAACCGAACAAGTTAGTCGTTGACCTGCATGGGCCACCACAAAAATCATGTCACGCCCCAATCCAAAAATATCGAGGGACCGGACGCGTGGCAATGGCCAGCAGCACACACCGATGGACCAACCCAATTTAATGGATCCATCGGGGCATGCTTAAGCTGTAATGTAACAATAAGCAGGTCCAATAATACATATGTCGGTCTATACTAATCTCATCCATAACAGATAATCACAGATCAAATGCCAGAATAAAGCAAATATAATAAACTGACAAATCTCAATAAAAGTGTCTCGGAGAACAATCCGAGAACAAGTCTGATACATAAATGCAATAGACTGGAAAATAAAGGAACTGGAAATAGAAATAAATGAGTATCTCTAGGCAATACCCAGGAGAAGTCCTCTGGCACAATCTTGTCCTCAGGTGTCGGTACAGCTCCTGTATCTGCTCTTGTTCCTGCTTCTGCTCCTGATAATGCTCTTGTACTGTATAACTCTAGGGGGATCTCCTCTGCTAGTCCTGGGGACAAAGTCCGGATCCAGGTCCTCAGGGGACAGCAAGGTACAGAAAATATAAGCCAAAATAAATGCAGTGCAGCAGAAAATGTAATAAATAGGGTAAGCTATATAACCATCTATGTGAAAATGCAAGTGAGAGCATCACTAGTGCTCAGGCTGAAGCCACTACAAGCTCTGTGTCGGGGAGCCGGTAGCGGTAATAACCGGTAGTGGGTCTAGCTCTGCTCCGAGAGTCTACGACCTCTCAATAATAGAAGATATATATATATAAACAGCCTGTAGCCTGTGTGTCTCTCCCCACCCAATGTAACCACGCATATCATGACCATAACGTCTCATGCCCATGTCAAGCGTGATCATAACTAATGCACAAGTCATAAAGTATCTAAGAATATAATGTCCATGTCCTGTATCCTATACAGAATCACCACAAATATCTCGGGAAAATCCTGTCTCATGAGTAGTGTCAAGTGTCCTGGGTCAATGTGTACTTGGTAAGACAAGTACGAGAATATAAAGTGTCACGAATGTCCATCTCTAGATGACCGTACCCAACATCGCGTACGGTGTTGGCACCCGACTGATAATCGGACGCTCAGTACGTCACACGGTCCTAGGTTGAGCATGTACAGTAATATATATAAAGCAAGGAAAATATGTAGCAATACTGCAGAGTTTGGCAAGGTACACTTGCCTGATGTTCGAATACCAACAACTGTCCCTGTATCGGTGGATCCGGTAGGTACTACTCCAAAAGCTATAATAAACATCACCACTAGTCTCAGAAGATGTCAAATAGCTAGAAATGCCTGTCCTTACGTCCAATTTGGACACAGGGGCAAAAAGGTCATTTCCGGATTAAAGCGGGGTCCCCATGTGGGCCACTTTGCACCGAAAAGCGTGTCAGGGTCAAAGGTCTCCAAATTCTGCAAACTCAGTGTCTACAAGTCAGGAACGATGACACGAACCCAACGGAACTTCCAGAATTGGATTCTGATGAGCCGATCTCAAAATCACCCGTCAAGTGGAGCCTGTGGGGCCCACGATACGTGATTTTGTCAACATTCTCGGAATCAGACCAAACTTGGGTCACAGGACCAGCGTATTGCTACGAGTCCGATGGCGCAAGTTTCGTCTCGATCCGACGTGTGTACACGAGGTTACAGCACGTTCCAGAAAGGACGGATATGGGGTGTCATCGGCGGATACGCGTTGATTCCGGGGTGCACGCACCTCCGAATCGACTTCTGCGAAATCCCACACGACCGTATCAGCATCGCGCACAGTTTGGTAAAGACCGTGTGCGACCAAGTTGTCCCGATTGGCAGGGCGGACTCAGTTCCGGGGTGAAACGGGTCGTCGTTTTTCCTGTTTTTGGATCGTGGTGTGCGATCACCACACGACGCGATGCACCGAGCGGTTTGCACGGGCACCGAGAGGGTCATACAGGCTTCGCAACGCAATTGACGGAATTGAAAACAGAGTTACGATGAGGGAGAAACGGGTACCTGAACAGGACTCCGTGAACGCTGTTTCTCACGTGTCCAAGCGTCTCCTTCGTGTCCTGGACGTGTCCAAGTCTCTGTATCCTGACTAGGGTTTCTGTTTGTCTCTGATTCAGGGCTGCCGTGTCCGAGGGGGTCCTTCGTGTCCTTCATCCAGGTGCTGTGTCGTCCGTGTCCGGCTGCTAGGGTTGTGTCTACAGGCAAAGAGGCGCATGGGCTCTTGGTCGTCGGGCTCCGCTGTGGGAGGAGGAAGAAGAGGGAGCGGGGTTGGCTGGCTAGGCGGCGACGGGCGGTCGAGGGGCAGCGCTGCGAGAAGAGCTACGGCAGAGGAGAGCAGAAGGAGAAAGGCGAGCGGCGAGGCGGCGTAGCGGGCAGCGGAGCAAGGCGGGCTGGGTGGCGCGGAGGGGGATGCTGCCGAGTCGGGGCTGCTGATGAGGTCGGCGGAGAGCAGCTGTGCGTCAGCGAGGCGAGGTAGAGCTGGGGTCGTCGAGAGGGGAACGAAAAGGAGACGGGCGGAGGCTAGGGCACCAGAGTCGGACTAGGGCAGGGCGGCGGTGGCAGTCGGGTGGCTCGGCGGCGGAGAGAAGGAGCGGAGGAAGGAGATGGGTCGGAGGTGAGTGGATGGCAGCGGGCACGGCGAGGCGGCTCGCGGTGGAGGGCGTTAGAGTCAGGCGGGGGCAGTGGGGGAACAGGCGGTCGGCGGCCGGCGGCTTAGGGTTAGGGTTAGGGTTAGGTTTAAGGAAATTAGGAATTTTAGAATTTGTTTTCTTTTTCTTTTCTTTGTGGAGAAAACTAGGAAAATAGGTATTTATACATTACACGAATTGGACTAGGGTTAGACCTAGGATTCGGGCTGGGTCAACGCTCCTTGGGCTTGGCTTCGGCTCGCATGGGGATGTCGGGCGTTTGGCACGGGTTTAATTCGATTTAATTATTTACTAGTCTTTTGGCTTTAAAAAAATAATTCCGGAGTCCAATAAATTTACCGAAAAATACCACATGTCCGGTTTTCCATTTTACACCATAAAATATTATTTCCATAATATGTTAATATGATATAACCTCAATTATAAATCCTTTAATTACCAACGCCTAGGTTTTAATCATCAGAAAAATCCTAAAAATTCCAGAAAAACCCAATTAATCATTCTGAAATTTAGGGGGCTTACAACTTGATACAAGATTAATGGCCTGGCTAATCATACGTGCGGTGTATGATTAACACTATTTAATGAACAAGATTTGATACAAGGAGGGTATGATCACATATCTACACTACTTACTCTCCGCCCCCAACTGGTATAGTGGATCCAACCATAGTACGCTATGGCACGGGATTCTCTAGGAAGGTAGCAAGTCTTTCCGAGAATCAGTGTCTGTATATGTACAAGAAGAACAAGGAAACAATACTTGCACAAGATACACCATATATACCAAGGAATAATATCTCATGACGAGATCCGGATATACCAATCCGTGTAACTATCGGGTCAAGAAACCAATAATATCTACACTAGATACAAGAAACAGAGAGGATATCATAAATGAGAAACTATCAGAAAATGTACTCGCCTGAAACCTGGTACACAATATCACAGATGTCCGGTACGGTACCTTAAAGACCTAGATTGGGAATATAACATCAATACAAGGTTTCAAAAAAATAAGTTAAACTAGTCAACATCTAGGTCAAAGAGCCATTTCTAAGTCAAAATAGTCAAACTAGGTCAACTCTAAGTCAAATCGGTCAAACTTGGTCAAACTACATATTTCTAGGTTGCATGCGTCTATCTCTAGGATATTGGGTTCATACACTAAGAAACTAGGTCACACTTAGCTAATCTAAGATAATATGAAGATCAAAGATACCGTATCTCAAGATACGCACTAAAAGATATGGAATATCGTATATCCATATACACTCAATATTAAATATATAAATCCTTATTATAAATGCTAAGTGGATACCTTAGCTTTGAACCAACTCGGTATCGCACCACTAAACACCCATCTCGATACATAACTCAAATACCTTGAGTATCGACCCATTACCTTGACATTACCTTGGTATCCCAAAGTAATACAAAACCATATTTAGAGCTAACACCCAGTATTAACTATATGCTAATCAACTAAATACTAAAATATATAACATACTAATAGATAAATACTACCTACAATACAATAATTATAAGATACATATAGTTTAAGAATCTAACTAATACCTATCAATCTAACTATCTTATATCATACATTTAGATACTTACTAATAATTTACATATACATATACATATATATATATATATATATATATATATATATATATATATATATATATATATATATATAGTCGGCGAGGCCTCGATGTCACCCCGGCCTACTAAAGAAAAAAACAATGAGACTTTTTCCATATGTGATTCAGTAAACAAAATATACATTCCATCATTGTGAGATCGATCTGGGTCCGTACGGTTCAATTAATAGTGAACCTAGCCCAGAATTTGCTAGAACTATTCCAGTTACAAGTATAACTAACCTTAACACTAAACTACTAATCACCTAACTACTAACCATTAACTTGACCACTGAAACCCTGATACAGGCTGCTGCTGCTCCTCGGGCTTGTACCTGCTGCTGCTGCTTGTATTTGCTGCTGTTGTTACTGTTGCTGTTTGTTGTTGCTGTTTGCTGTTGTTGTTGCTGTTTGCTGTTGCTGTTGTTGCTGTTGTCTGCTGTTGCTGTTTGCTGTTGTTGTTGCTCGATTGTCTCCATGCACACACTACCCGACCCCCTTCTCCACATACATACAACACACACAACCACAACTAGACACCTATATATATCTATACACTCTCGTACACCACAATACATATATAACTACTCATCCATATAGATATCTATATACATATATATATATATATATATATATATATATATATATATATATATATATATATATATATATATATATATATATATATATATATACCTATGTATATATATATATATATATATATATATATATATATATATATATATACCTATGTATATATATATATATATATATATATATATATATATATATATATATATATATATAGCATACGCATACACAAGTACATATTAATATATCTATATATATACACATACATATACACATGTACACAAAAATATATATAAATATCCATACACTAGTATATATATATCTACATAAATATATACATACATATATATATATATAATACTATAAATATATACATATATATATACACACATATTCAATAGCTACGAATAATGAAAATTGGATCTAGAAATGCAATACAACAAACACGTAGAGTGCATCACACCCGTATCACACTAGATCTATGATACGCTTGCGATACGAGTCTACCACACAACCAAACGTACCCCAAAGGACACGAGCAAATCTAAAATAGTATATATGAATAATACGAAGAGTCATTTATATATCTACGTATTCGTGTCAAAATATGACATACACAAAGCCCCGTGTCGAAGGAAAACCCCCAAATTAACTTGTATCACCAAATTGTTGGGATACGGCCTACACATATCCAATTGTGAACATGACACTAGCCACAAACAAACAAATACATGTCAATTTGGCCTAATTGACTAATTGACCAATACAACATGTGTTAATCTCAGAAATCTCCCAAAATTGACATAAAATATACTATAACTTTCTCAATAGGCCTCGTATGAACCTAATTCCAATTCCTATGGATAACCTCATCATATGGGGTGGTTCCTAATGATTAAAACATAGATTTAGAACCTAATTAAAGGAGAAAAATTGAATTGTACCTATTGGGAGATGGATTTCTAATACAACCTCTAAATTTGATAAAATTGGCCTTCAACTTGTAGATCCTTGCTCCTCTTTATAGATCCTTGTTTTCTCCTTCTAGATCCTTGCTCTACTAGCCTCCAATAGTGATTATGGAAGGAATTAGAAATAAATTTGGTAGGAAATTGATGTGGGAATGAAGGAATTTGGTAGAGGGAAATTTTAGATCTAGTTTTGAAATAAAAAGAGGAGAGAGAAAGTCCCCGCCCCCTTTTTTAAAATAGGCCAGTCCCCTTAGCCCCCTCCCCAAGTAACTATGAAATATCTAATATACCCCTTGGGGCCTCTCATAAAGAAATAATTAAGAAGGGAAGGTTCTAGTCTAATGGGTTTAAGTTAATTAATTATCCTCCTAATAAATGGGCTTCTAATTGGGCTCAAATATAATTAATTACAATTATTAGTCCATGAATCTAATCTAAACTAGTTTGGTCCAATAACATAAACCCAAAACAATAAACTAATATCTAACAAAAAATAAATATTAAAATAAATATTTATACAATATACACAATATTTAATTAATTATAAAATTACCAAAATACCCTCTCCTAGAAAATATGGCAGTGACAAGTCTACCTCCTTTAAAATAATTTTTTCCTCAAAATTCAAAGACATAAACTACCCCAAAAAAAATAGAACAGAAGAAAAGAAAATAACAGTAGTAGAAAAAAATTTACCTCAAGGCACAAACAAATATGGGTAACGCTTTCGTATTTTATCCTCTCTCTCCTAGGTAGACTCCCCCGGGGAGTGATGCCTCCATGCGACGCATACCAAGAGAATATTTTGGTTCCTCCGCACCTTTTTTCTTCGATCCAGAATCTCAACCGGCTGCTTTGGAAAGCAAACATTATGGCCCATCTCTATCTCCGAGTGATCCAATACGTGACTAGGATCCACCACGTACCGTCTCAACTACGATACGTGAAGTACGTTGTGCACTCCCTCCAATGCAGGTGTTAAGTGTAGTCTGTAAGAAACTGTACTGACCCTCTCGAGAATAGTGAAAGGTCCGATAAATCGCCGGCTAAGCTTTCTGCCTCCACCAAAGTGAATCATGCCTCATATCGGAGAAATCCTCAGAAACACCAAACCACCAATCTAAAACAAAATACAACCTTAAGAACTTAATCTATAACAAACAACCAATAATAAGCACAAAATATAAATCTAAAACTATATCCCAAACTCCAAAGGTCTCCGGTGGCTGTCAGCCCAATGGCGCTGTCTGTCTTGCGCCACTCGAAGTCTGTCTCTGATCAGCTTAACCTTCTCCGCTGCATCCACAACCATCTCTGGCCCCAGTAAAACTCTCTCTCCAATATTGTCCCATAATAAAGGAGTACGACATCTCCGACCGTACAGAGCCTCAAATGGTGACATCTATATACACTAGCCTGGTAGTTGTGGTTGTAAGCAAACTCTACCAAATGGAGATGGTCCTCCCAAGAACCCCCAAAATCTAGTACACAAGTGCGCAATATATCCTCAATAGTCTGAATAGTCCTCTCTGACTGCCCATCTGTTTGGGGGTGATATATAGTATTAAAGTTGAGCTGGGTGCCTAAAATCGCCTACAAACTTCTCCAGAAATAAAAAGTAAAACGACTATCCCGATCCGAGACTATGCTGACGGGAACTCCATGTATCTTGACGATCTGTCTCACATATATCTCTGTCAGCTTCTCCATAGACAAACCCACCTTGAAAGGCAAAAAGTGGGCCGACTTGGTCAACCTGTCAACGATGACCCAAATCGAGTCTTTCCCTCCTAGAGATCGTGGAAGTCCGAACACAAAATCTATAGTAATGTGCTCCCACTTCTACTCTGGAATGGGTAATGGCTGAAGTAAACCTTCTGGGCTCTGTCTCTCAGCTTTCACCTGCTGGCACACTAAGCATCTGGATACAAATTGTGCCACTTCCCTCTTTATGCCATACCACCACACACTTTCTCGCATATCCCGATACATCTTGTTGGCACCAGGATGTATGGAATACTGAGAGCGATACTCTTCCTGCAATACCTTCTCATGTAGATCCCTACTAGGAATACACAATCTAACCCCATGCCTCAAAGATCCATCCTCAACAATGGTGAAATATCCTCCAATCCTGCTCTCACCTAGAGCTCTGATGCTCCTCAGAGATATATCCTCATGCTGGGCTGCCTTGATCCTGTCCATCAACTCTGAGTGTATCTGCAACCCCCACATCTGCATAGCCAAACCAGGAACAATCACCTCAATGTCCAAGCTCTCTAAGTTCTCTAACAAATATCGATCATGCATCAAGAACATAGCTACCGGATACCTGCTCAAGGCATCGGCAACTACATTAGCTTTCCCAATATGGTACTGCAAAGAGATATCAAAATCCTTTATCAGTTCCAACCACCGACGCTGCCTCATGTTTAACTCCTTCTGCGTGATAACGTATTTCAAGCTCTTGTGGTCTGTGAAGATCTCCACACACTTTCCGTATAAATAGTATTTTTACAACTTCAAGGCAAAGATGACTGCTGCCAACTCCAAATTGTGGGTTGGATAGTTCTTCTCATGTGGACACAATTGCCTGGATGCATAGGCAATCACTTTTTACTACTAGAATAAGCAAGATTAGCGACGTTTTTTAGCGACTCCATGTAAAAACGTCGCTAATTTAGTGACTCCATGTAAAAATGTTCCTAGACGTCGCTAATTGGCGACATTTAGCGACGTTTAACAACTTTTATTCAGTTTTTAAAAGATTAGTCGCTATTAGTTCAATTTAGGTCGCTAAACGTTGCTAATATGTTTTATTTAGCAACGTTTAACGACATTTTTAGCAACATAAATTTTTGGACATTTTAGCGACGTCATTAGCGATGTTTAAGACGTCGCTAAATTAGCGACGTCATTATTGGCGTCGCTAAAATGTCCCTAAATCCTAAATTAGCGACGTTATTATTAGTGTCGCTAAATTCGTCGCTAAATTCGAAATTAGCGACGTCATTATTTGAGTCGCTAAAACGTCGCTAAATTTTTTACTTAGGGCCGATTCCCGCCATTTCCTTCGATCTCTCCCTCTCCCTCTCCCTCTCCCAAACCCGCTCTCGATCTCTCCCGCTCCGACTCCTCCTTCCTTCCACCGTCGACCCCCCTCGCCCGCGTCCTCTCCCTCCGGCGCCCCCTTCTCCCTCCCGGCGACCCCCCTTCAGCCGCGTCCTCCCCCCTCTGGCCGCGTCCTCCCCCTCCTCCTCCTCCTCCTCCTCCTCCTCCTTTAGGTAAACCCTAACTCTCTCTCACTCTCTCTCTCCCTCTCTCTCTCTCTCACATGACACACATGGCACTGACACGACACACACATGTTACAGACACTGACACTGACACGACACACACACACGTGACCTAGGGTTAAGGTTAGGGTTAGGATTTTTGACCTGGGGTTAGGGTTAGGATTTTTGACCTGGGATTAGGGTTAGGGTTTTTGTGATAAGGGCTTAGTGTAATCCACGACTGCAGACGGTCCTCCCTCACTGGATCCATGGGTTCGCCATTGATGATCGAAAGTTTTTGTGGTGATCCACGAGGAAATCCCTTGCAGCTCACAGTAGTAGAGCTCACAGTAGTAGAGCTGTTACCTAAAATACACTAAGGAGTACCAGAGAGTAATATAGAGATTGGAAGTGAGAGAGGAGAAATACTTGACTCTAATTCTTATTCATGTTTTTGAACTCTAGAATTCTGGTTTATGAATTCTGGACTGGAATTTTGGGGATCTGAAATTCTGGATTATGGGCTGGAATTCTATAATTCTGATATTATTATTTTGGTTTATATAAGGATTCCATTTATTGAGTTAACACCTTCAAAGTGTTTTAGTGTTTTGAAATAGTGTACCTCTTGGCTTAAAGAGGACACCTCTTTGCTAGAAGGCTTTCCTGTAATTAAAAGACCACTTTGATGAAATGGTGTCTTTTTGTAACTAATAGAGGTCTCTTTGATTGAAGAGATGCCTGAATAATTCACGAGAGATTAAAACATAGAAGACACATTTTCATTAAATAGCCACCGAGCTTTAAGCTAGAAGGTAAACCACCTCAACCAATTGTGAGCTAGTTCCTTGGACATGGATCTTGGAATCTTTATATACTCTTTTACAAAAACTCCAACAAGACATGCCTAGTCAAAGTCAAACAAGATTAATTACTTAACTAGTGCCTTTGAACATGTCTTGTCAAGCTTAGATAAGCTCAATTGCTTAGAAAATGGTGTCTTTGTGGAGGTCTCTTCGATTGAAGAGATGCTGTAACAATCACAAGAGATTAAAGCATAGAAGATACATTTTCACTCAAATACCCACCAAGCTTCAAGCTAGAAGGAAAACCTCCCTAACCAATTGTGAGCTAATTCCTACAGGTGTATACTGAAGTAGGCTTAAATGATGATGAGACTGATGATTATGGTTTTAGTGTAGATACCTCTATATTTGTATTTTGTTCAATATATAGGTATATACTGAAGTAGGCTCTGGTGACGTCTTAAATGAAATGCTTATTGTTTGTGCATCAGAATTCTTGATGATATTCCTCTGCCATATATATATAGAATATTTTTAATAAATTATGTTATAGTATTTGTTGTTGTCCTTGTTTTGTAGATTTTTTCAAAGATCTCTCTCTCCTTCTGATAAGAGAAGAGAGGAGTACTACATATTCAACACATTCTTTTACAGTAAACTTGAAGAAGCTGTGAATTACAAGGTATGTTGCTTCATACAAATATTGGTAGCACGACGTTGTCTTGTGGATTGTTGGTAGTCATGTTAATAGTTTATCTTGCGGTCGAAGATTGATAATACTTATTTGCAAAAAGTGATATCGTAATTTGAAACATGTTTTGTTCTTTAGTTTGGTATAAATGAGTACTATGAAGATCTATGTACACACTGTAGTGATCTTGAGTACACATAGTTTCCTGATTACCGCCTTTATCCAATAAAGGGCGTCTAGTAATTATCAATTTTAACTTACGGCAGAGGGTGGACCTACAAAACTTTTTTAATTCTTGATCCCCAAAGGTTTAAGGATAGTGAGATACTAAGTAATATTGATTATCATTGAACATATATCATACCATGAGCTAAATTACATAACTGCAAGTGTAGGTTCAACTACATACTAGGCTTATAAGGTTTTTGATGAGACCCTCTTGTTTGTTGCCATGACTAGAATGTGGTGCCAACCTACAAATGGTATATTGCAGGTTGACAGCTGATGGTGAAAACTAATCTCTTTATCAGAAATTTCCAATGTTGAGCCGGCCTCGTACTGCTTGAAAAAGGCTTGAATGGTGATAAGACTGATGATTATGGTTTTAGTGTAGATACCTCTATATTTGTATTTTGTTCAAGCTATATCCTATAAGCACTTGATGTCTGCTTCTGCCGATATGTTCTGTTATTTTAAAATAATTGGTACCAACATACTTTACACTACTACTGCATTATGACACACGCTTGTTTCTCAAAGTTATTTCAGTGTTTTATCTTGGGAAAATGTAGTGTAGATACCTAAGATTTTTTTTGCAAAATGTAGACAACTATCAACTATGACCACATTCATAAGTATGTGTCAGGATAAGTTAAAGTTTGAAAAAGAATGGCATATATGAGAATGAGAAGTTATCTTGGGTTAATTAGAGGATATGCCATCAGACTTATCATCTATGTGCAGCAGCCTTATTGTTGGGACTAAACACGAAAATTATTACCCAAGATGAGCGTTTATAGAGAGGACATAGGTATCCGTGATCATATTTTATGTCTTTAGAGTTAAATCATTCATTTGGATTGATAACAATATAGATCAAAATATACCAAATAATACAAATAAATTAGAGATATCTCAAAAAACACTAAGAAACGGTAAGAATTAAAGTTTTGACCAAGCAGGATCATGATAAGAAAAAACTAGCTGACTGAACTAACCGAGAAAAGAGAGTATAAGATAAAGAATGAGCTAACATGTTACTATAAATTAAGATAGTAAAAATTATCAATATAAGAATTATTAAGGGTATGTCTTAAGTAATATCTGTTATCAGTTATATTCTTTGTTTTCATTTATCTTACCAGATGGCACCCAAGAGAGAAACACCTCCTACTGTAAGGAGGAAGTGATGCCTCCTACTGTTAAGGAGGAAGAGATACCACCTGCTGTATCTTAGACGGGGAGTTCCAGTCACCCAGCACCTATAGCGGCTGTATCTCAGACAGGGAGTTCCAGTCACCCATCACCTATAGCGGAGATTGATTACATAGACGCTGTTTATGCGCAGTATCTGAGGGAATGGTATGTGCCCCAGTGTATTGGATATCCTCGAGATTGATACTGTGATATTTTATATACTTTTATTGTGGTTATTATGTTATTGTGATACTTATATATTATGCCCATTATATGACTGTGATACTTATATATTATGCATTTTGTGTGACTGTGATACTTTTATTTTGTGTGTATTGTATGACTGTGATATTTTATATACTTTTTGTATTATTTTGTACGCAAAAAATTCAATGGAGGGTTGCTCCAGGTCTGTTTATAACATTTGTGTGTATTGTATGACTGTGATACTTTTTATTCATATTAAATGATGTTAATTTACCGGTGTTGAGTGTTACACCGAAGGGGTCGGCGAACCCAGAGAATTCAACGGAGGGTTGCTCCGGGCCTATTTTTAATTAGAAATTCATAAATTACAGGAATAATAGTTTGGAAACAATTCATTATTTTTTTTTTTTTTTGTAAAATTAGCAACGTATTTAGCGATGTTTAGCAACGTTAATACACGTCGCTAATTACGTCACTAATTAGCGAAATTAATAGACGTCGCTAATTATGTCGCTAAATACGTCACTAAATATGTCGTTGTACATCGCAAATTGCTGGCATGACAGTACTGTCAGGTCATTAAAGATGTCGCTGTCACGCTGCTATATAAGTCGCTAATTAGCGACGTTTAGCTACGTTTATTTACGTCGCTAATTAGTGACGCTGCGTCGCTAAAACGTCGCTAATTTAGCGATACATTTAAGTCGCTCAAAAACGTCGATTTAGCGACGTTTAGCGACATTTTTCCTTTCAGCGACGTGCTAATTTTTGACTTCTGTAAAACGTCGCTAATTACGTTGCTAAACGTGATTAGCGACATTTTTTTGTATTTAGCGACGTTTTTTGACGTCGCTAATTTGACTTTTTCTGGTAGTGTTTCCATTCTGCTAAAGAACGCAACCCAGACCTTTCTCGATGTATTACTATAAATAGTAAAACCTTCAGACCCTGATGGCAACGACAAAATAAGAGCATACGTCAACCTTTTCTTCAATTCCTCAAAAGTAACCTGGCAATCTTATGTCCAAACAAACTCTACATTCTTCCTGGTGAGTCTGGTCATCGGCTCGGCAATCCTCAAATTTTTTTACGCAAACTTCCTGTAGTAGCCTGCCAATCCCAAGAAACTCTTGATCTCTACTACTGAACTCGGGGTCTTCAAAGAATCCAATGCTGCTATCTTCTTCGGATCCACTGAAATTCTATCACCAGTCACAAAATGTCCCAAGAACTCTACCTTGTCCAGGAAGAACTCACACTTGGACAGCTTCTTATACAGCTTCTCCTTCCTCAGCACATCCAACACAATCCGCAAATGCTCCTCGTGCTCCTCCGGTGTCTTTGAGTGTATGAGTATGTCATCGATGAACACCACCACGAACTAGTCAAGGTACTAATGGAACACCTTGTTCATCAAAGTCATAAATACCGCCAGGGCATTAGTCAACCCAAACGGCATCACCATAAACTCATACTGACCATACCGAGTTCTAAAAGTAGTCTTCGGTATGTCCTCCGGCTTCACTTTCACCTGGTGGTAGCCTGATCTCAAGTCTATCTTAGAAAATACCTTGGCACCACTCAACTGATCGAACAAGTCATCAATCCATCATAATGGATATTTATTCTTAATAGTGAGATTATTCAATGCCCTGTAATCAATGCACATGCGCACCGATCCATCCTTCTTCGGTATAAACAATACCGGGGCTCTCCACGGTGAAGAACTTGATCTGATAAACCCCTTATCATGCAATTTGTCCACCTGCTTCTTCAGCTCGACCAGCTCGCTGTTGTTTACTCTATAGACATGCTGTGAAATTGGTTCTGCACCTGGCACCAAGTCTATAGAAAATTCAACATCACGATCTGACGACAAACTTGGCAATTCCTCAGGAAATACATCTAAGAACTCTGCTATCAACGAATGCGGCAACTTCTTATCTTCCACCATAGCTCCACAGATAATGCCTTCTTCCTACTCTGCAGTTCCTCTAGCAAACTCAAACTCTGGCTCTCCTGGCGGTCCAAACAAAACTCTACCTCCTATACAATCTATACTAGCACGTTGCCTAATCAACCAATCCATCCCGAGTATAATATCATAGCTCGAAAGTGGCATTATAAGTAGACACGCACTCAACTCCCAGCCTCCTAGAGTAACTCTCCGATCCTTGCAAATATCATTAACCAGGATAATGCCTCCCCCGGTCATAGTCTTGCAAGTCCTAAGCAAAGACTCAGCTACCAAACCATGCTTTAGAGCAAAAGAAACAGATATAAAACTATGGGAAGCACCACTATCTAATAAAGCTAAAGCCAAAATAGAATCAAGAAGAACAAAACCTGCAATGATATCTCCGGTGGGCTCAACCTCCTCGACTGTCATAGCGAACGCTTGTCCCTGATATTGGTGCTGGGCATAACGCTGCTGCTGGGTCAGAAAGGTCGGTCCCCTCGGCTGTACTGTAGGTGGTCTCGCTTGTGTCCTCGGAGCTGGAGCTGCTCTATGAACTGCACGACAAGGATTGGAAGGACACTCTCTAAACTGATGCCCTTCGGTACCACAATACAAACAAACTCCCAGCCTCCTCCTGTAATCTTCCCAGATATGGCCGGGCTTCTTGTAGTAGTGGCAGGAAGCTTGCTATAACTGTCTCTGCTGTTGCGGTACCTGGTGAAACAATACCCTAGCTGGAGTTTGGTGCTGCTGCGGCTGCTGAAAAGGCCTAGACTAGAAATAAGGATGCTTGGCAGTCACAGTGCTGCTGTTTACCCCAAGAAAAGAATCATGATCTCTCTTGGGCTTCAAACCCAACTCCCGCTCAACCTTGCGTGCCTCCGCAAGTATCTCCGAGTAGGTCTAATAAAAAGACAGAATAAGGATATTCACTTCCCAGTTTAGACCCTTGCAAAAATGAATAGCCCGAACCTCTGACTCTCTCACCAAATACTCCGTAAATTGGCTCAACCTGCCGAACTCTGCAGCGTATTCCTCCACAGACATGCTCCCCTAAATGAGGCTCTCAAACTGCCTCCCCAAGTCTAACATGTCTTCCCGAGCAAAGAACTTCTTCCTGAAGAGGTCCTTGAACACCTCCCAAGACTGTCCTGCGTCAACAAGAATTGGCTCATTCCTGAACCAAGTATGGGCGACGTCGAACAGCTGAAGTCCTAACGCCTCAACCTTCAGATCCTCCAAAGGGATACCCTCATGAGACGCTCAATGTCCTCGAGCTAATCATCAGCATAGATGATGCCCTCCGTCCCCTTGAAGACCCGAGGCTCCAGCTTCTTGATGTTCTGAATGTTGCCTGGCCGAAGCTAAGCAATCTGAGGAGCAACCTGCTGCCGGACCGGAACTCCTCTCTCTACTACGGCACGAGCAAGCTGATAAGCACTCTCGATGCCCTGTTATAAGACGTCGATCTGTCTTTGGTGTGCCTCAAATTGATCCCTCTACGCCTCCAACATCTCACAAAATAGTGTGAACATCTGTGTCACATTTGCTGGCATGGAAGATGGAGGTGGAAGTCCCTCAGATACAGCCAGAATAGTCCTTTTAGTAGGAGGTGGACCCCCAAACGCAGCTGACACTCCAATCACCGGAGAAGTGACTGGTGCAGGCCCTCGGGAAGTCGCAGACCTTTCAAAAGCTGCTTTCCCCTGCTATGATCTAGTCTCAGACGGCATCCTGGGACAAAGCAAAAGAAAGAATCAATATGGGACATGATATAAGATACTCAAAGAAGGACAATTAAAGATCAAATATCAATATCAAAGAAGAAAGTTGAATTGAATCAAAAGAGTTTTTCCTAGATGTGATTAAGTATTCTCAGCCTATAGCCTATATCCTATATCCTGAAACAGGCTCGTAATAACACTCAATTCATAGCACCACTACGAATCACACTAATTGCGACCTCGAAGACCTGCATGGGCCACCACTAAAAATATGTCACGACCCGCACCGGGTGTAAGGATTCAAGTCGTGAACAACGCCCAACCTACGCTGCAGTATCGGCGGTAGAACGCTATTTGGGTAATTTATCTAACAATATAATAAGCCACCAATAAAATCAATATACTCAATTACAGATCTAAGATGGAAATATGCACAAATATGATAAAAGAATAGAATAGTCATAATACAACTCATGAGTCAAATAATAACAAATAAGTTAGAGAAATACTAAATAATAATGCTGGAGACAAATCCAGTACAAGAGTATCTATGAAACTATGAGTCCCGGGTCGTCTGTCTTAGTCGGGATGAGATCCACCTGAGCCAGGGTCTCTGGCTCTAAGCCCACAACATCCTGAGGCCCGTAATGAGTAGGCTACCACTCCTCAATATCATTTGGGAAAAATATATCTAGTCAGGAAAGAAGCAGAGTATATTTCTAACAGCAGTTCTAATCAATGATATAAACTATTTAACAGTAAATAGATGTGAATATACAAGATGCAACAATAGATACCAGAGATATATAACAAAGAAAATACTGGAAATAAATACAAGAATGAACAACATGGCAATGAACAAGAATATTAATGACTAAGTGAGTGAGTACCAGCTTTAACATGTGATCGGCTTGGGAACTTGATACAAGATTAATGGCCTGGTTAGTCATACGTACGATGTATGATTTACACTATTTAATGAACAAGACTTGATACAAGGAGGGTATGATCACATATCTATACTACATACTCTCCGCCCTCGACTGGTATAGTGGATCCAACCATGGTACGCTATGGCACAAGATTCTCTAGGAAGGTAGCAAGTCTCTCCGAGAATCAGTGGCTGTACATGTACAAGAAGAACAAGGAAATAAGGCTTGCACAAGATACACTATATATACCAAGAAATAATATCTCATGATGAGATCCGGATATACCAATCCGTGTAACCATCGTGTCGAGAAATCAAGGATATCTACAGTAGATATAAGAAACATAGAGGATATCATAAATAAGAAACTATCAGAGAATGTTTGCCTGAAACCTGGTGCACAATATCACATATGTCTGGTATGGTACCTCGAAGACCTAGATTGGGAATATAACATCAATACAAGGTTTCGAAATAAAAATAAGTTAAACTAGGCAACATCTATGTCAAAGAACTATTTCTAAGTTAAAATAGTCAAACTAGGTCAACTCTAAGTTAAACCAGTCAAACTTGGTCAAACTACCTATTTCTAGGTTGCGTTAGTCTATCTATAGGATATTGGGTTCATACACTAAGAAACTGGGTTATACTTAGCTAATCTAAGAAAATATAAAGATCAAAGATACCGTATCGCACTAAAAGATATGGAATATTATATATCCATATACACTCAATATTAAATATACAAATCCTTATTATAAATGCTAAGTGGATACCTTGGCTTTGAACCAACTCGGTATCGCACCACTAAACACCCATCTCGGTACCCAACTAAAATACCTTGAGTATCGATGTCATGACCCACACCCGATGTAAGGATGCAATTCGGGAATAACGTCTAGCCTACGTCGCAGAATCGGTGGTAGAACACTGTCCGGGTAATCTATCTAGCTATATAATGAGCCACCAACAATAACAATATACTCAATCACAGATCTAAGATAGAATCGAGCACGAATATGATAAAGAATGGAATAGTCATATATAACTCATGATTCTAAAATAATAACATCAATGAGTTTGAAAGAATACTAACAAATAAGCTGGAGACAAATCCAGTACAAAAGAATACTAAGAAGCTACTAATCCTGGGTCATCTGTCTCAGTTGGGATGAGTCCCTCCTGAGCCAGGGTCTCTGACTCTAAACCCATAACATCCTGAGGTCCATAATGTATAGGGTACCACTCCTTAGTATCATCTGGGAAAAATATATCAAGTTAGGAAAGGAGCAGAATACATCTCTAACAACAGTTCTAATCAATGATAAAAACTATGTAACAGTAAATAGATGTAAATATACAAGATGCATAATAGATACAAGAGATACACAATAAGGAAATACTGGAATAAATACAATAATAAATAATATGTCAATGAACAAGAATACTAATGACTAAGTGAGTGAGCACTACCTTTAATATATGATCGGCTTGGGAACTTGCACAGGAATAATGGCCAGGTTAGTCATACGTGCGGTATATGACCAACATTCACAGGAAAATAATACTTGCACAGGAATGTATAATCACATATCTATACTAATACTCTCCACCCTCGACTGGTATAGTAGATCCAACCATGGTACGCTATGGCACGAGATTCTCTAAGAAGATAGCTAGTCTTCCCGAGAATCAGTGTCTGTATATGTACAAGATAATCAATGAAACATTACTTGCACAAGATACACCATATACCATGGAATAATATCTCATGACAAGATCCAGATATACCAATCTTTGTAACCATCGTGTCAAGAAGACATGGATATCTACACTAAATACAATGAACATAGAGGATATCATAAATGAGAAACTATCAGAGAATGTACTCGCCTGAAGTCCAAAGAATAGTCTCACAGATGTCTGATACGTTGCCTCGAAGACTTAGATATAGAAAATAACATCAATACAAGATTTTGGAAAGAAGATAAGTTAAACTAGTCAACTTCTAGGTCAACTATCCAATTCTAAGTCAAAAAGTCAAACTAAGTAAACTCTAAGCCAAACTATGGTCAACTATGGTCAAACTATGGTCAATTATGTCAAACTACCTATTTCTAGGTTACATGAGTCTATCTCAAATATATTTGGTTCAAACACTAGAGTCTAGGTCATAAAGCTACATCTTAGGATACTAGGATACCGTATCTCAGGATACGTAAAACAATAGGTAAAGTATCACATATACATATCAAACAAATATTAAATATATAACATTCTAATTACAAATATTAAATGGATACCTTGGTTTTGGACCAACTTGGTATCACAACACTAACCCATAATCTTGATACCCAAACCCAATACCTTGGGTATCCTCAAATACCTTGATTCTTACCTTGGTATTTCAAGGTAATATCCAATACCTTGTTTATACTAACTACCCAAAATAATATATGCTAACAACTTAAATATTATAAATATAGTATACTAAAACACAATTAGCAATCAGGAATATATCTACATATATTTTATTACCATATATATATACGTATATATATCTAATATATTTAAATACCTAATATCCCATATAAACTGCAGAAGTGTCGCTAAAGGCTGCTGGCCTCTGTCGCAAATGCTGCTGCTGCTGTGGCAGGAACCGCTGCTACTGTGACAGATTCCTGCTGCTGTCGCCAAAGCCGCCGCTGCTGTGTCGCTGTTGCTGCTGCAGCCGTCGCTACTGCTGCTATTGTTGCTATTGCTGCTGCTGCTGCTGCTATTAACTGCTGCTGCTATGGTTATAAACTGTCGCCAAGGTTCCCTGCTCTCCCTCTCTTATATATATATATATAACACAAATATATATATAATATATAACACAAAATATATATAATATATAACACATAATATATAATACTACTATATATAACTTACCACTATATAAATATATGTAAACATACATACTCCTCCACAAACATATGCATGTACATAATAACTATTATGACATAACATACATATATATAGTAACATATATACGTAGTCCACCACACATCCAAACATACCCCGAAGGACACGAACAAGTCTAATATATTATTTATGAACAATATGAAGAGTCAAACACAAATCTATGTGTCTGTGTCAAATATAACATGTTCAAAGTCCCGTATCAGAGAAAAAATCCCCAAATCAACACGTATCACCAAATTATTGGGATACGACCTACACGTACCCAATTATGGACAGGACACTAGTCCAAACACACAAGCACATGCCAAATTGATCTATAGGACCAATTAACACACACAATAAATGTCAATATCGGAATTCCCCCAAAATTGACACAAAAAGTACCATAACTTTCTCAATAGGCCTCCTATGAACACAAAATCAAATCCTATGGGTAGCCTATGTATATGGGTTGATTTATCATGGTTAAATCTTATATTTAGAACCTAAATTAAGGGAAAAAACTGAATTATAGCTATTGGGAGATGGATTCCCAATGAAACCTCCAAATATGATAAAATTGGCCTCCAACTTGTAGATCCTTGCTCCTTTTTGTAGATCCTTGCTTCATCCTTCTAGATCCTTGCTCCACTAACCTCTAATGGTGATTTAGGAAGGACTTGGGATAAAATTTGGTAGGGAAATAATTTGGGAAAGAAGAAATTTGGTTGAGAAAAATTCTAGATCTAGTTTTCAAATGAAAAGAGGAGGGAGAATCTTTTTCCCCTCTTTTTTATAGGCCGGCCCCCTCTACCCCTTCCTCAAGCTACTATGTAATGTCCATTATACCCCTTTGGGCCTCTCATGAAGAAATAATTAAGGAGGATAGCTTCTAGTCTAATGGTTTAATTAAATTAATTATCCTCCTAATCAATGGGCTTTCTAAATGGGCTAAAATCTAACAATTAATACATATTGGTCCATGAGTCTAAACTAAACTAGTTAGGTCCACTAAAACAAGTCAAAAATAAATAATTAACATCTAACAATAATTAAATAATACAAAAAATATTTATTTATCAAGCACAATATTTAATTAATTATAAAATTATTAAAATACCCTTTCCTAGAAAATATGGTAGTGACAATGGACCCATTATCTTTTACCTTGGTATCCCAAGGTAATACAAAATCTTATTTAGAGCTAACACCCATTATTAACTATATGCTAATCAACTAACTACTAAAATATATAACATACTAATACATAGATACTACCTACAATATAATACTTATAAGATACATATAGTTTAAGAATCTAACTAATACCTATCTATCTAACTATCTTATATCATACATTTAGATACTTACCAATAACTTACATACATACATACATACATACATACATACATACATACATATATACATACATACATACATATATATATATATATATATATATATATATATATATATATATATATATAGTTACTTAGCCAACTAGTAATTTCTAACATCAAAACCAACATGTATAACTAACCTTAACACTAAACTACTAATCACCTAACTACTAACCATTAACTTGCTGACTGAAACCCTGATACACGCTGCTGCTCCTCCTCGGGCTTGTACGTGCTGCTGCTTGTATTTGTTGTTGCTGTTGCTGTTCGTTGTTGTTGTTGTTGTTGTTGTTGCTATTGCTGTTTGTTGTTGCTGTTTGCTGTTGCTGTTATTGTTTGTTGTTGCTGTTGCTGTTGTTGTTTGTTGTTGCTGTTGCTGTTGCTGTTTGCTGTTACTGTTGCTGTTGTTGTTTGCTATTGCTGTTGCTCGATTGTCTCCATGCACACACTGCCCGACCCCCTTCTGCACACACATACAACACACACAACCACAACTAGACACCTATATATCTATACACTCTCATACACCATAATACATATATAACTACTCATCCATATAGATATCTATATCTATATACATATACATATACATATACATAGGTATATCTATATAACATACACATACACAAGTACATATCAATATATCTATATATATACACATACATATACACATGTATACAAAAATATATATAGATAGCCATACACTAGTATATATATATATATATATATATATATATATATATATATATATACATACATATATACATACATATACACATATATAAAACTATATCTACATACATATATATATATATATATATATATATATATATATATATCCATATTACCAATGGCTATGAACAATGGAAATTGGATCTAGAAATGTAATGCAACAAACACGTGGAGTGCATCGCACCCATATCACACTAGATCTATGATATGCTTGCGATACGAGTCCATCACACAACCAAACGTACCCCGAAGGACACGAACAAATCTAAAATAGTATATATGAATAATACGAAGAGTTAATTATATATCTACGTATCCGTGTCAAAATATGACATGCGTAAGCCCCGTGTCGGAGGAAAACTCCCAAATCAATACTTATTACCAAATTATTGGGATACGGCCTACACGTATCCAATTGTGGACACGACACTAGCCACAAATAAACAAACACATATCAATTTGGTCTAATTGACTAATTGACCAACACAATATGTGTCAATCTTGGAATTCCCCTAAAATTGACACAAATAACACCATAACTTTCTTAATAGGCCTCCGATAAACCTAATTTCAATTCCTATGGGTAGCCTCATCATATGGGATAGTTCCAAATTATTAAAACACATATTTAGAATCTAATTAAAGGAAAAAAATTGAATTGTACCTATTGGGAGATGGATTCCCAATGCTACCTCCAAATTTGATGAAATTGGCCTTCAACTTGTAGATCCTTGCTCCTCTTTGTAGATTACTGCTTCCTTCTTCTAGATTCTTGCTCTACTAGCCTCCAATGGTGATTTGGGAAGAAATTGGGAAGAAATTTGGTAGGGAAATGATCTGGGAATGAAGGAATTTGGTTGTAGGAAATTCTATATCTAGTTTTGAAATGAAAAGAGGAGGGATAAATTTCTCCCTTTTTTAAGTAGGTCGCCCCCCTTAGCCCTCTCCCTAAGTCACTATGAAATTTTCAATATATCCCTTGGGGCCTCTCATGAAGAAATAATTAAGGAAGGAAGGTTCTAGTCTAATGGATTTAAGTTAATTAATTATCGTCCTAATAAATGGGCTTCTAATTGGGCTCAAATCTAATTAATTATAATTGTTGGTCTATGGATCTAATCTAAACTAGTTAGGTCTACTAACACAAGCCCAAAACAATAAACTAACATCTAACAATAATTAAATAATTAAATAAATAATTATACAATATGCATAATATTTAATTAATTATAAAATTATCAAAATATCCTCTCATAGAAAATATGGTAGTGACAAGAGATGACCTTCCAACTTTAGACCAGCAATGGCCAGACGAATCACATCCACCAGAGGGCATAATCTCGAGAACATGTCGATTTGGGCAAAATGGAAAGGTATGAGGAGCACTGAAATGGATTCTAGGGAGAAGGAGACCGTCGGAGCTCCTTCGAAGGTTGACGAGGAGCATTGGAAAGGTGTCGACGAAGTTGGACGGCAAAGTGTAGTAGGAAGAGCCTAGTGAGCCACTGCAGCCGCGAAAGAGTGTGACGCGTTGCTGACACGAGAAGGCACCGGGAGGTAGGAGGAAGGCGGAGGGGACGAAAAGAGGGTGGGAGGGTCGACGAAGCCGAAGGAAGGGGGTTGGGGACATTGGTTGAAAGCTCAGCCGCGGGAAAGGGTTGACGGGGAGCAGCGGTGAAGATCGATAGAAGGGCTGGGAAGTCACAAATAGAGACGGGCGGCTCAAGAGGAGCTCTCCGTGTAGCGACAAATCGACGAGCAATGGCTGCCATGGCAGCGCCAACCACGGCAAGGGGCAAACAGTATGGCACGAGGGAAAATAATAATAATAATAATAATATATATATATATATATATATATATATATATATATATATATATGCATTTAGGTCCCTACAAAGTTAAAGGTTTAAATATAATTTGTATTAGTCCAATATGGACATAATTACAAACATCTTGTAGATGCTTAATATCATCTTCGCTTAATAATTTAAGCGAGTATTCGGTGTCATTCATAGATACAATTCTATCCATTATTTTAATTGCAATGGATGACTTAAAATCAAAAGTATATATTTAGTAGATCCAAGGAGACTCTGGGAATCAGCCTTGGAGGAGAAAAAGATGTTCCCAATGGCTACGTCTTCTGATCTTGGAGCAGTCTCCATGAATAATGGATAGCATGGAATCCCTCCGAAGAGAACTGTGGTTAAATTCAATATAAAGGGATTGCTCCTGAGTGTCACTGACATTATCTAAAATGCCATTTTCCCAGAAAATCTAAATGTCTTTGTTGTGGCTGATCACTAAAGAAAACCCGAGTCTGAGACGGATATAAGTAATCTGAGAAATATCTGCTTTGGCCTCAATAATAGTGAGAATGGAAAATTTGTGTAGTTTGTGTAGTGATTTGATTTTATTGAGAGTGTGAGGGTTGACTATTCCTCTAATATTCTAAATCAATATGCTTAACATATCTTAGATTTGGAGGAGGGACCTGCTGCCTTTGAAGCCGATCTATGTCTCATTGGGGATGCGATGTTATGTCTAGCTACAATATCTGCTATATTGAGGGAAATCATAGATTCTTCTAGCTGAAGTTTGTTGATTGAAGAATCATCGATGTCTTTCGCGAGATCAGAGAGGATGTCCCAACCATTCAAAGTTGTGACCTTATCTGCTATGCCTGTGTTGAAGCATACCATTGCCCAAGATGTAATATTTGGAATTGTCTACTCAAGAATACAAATTTCTTCTTTATCTGAGATCTCTGATATGCTTTCAAACTCGGATCTCCTTGAAGCTTCTGCTTCCTCTTAATCTTCTATTAAGCCTTCTTCTGCAATGCGGTGCAGAGGCTTGGGATCAAATGTAACTAATTTGGAGTTTGTATCTGCTCTGGATTGGGTGGGATACGAGTGTTTGAGATATGGTATCTTTATAAGCGTAGGGATAGCCACAAAGTAGGACGAGGTAGGAGGTTGAGGGAAGACAATTTTTTTACTCGACCCCAGAGGGGATTTTGGGGATTTGTTGGGAGGCTTGTGTTTCCTACGATGAGACCTTCTCTTGCGATCCATTGAGGATCTCTCAGGAATATCTTCCGCTAGACTGGGTTTGGCACCAGTAGCATCTTTGTCTTGGTGGGGTTTTCTTTGATAGGAGGAGATAGAGTGTTCCAGATGTTTGCACATCGAGCAGTATTTTGGATAAGCTTCATACTCAAGATATTGCCATTCACTTGTACCATTTTGAACGATGATACGCATATTAGGGGGTAAAGGTTTGCTGATATCTAGGTCTACCAAGGCCCTTACATGACTAGGCCTAGAATGAACCTTGGTGGCATGATCCAGTTGTAAGGGGATTCTGAAGCTAAAAACAATGTTGAAAATGGCCGCCTGATCAAAGAGGTGCTGCGGAAGGCCCGTATGTTTGATCCAAACTAGGGCAATCAGAGATTCTTACTGTAGAGTAAAATCAGGGCCCAGCGAAAACACTCATCGACGAGTTCGTAAGGAACCATATGTCTCTAGACCGAAGTCTTCAAAAGTCCGATTCTAGTTGTGGACGGAGTAATAGGTGCTTGGCATCGATGACTCCTATGGAGAGGTGACCTTCCAACTTCAGACCAGCAATGGCCAGACGAATCACATCTACCAGAGGGTGTAATCTCGAGAACATGTTGATTAGGGCAAAACAAAATGTATGAGAAGCACTGTAATGGATTCTGGGGAGAAGGAGACCGTCGAAGCTCCTTCGAAGGTAGACGAGGAGCATTGGAGAGGTGTCGACGAAGGTGGGCGGCGGAGAGTTGGAGGAAGAGCGTAGTGAGCCACCGCAGCCGCGAAAGAGCACGACGCGTTGCCGACACGAGAAGGCGCCGGGAGGGAGAAAGGAGGAAAAAGAAGGGGATGAAAAGAGGGGGGGGGGTCTGTAACCTCCGTATCCTGAATTCATGCTTAAATGTTGTTATTAGGTTAATTTTGGGCTATTAGAATTTTTCTATAATTTTTAGTTAATTAAAAACTAGTAACCCTAATTTTCTAGGACTTTCAATAATTTATTTTAGGAGAAAATATAACTAAAAATATCCCAAAATTTTATTTTTGGTTCTAAATAGTCAAATATATTTTCTAGAATTTTTTCGGAATTTTTGATTATTTTTAGCATTTATTTTGAGTTAATTAGGAAAAACTGAATTAAAAACTATTTTCTGAAAATAAAAAACCAAAAAAGTATTTCTTTCTGCCCAGTCGTCCAACCGGGGCCCACCCGTCAGCCTTCTACAGCGAACTGGGCGGAGCCCGCCTGTCAGCGACCGCGGGGGTTGTAGCCGAGCCGAGCCGAGCCGAGTCCGAGTTCGACTCGGACTCAGCTGAGCCAAGCCGGGTCAAACACGGACCGTCCGATTTGGGCGGGGCTGCGCGGATGACTACCACGTGGCAAGCTCTAAGCCATGGCTGCTCTCTCTCTCTCCTCTATATATATATATATATATATATATATATATATATATATATATATATATGAGTTACTTAGGAATTCTAGGGTTTTTTCTTTGATCCGAATTTGGAGAATTGCCATCTAGGGTTCCTTCATCTTCCAGAAGCCATTGCGTATAGCTACGGACTCCAAATGAGGCCCAGTTTCTTGTGTTAGAAAGATACTGAGGTTAGTTTTATGAATATATAAATTTTTTTGCGAAATTATGAGTATTAAATTCTGAAAAATTCGTAGACCACAGTATATCCAAAAATAGATGCATCCCGATGTTTTCGCGATTTCGGGAGAACCATGAATCAGAATCATGAACCGTTTGAAGTTTAGAAAAGCTAATGTCGAGATCATTGGCATATGTTTTTCCCTAATTTATTTCGAAATATTTGTATACTTTTAATTCTATAGAACTTCTAGGTTAGAATTTAACCATCGGTGCACAATACGAAATTTGTATATGCCATATTTCCCAAACGAATTTGAATTCGGACGAGCCATAAATTCCAACATATTTTTTATGCTGAAATCTACAGGAAATCAGGCATGAAAGTCGAGTTTGTGTCGGTTGACTTTTTGGTCAACAGATCGCCTCGATTTGCGAGCCATTAGTCTCGAGTTGATAAAATTCAGTTCCTTTGGAAAATTTTTAGGGATTAACCTAAAAAATAGAATAATAAGATTAAAATAGGATTTTAGAGTAATTATTCCAGAATTAAATAAATTAAAATAAATTATCTTTTGACATGGTAAATTTGTAATACATAGGCTATTTGAACTGTGACTTGGACTCTGATTCATACCAGCTAAGGACCACAGGCGAGTACATTCTCTGATAATTTCCGTTATTTGATAATTTTTATAATTCAAGTATTTAGAAATATTACATCTGATTCTTGACATAGTGCTACACGGACTAGTATATAGATTGGATATTTAGTCATGAGATGTTACATTGGTTATCATATTGACATTGTACACGACATTGTTATTAGATATTGTACATGATATATTGGATATTAATCGTATATCGTGACGTGTCATGGTTGGATCCACAGTACTAGTTGGGGGCGGGGAAATTGCTAGTGAGAGATGTGATCAAAATACCTATCGTACAAGTATAGACATTGAACGGTGTTAATCATACACCTCACGTATGATTAGCCAGGCCATGTAGTTATCGAACAAGTTTCCAAGCCGATCATATTTCAAAACTATGATTTCAAACACTTAGAATAGTTAAAGTTCTCTATTTTAGTTCATATACTACAGCACTCGTATATGATATTGTACCTCGTTCTCTTTATTTCATATATGCACTGACTGTACCATATTGCCTATATTGCCTGTCTCTTTATTTTTCTATTGCATTTATTTATTGTCTTCCCTCAGTATATAGCATCATCTATTTATTGTTTTATAGTCCTTATCAATTAACTGGAACTGTTATTTGAGATGTACTTTGCTCCATCCTGACTGGAAATATTTTTCCAGACTGCGCCTTAGAGGACTGGTGTCCGACATTTTATGGACCACAGGGAGAGTAGCTGCTGCCTTGGACTCTGTAGCACAGGTGTGATTCTCGGGAGGTCTAGCCGGGATCACTAGTTATTTAGTTAGTTTCTTTTAGCAGTTTTTGGTACCAGATTTGTCTCCGGCATATTTAGTTAAGACTTGGATATTATTGTTGAGTTTGATTATTTCTATTTTAGACTCGTATTGTATTTTGATTTATTTATTTCTTCGATATCTTATCGTGCTTTAGCTATGTGATTGAGTATTGTTCATATTATATTATGATATCTGTGACTCCTTATGGAGTTGGATGCTCGTGTGAGAATAATTAGATAGCATTGTGACCTAGACAGCGTTCTACCGTCGATGCTGCGACGTAGACTGGACGTACCCACGCTCTCGTGCCCCTATACCGGGTGCGGTTCATGACACATTTTTAGTGGTGGCCCATGCAGGTCAGACTTCGCAATTAGGGCGATGTCGTGGTAGTGTGGCGTCTTAGTTATACTACTACGTACCTGCGATAGGATCTAGGATATAGCATACTAGGATGAGAGCGAATACTCAATCACAACTAGGAACATTTTCCAATCTATCTGTCTTGTTATCCTTATTCCTTCTAAATATTTCTTCCTTAGAATTTTACTGTCCTTCGATCCTTAGTGATATCGTATTCTTGTGCCTTAATGACTTCTCCTGGTTTTGATTCGTCTTCAGGATGCCACCGAAGACTAGATCGCAAGATCAGCAATAGCCTCCGAGGCAGACCCAACTGGCTTGTCATTTCTGTAAGAAGCCAGGTCACCTTTGGAAGAGCTGTAGGATGAGGCTAGGACTTTGTTTGCACTGTGGTACTGCGGGACATCGAATGAAGGATTCTAGTCGAGCCCCTTATCTTTCCAGCCAGTGAGCAGCTCCAAACCATAGAGATCCAGTTAGGTCACCTGTGGAACCGCAAATTGCTCAGCACCCGTGAAGGGAGCCATCCCAACAGGGCGGGGCATTTGCGATGACGGTCGAGGAGACCAATACTGCAGGTAATGTGTTAGCAGGTTCTGTTCCTTTCTTCCTTCTGTTCATTTCTATTTGATTGATTGATTGATTCCTTAGTACCTTAGTTTGTGTCAGTGATTTTCTTGTTAGAACATAGTTAGTAGTACACCCTGACAGAGACTGCAATATCATGACAAAAGATACCATAACCATATATGTTTCCCTTAGATTGCATATTGAATGACTGTAGGTAGGATTTTCTTAAACTTTGATTGTTAGAGGATTGACCATAGTTAAGATTAATGAAGAGGTTATGACTTGACAAAGAGAGATAATATGCCTTAAATTTCGAGGATAAGCATTAATTTAAATAAGGAGTTGAGAATTCAATATGGCAGAATTGACGATTTTGTTAGATCATAAATTTTTATGAATATTATGATATGATTGAATTTGTCATTAAAAGTTAAGGAATTGAAGAAGATTATCATCATATTTATTTGACTACAAGGTATAAATTTAAAAATTATTTTGAATGTTGTATTTGAAGATCATGTAAGTATTATATTGTTTGAGTATGATGTGGAAAAAGAATCGAGGAGTAAGATCATTAATGGATTAGCGTTTGAATTCAAATTTTTGGGATGAGAATTTAAATTTTATAAATATGCATTGATTAGATTTAAATTAGAGGAGTAAGATCATTAATGGATTAGTGCTTGAATTCAATTTTGGGGATGCAATTTTTAAATTTTATAAATATGCATTAATTGGATTTCAATTAGAGGATTGAATATTAAATTCTTGTATTTCGTTATTAACTTAAAATTTTGGAGGAGATTGTGATAAGAATGGGATTTAATTTTATATTTGAAGATTTCAGGATTAGGATATTTATAGAATTTAAAAAATTTTGTGAAATAATAATATGGATTTACTTTATGATTATACGGTTTGATGAATTTAAATTTTGATGGTAAAAAAAAAACTATTGAGGATTTTAATTTTTGAGGACGATTTTTTTTTAGGTGGGTAGACTTGTAACCTTCGCATCCTGAAATTCGTACTTAAATGTTGTTATTAGGTTAATTTTGGACTATTGAAATTTTTCTATAATTTTTAGTTAATTAAAAACTAGTAACCCTAATTTTTGACGACTTTCAATAATTTAATTTAGGGGAAAATATAACTAAAAATATCCTAAAATTTTATTTTAGGTTCTAAATAGTCGAATATATTTTCTAGAATTTTTAGGGAATTTTATGATTATTTTTAGCATTTATTTTGAGTTAATTAGAAAAAACTGAATTAAAAACTATTTTCTGAAAATAAAAACCCAAAAAAATAATTATTTCTACCCAGTCAGCCAACCGGGGCCCACCCGTCAGCCTCCCACAGTGAACTGGGCGGGGCCCGCCTGTCAGCGGCCGCGGGGGTTGCAGCAGAGCCGATCCGTGTCCGAGTTCGACTCGGACTCAGCTGAGCCAAGCCGGGTCAAACACGGACCGTTCGATTTGGGCGGGGCTGCACGAATGGCTACCATGTGGCAAGCTCCGAGCTGCGGCTGCTCTCTCTCTCTCCTCTATATATATATATATATATATATATGAGTTATTTAGGAATTCTAGGGTTTTTTCTTTGAGCCAAATTTTGGAGAATTGCCATATAGGGTTCCTTCATTTTCCAGAAGCCATTGCGTATAGCTCCGGACTCCAAACGAGGCCCAATTTCTTGTGTTAGAACGATATTGAGGTTAGATTTCTGAATATATAATTTTTTTTACGAAATTATGAGTATTAAATTCTAGAAAATTCGTAGAGCACAGTATGTCCAAAAATAGATGCGTCTCGATGTTTTCACGATTTCGGGAGAACCAGAAATTAGAATTATGAACCGTTTGAAGTTTTAGAAAGCTAATATCGAGATAATTGACATATGTTTTTCCCAGAATTTATTTCGAAATATTTATATTTTTAATTCTGTAGAACTTCTACGTTAGAATTTAACCATCGGTGCACAATACAAAATTTGTATAAGCCATATTTCCCAAACAAATTTGAATTCGGATGAGCCATAAATTCCAGCATGTTTTTGATGCTGAAATCTATAGGAAATCATGCATGAAAGTCTAGTTTGTGTCGGTTGACTTTTTGGTCAATAGATCGCCTCGATTTGCGTGCCATGAGTCTCGAGTTGATAAAATTCAGTTCCTTTGGACAAAATTTAGGAATTAACCTAAAAATCAGAATAATAAGATTAAAATAGAATTTTAAAGTAATTATTCCAGAATTAAATAAATTAAAATAAATTATCTTTTGACATGGTAAATTTGTAATACATAGGCTATTTGGACCGTGACTTGGACTCTGATTCATACCGGCTAAGGACCACAGGCGAGTACATTCTCTGATAATTTCTGTTATTTGATAATTTTTATAATTCAAGTATTTAGAAATGTTACATCAGATTCTTGACAAAGTATTACACGGACTAGTATATAGATTGGATCTTTAGTCATGAGATGTTACATTGGTTATCGTATTGACATTGTACACGACATTGATATTAGATATTGTACATGATATATTAGATATTGATCGTGTATCATGACGTGTCATGGTTGGATCCACAGTACTAGTTGGGGGCAGAAAAATTGCTAGTGAGAGATGTGATCAAAATACCTATCGTACAAGTGTAGACATTGAACGGTGTTAATCATACACCTTACGTATGATTAGCCAGGCCATGTAGTCATCGAACAAGTTTTCAAGCCGATCACATTTCGAAACTACGATTTCAAACACTTAGAATAGTTAAATTTCTCTATTTTAGTTCATATACTACATCACTCGTATATGTTATTGTACCTCGTTCTCTTTATTTAATATATGCACTAACTGTACCATATTGCCTATATTGCCTGTCTCTTTATTTTGCCATTGCATTTGTTCATTGTCTTCCCTCAGTATATAGCATCATTTATTTATTGTTTTATAGTCCTTATCAATTAACTGGAACTGTTATTGGAGATGTACTTTGCTCTATCCTGACTGGAAATATTTTTCCAGACTGCGCCTTAGAGGACTGGTGTCCGATATTTTATGGACCATAGGGAGAGTAGCTACAGCCTTGGACTCTGTAGCACATGTGTGATTCCCGGAAGGTATAGCTAGGATCACTTGTTATTTAGTTAGTTTCTTTTAGCAGTTTTTGGTACCAGATTTGTCTCCGGCATATTTAGTTGAGACTTGAATATTATTGTTGAGTTTGATTATTTCTATTTTAGACTCGTGTTGCATTTTGATTTATTTATTTCTTCGATATCTTATCATGCTTTAGCTATGTGATTGAGTATTGTTCATATTATATTGTGATATCTGTGACTCCTTATGGAATTGAATGCTCGTGTGAGAATGATTAGTTAGCATTGTGACCTAGACAGCATTCTACCGCTGATGCTACGGCGTAGGCTGGACGTACCCACGCTCTCGTGCCCCTATACCGGGTGTGGGTCGTGACAGGGTCAAAGAAGTCGAAGGAAGAGGGTTGGGGATATTGGTTGAGAGCTCAGCCGCGGGAAAGGGTTAACGGGGAGCATCGGTGAAGATCGATGAAAGGGCTGAGAAGTCACAGACAGAGATGGGCGGCTCAAGAGGAGGTCTCCATGCAATGACACATCGACAAGCAATTGCTGCCATAGTAGCGCCAGCCACGACAAGGGACAAAAACTATGGCACGAGGGAAAAAATATGTGTATATATATATATATATATATATATATATATATATATATATATATATATATATGCATTTAGTCCCTACAAAGTTAAAGGTTTAAATACAATTTGTATTAGTCCATTATGGACATAATTATAAACGTCTTATAGATGCTTAATATCATCTTCGCTTAATAATTTAAGTGAGAGTTCGGTGCCATTCATAGATACAATTCTATCCATTATTTTAATTGCAATGGATGACTTAAAATCAAAAGTACCTATTTAGTAGATCCAAGGGGACTCTGGGAATCTATCTTGGAGGAGAAAAAGATGTTCCCAACGGCTGCGTCTTCTGATCTTGGAGCAGTCTCCATGAATAATGGATTGCAGGAACTCCCTCTGAAGAGAACTGTGATTGAATTCTATAGAAAGGGATTGCTCCTGAGTGTCATTGACATTAGCTAAAATGCCCTTTTCCCAGAAAATCTAAATGTCTTTGTTGTGGCTGATCGCTAAAGAAAACCCAAGTTTGAAACGGATATGGGTAATCTGAGGAACATCTGCTTTGGCCTCAATAATAGTGAGAATTGAAAATTTGTGGAGTTTGTGTAGTGATTTGATTTTGTTAAGAGTTCCAGGGTTGGCTATTCCTCTAACATTCCAAATCAATATGCTTAACATATCTTAGATTTGGAGGAGGGACTTACTGCCTTTGAAGCCGATTTTAGTCTCCTCGGGGATGCGATGTTACGTCTAGCTACTATATCTGCTGTATTGAGGGAAATTATAGATTCTTCTAGCTGAAGTTTGTTGATTGAAGAATCATCGATGTCTTCCGCGAGATCAGAGAGGATGTTCCAACCATTCAAAGTTGTGACCTTATCTGCTGTGCCTGTGTTAAAGCATACCATTGCCCAAGATGTAATATTTGGAATTGTCTGCTCAAGAATACAAAATTTTTCTTTATCTGAGATCTCTGATATGCTTTCAAACTCGGTTCTCCTTGAAGCTTCTGCTTCCTCTAAATCTTCTGTTAAGCCTTCTTCTGCAATGCGGTGCAGAGTCTTGGGATCAAATATAACTAACTTGGAGTTTGTATCTGCTCTGGATTGGGCGGGATACGAGTGTTTGAGATGTGGTATCTTTGTAAGCGTAGGGATAGCCACAACGTAGGACGAGGTAGGAGGTTGGGGGAAAACGGTTTTGTTACTCGACCCCGGAGGGGATTTTAGGGATTTGTTAGGAGGCTTGCGTTTCCTACGATGAGACCTTCTCTTGCGATCCATTGAGGATATCTCAGGAATATCTTTCGCTAGACTGGGTTTGTCACCAGTAGCATCTTTGTCTTGGTGGGGTTGTCTTTTATAGGAGGAGATAGAGTGTCCCTAATGTTTGTACGTCGAGCAATATTTCGGATAAGCTTCATACTCAAGATATTGCCATTCACTTGGACCATCTTGAACGATGATACGCATATTAGGGGGTAAAGGTTTGCTGATATCCATGTCAACCAAGACCCTTGCATGACTAGGCCTAGAATGAACCTTGGTGGCATGATCCAGTTGTAAGAGGATTCTGAAGCTAGAAACAATGTTGAAAATGGCCGCCTGATCAAAGAGGTGCTGCGGAAGGCCTGTAAGCTTGATCCAAACCAGGGCAATCAGAGATTCTTGCTGTAGAGTAAAATCAAGGCCTAGCGGAAACAATCATCGACGAGTTCACAAGAAATCGTACGTCTCTAGACCGAAGTATTAGAAAGTCTGATTCCAGTTGCGGACGGAGTAATAGGTGCTTGGCATCGATGACTCCTATGGAGAGGTGACCTTCCAACTTCAGACTAGCAATGGCCAGACGAATCACATCTAACCGAGGGCATAATCTTGAGAACATGTCGATTAGGACAAAATAAAAAGGTATGAGAAGCACTACAAAGGATTCTGGGGTGAAGGAGACCGTCGAACCTCCTTCGAAGGTAGACGAGGAGCATTGGAGAGGTGTCAAAGAAGGTGGGCGACGGAGAGTAGGTGGAAGAGCGTAGTGAGCCACCGTAGCCGCGAAAGAGCACGACGCATTGCCGACCCGAGAAGGCGTCGGGGGGGAGGAGGAAAGTGGAGGGGACGAAAAGAGGGGTGGGGGGGGGTCAACGAAGTCGAAGGAAGAGGGTTGGGGATATTGGTTGAAAGCTCAGCCGCGAGAAAGGGACAACGGGAAGAAGCGGCGAAGATCGATGGAAGGGTCGAGAAGTCAAAGACAGAGATGGGCGGCTCAAGAGGAGGTCTCCGTGCAGCGACGCATCGATGAGCAATGGCTGCCATAGTAGCGCCAGCCACGACAAGGGACGAAAACTATGGCACGAAGGAAAAAATATGTATATATATATATATATATGTGTGTGTGTGTGTGTGTGTGTGTGTGTGTGTTTGTGTGTGTGTGTGTGTGTGTGTGCATTTAGTCCCTGCAAAGTCAAAGGTTTAAATGCAATTTGTATTAGTCCAATATGGACATAATTATAAACGTCTTGTAGATGCTTAATATCATCTTCGCTTAATAATTTAAGCGAGTGTTCGGTGTCATTCATAGATACAGTTCTATCCATTATTTTAATTACAATGGATGACTTAAAATCAAAAGTACCTATTTAGTAGATCCAAGGGGATTCTGGGAATCTGTCTTGGAGGAGAAAAAGATGTTCCCAATGGCTGCGTCTTCTGATCTTGGAGCAGTCTCCATGAACAATGGATTGCAGGGACTCTCTCTGAAGAGAACTGTGGTTGAATTCGATAGAAAGGGATTGCTCCTGAGTGTCATTGACGTTAGCTAAAATGCCCTTTTCCCATAAATTCTAAATATCTTTGTTGTGGCTGATCGCTAAAGAAAACCCGAGTTTGAAACGGATATGGGTAATCTGAGAAACATCTGCTTTGGCCTCAATAATAGTGAGAATGGAAAATTTGTGGAGTTTGTGTAGTGATTTGATTTTGTTGAGAGTTAGAGGGTTGGCTATTCCTCTAACATTCCAAATCAATATACTTAACATATCTTAGATTTGGAGGAGGGACCTGTTGCCTTTGAAGCCGATCTAAGTCTCATCAGGGATGCGATGTTACGTCTAGCTAATATGCCTGCTATATTGAGGGAAATCATAGATTCTTCTAGCTGAAGTTTATTGATTAAAGAATCGTCGATGTCTTCCGCGAGATCAGAGAGGATGTCCCAACCATTCAAAGTTGTGACCATATCTGTTGTGCCTGTGTTGAAGCATACCATTGCCCAAGATGTAATATTTGGAATTGTCTGCTCAAGAATACAAACTTCTTCTTTATCTGAGATATTTGATATGCTTTCAAACTCGGATCTCCTTGAAGCTTTTGCTTCCTCTGAATCTCCCTTTAAGCCTTCTACTGTAATGTTGTGCAGAGGCTTGGGATCAAATATAACTAACTTGGAGTTTGTATCTGCTCTGGATTGGGCAGGATACGTGTGTTTGAGATGTGGTATCTTTGTAAGCGTCGGGATAGCCACAAAGTAGGATGAGGTAGGTGGTTGGGGAAGACGATTTTGTTACTCAACCCCGGAGGGGATTTTGGGGATTTGGTGGGAGGCTAGCATTTCCTACGATGAGACCTTCTATTGTGATCCATTGAGGTTTGGCACCAGTAGCATCTTTTTCTTGGTGGGATTATCGTTGACAGGAGGAGATAGAGTGTCCCTGATCTTTGCATATCGAGCAGTATTCCGGATAAGCTTCATAATCAAGATGTTGCCATTCACTTGGGCCATCTTGAACGATGATACGCATATTAAGGGGTAAAGGTTTGCTGATATCCAGGTCTACCAAGACCCTTGCATGACTAGGACTAGAATAAACCTTGGTGGCATAATCCAGTTGTAAGGGGATTCCGAAGCTAGAAATAATGTTAAAAATGGCCTCCTGATCAACGAGGTGGTGTGGAAGGCCCGTAAGATTGTTCCAAACATGGGCAATCAGAGATTCTTGCTGCAGAGTAAAATTAGGGCCGAGTAAAAAACACTCATCAATGAGTTCGCAAGGAACCACACGTCTCTAGACCGAAGTCTCAGAAAGTCCGATTCTAGTTACGGACAGAGTAATTGGTGCTTGGCATCGATGACTCATATGGAAATGTGCCTTCCAACTTCAGACCAGCAATGGCCAGATGAATCACATCTACCAGAGGGCGTAATCTCGAGAATATGTCGATTAGGGCAAAACAGAAAGGTATGAGGAGTACTGTAATGGATTATGGGGAGAAGGAGACCGGCAGAGCTCCTTCGAAGGTAAACGAGGAGCATTGGTATGGTGTCGACAAAGGTGGGCGGTGAAGAGTATGAGGAAGAGCCTAGTGAGCCACCACAGCCGCGAAAGAGCGCGACGCGTTGCCGACACAAAATGGTGCCGGGAGGGAGGAGGAAAGTATAGGGGATGGAAAGAGGGGTAGGAGGGTCGACGAAGTCGAATGAAGGGGGTTGGGGACATTGGTTGAAAGCTCAGCCGCGAGAAAGGGTTGACGGGGAGCAGCGGCGAAGATCGATGAAAGGGCCAGAAAGTCACAAACAGAGATGGGCGGCTTAAGAGGAGGTCTCCGTGCAGCGAAGCATCGACGAGCAATGGCTTCCATGGTAGCGCCAAGCACGACAAGGGGCGAAAACTATAGCATAAGGGAAAAACTATGTATATATATATATATATATATATATATATATATATATATATATATATATATATATATATGCATTTAGTCCCTGCAAAGTTAAAGGTTTAAATGTAATTTGTATTAGTCTAATATGGACATAATTATAAACATCTTGTAGATGCTTAATATCATCTTCGCTTAATAATTTTAGCAAGTGTTCGGTGTCATTTATAGATACAGTTCTATCCATTATTTTAATTGCAATGGATGACTTAAAATCAAAAGTACTTATTTAGTAGATCCAAGGGGACTCTGGGAAACTATCTTGGAGGAGAAAAATAGGTTCCTAACGGCTCCGTCATCTGATCTTGGAGCAGTCTCCATGAATAATAGATAGCAAGGACTCCCTCTGAAGAGAACTGTGGTTGAATTTGATAGAAAGTGATTGCTCCTGAGTGTCATTGACGTTAGCTAAAATGCCCTTTTCCCAGAAAATCCAAATGTCTTTGCTTTGGCTGATCGCTAAAGAAAACCCGAGTTTGAGATGGATATGGGTAATCTGAGAAACATCTGCTTTACCCTCAATAATAGTGAGAATGGAAAATTTGTGGAGTTTGTGTAGTGATTTGATTTTGTTGAGAATGCGAGGGTTGGCTATTCCTCTAACATTCCAAATCAATATGCTTAACATATCTTAGATTTGGAGGAGGGACCTGCTGCCTTTGAGGCCGATCTAAGCCTCATCGGGGATGCGATGTTACGTCTAGCTACAATGTCTGCTGTATTGAGGGAAATCATAGATTCTTCTAGCTGAAATTTATTGATTGAAGAATCGTTGGTGTCTTCCACTAGATCAGAGAGGATGTCCCAACCATTCAAAGTTGTGACCTTATCTTCTGTTCCTGTGTTGAAGCATACTATTGCCCAAGATGTAATATTTGGAATTGTCTGCTCAAGAATAGAAACTTCTTCTTTAACTGAGATCTCTGATATGCTTTCAAACTCGGATCTCCTTGAAGCTTCTGCTTCCTATGAATCTTCTGTTAAGCCTTCTTCTGCAATGTTGTGCAGAGGCTTGGGATCAAATATAACTAACTTGGAGTTTGTATCTGCTCTGGATTGGGTGGGATACGAGTATTTGAGATGTGGTATCTTTGTAAGCGTAGGGATAGCCACAAAGTAGGACGAGGTAGGAGGTTGGGGGAAGACGGTTTTGTTACTAGACCGTAGAGGGGATTTTGGGGATTTGTTGGGAGGCTTATGTTTCCTATGATGAGACCTTCTTTTGTGATCCATTGAGGAGGTCTCAGGAATATCTTCCGCTAGACTGGGTTTGGCACCAGTAGCATCTTTGTCTTGGTGGGGTTGTCTTTGACAAAAGGAGATAGAGTGTCCCTGATGTTTGCATATAGAGCAGTATTCCGGATAAGCTTTATACTCAAGATGTTGCCATTCACTTGGACCATCTTGAACGATGATACGCATATTAGGGGGTAAAGGTTTGCTGATATCTAGGTCTACCATGACCCCTTTACGACTAGGCCTAAAATGAACCTTGGTGGCATGATCCAGTTGTAAGGGGATTTCGAAGCTAGAAACAATGTTGAAAATAGCCTCATGATCAAAGAGGTGCTGCGGAAGGCCCGTAAGATTGATCCAAACCAGGGCAATCAGTGATTCTTGTTGTAGAGTAAAATCAGGGCCCAGCGGAAAATACTTATCGACGAGTTCTCTAGGAACCACACATCTCAAGACCGAAGTCTCAGAAAGTCTGATTCCAGTTGCGGTAGGAGTAGTAGGTGCTTGGCATCAATGACTCCTATGGAGAGGTGACCTTCCAACTTCAGACCTGCAATGGCTTGACGAATCACATCTACCAGAGGGCGCAATCTCGAGAAATTTTTGATTAGGGAAAAATAGAAAGGTATGAGGAGCACTGCAATGGATTATGTGGAGAAGAAGGTCGTCGGAGCTCCTTCGAAGGTAGACGAGGAGCATTGAAGATGTGTCGATGAAGGTGGGCGACGGAGAGTAGTAGGAAGAGCCTTGTGAGCCACCGCAATCGCAAAAGAGCGTGGCGCATTGCCGACATGAGCATGCGCCGGAAGGGAGGAGGAAAGAGGAGGGGACAAAAATAAGGGGGTCGACAAAGTCGAAGAAAGGGGGTTGGGGACAGTTGTTGAAAGCTCAGCCGCGGGAAAGGGTGGACGGGGAGCTGGGGTGAAGATCGATGCAAGGGCCGGGAAGTCAAAAATTGAGATGGGCGGCTCAAGAGGAGGAATTCGCGCAGCAATGTATCGATGAGCCATATCTGCCATGGCGGCGCCAGCCACAACAAAGGGCGAAAACTAGGGCACGAAGGAAATATATATATATATATATATATATATGATGCATTTATCCCATGCAAAGTTAAGGATTTAAATGCAATTTGTATTAGTCCAATATGGACATAATTATAAATATCTTGTAGATGCTTAATATCATCTTCTCTTAACAATTTAACCGAGTGTTTTGTGTCATTCACAGATACAGTTCTATCCATTATTTTAATTGCAGGGGTTGACTTAAAATCAAAAGTAACTATTATGTAGATCTAAGGGGACTCAAGGAATCTGTCTTGGAGGAGAAGAAGATGTTCCCAACGGCTGCATCTTCAGATCTTGGTACAGTCTCCATGAACAATGGATAGCAGGGACTTCCTCTGAAGAGAACTGTGGTTGAATTCGTAGAAAGGGATTGTTCCTGGGTGTCAGTGACGTTAGCTGAAATGTCCTATTCCCAGAAAATCCAAATGTCTTTGTTGTGGCCGATCGCTAAAGAAAACCCGGGTTTGAGACAGATATGGGTAATCTGAGAAACTTCTGCTTTGGCTTCAATAATGGTGAGAATGAAAAATTTATGGAGTTTGTGTAGTGATTTGATTCTGTTGAGAGTGTGGGGGTTGGCTATTCCTCTAACATTCCAAATCACTATGCTTAACCTATATTGGATTTGGAGGTGGGACCTGCTACCTTTGAAGATGATCTAAGTCTTATCGGAGATACGATGTTACGTCTAGCTACTATGTCTGCTATATTGAGGGAAATCATAGATTTTTCTAGCTAAAGTTTGTTGATTGAAGAATTGTTGATGTCTTTTGTGAGATAAGAAAGGATGTCCCAACCATTCGAAGTTGTGACCTTATCTGATGTTTCTGTGTTAAAGCATACCATTGCCCGATATATAATATCTGGAGTTGTCTCCGCAAGAATATAGACTTCTTCTTTATCTGAGATCTTTGATATTCTTTCAAACATGGATCTCCTTGAAACTTCTGCTTCCTCTGAATATTCAGTTGAGCCTTCTTCGGCAATGCTGTGCAGAGGCTTGGGAACAAATATAACTAATTGGAGTTTATACCTGCTCTGGATTAGGCGGGATACGAGTGTTTGAGATGTGGTGTCTTTGTAAGCGTAGGGATAGCCACAAAGTAGGCCAAGGTAGGAGGTTGGGGGAAGACGGTTTTGCTACTCGACCCTGGAGGGGATTTAGGGGATTTGTTGAGAGGCTTGCGTTTCCTACAGTGAGAATTTCTTTTGCGACCCATAGAAGAGCTCTCAGGAATATCTTCAGCTAAACTGGGTTTGGCACCACTAGCTTCTTTGGCTTGGTGGGGTTGTCTTTTACAGGAGAAGATAGAGTGTCCCTGATGTTTTCACATCAAGCAGTATTCCGGATTAGCTTCATACTCAAGATGTTACCATTCACTTGGACCATCTTGAAAGATGAAACGCATATTAGGGGGTAAAGGTTTGTTGATATCTAGGTCTACCATGACCCTTGCACAACTAAGCCAAGAATGAACATTGGTGGCATGATCCAGTTGCAAGGGGATTTCGAAGCTAGAAACAATGTTAAAAATGGCCTGCTGATCAAAGAGGTGCTGCGGAAGTCCCGTAAGATTGATCCAAAATGGGGCAATCGGAGATTCTTGCTACGGAGTAAAATTAGGGTCCAGTGGAAAACACTTATCGGCGAGTTCGAAAGGAACCATACGTCTCTAGACCAAAGTCTCAGAAATTCCAATTCCAGTTACTGGCAAAGTATTAGGTTCTTGTCATCGATGACTCTTATGGAGAGTTGACCTTCCAACTTTAGACCAGCAATGGCCAGACGAATCACATCTACCAGAGGGCATAATCTTGAAAACATGTTGATTAAGGAAAAATGGAAAGGTATAAGGAGCACTGCAACGGATTCTGGGGAAAAGGAGATCGTCGGAGCTCCTTCGAAGGTAGACGAGGAGGAATGGAGAGGTGTCGACGAAGGTGGGCAACGAAGAACAGGAGGAAGAGCCTAGTGAGCTACCACAGCCGCGAAAGAGCTTGACGCATTGCCGACAGGAGAAGGCACCGGGAGGGAGGAGGAAAGCGGAGGGGACGGAAAGAGGGGTGGGGGGTCGACGAAGTTGAAGGAAGGGGGTTGGGGACATTGGTTAAAAGCTCAGCCGCGAGAAAGGGTTGACGGGGAGCAGCGACGAAGATCGATGGAAGGGCCGGGAAGTCACAAACTTAGATGGGCGGCTTAAGAGGAGGTCTCCGTGCAGTGACGCATCGAAGAGCAATGGCTGCCATGGCAGCGCCAGCTACGACAATGGGGGGCAAAAACTATGGCACGAGGGAAAATAATATATATATATATATATATATATATATATATATATATATATATATATATATATAGTCCCTACAAAGTTAAGGGTTTAAATGTAATTTTTATTAGTCCATTATGGACATAATTATAAACATCTTGTAGATGCTTAATATCATCTTCACTTAATAATTTAAGCGAGTGTTCAGTGTCATTAATAGATACAGTTCTATCCATTATTTTAATTACAATGGATGACTTAAAATCAAAAGTATCTATTTAGTAGATCCAAGGGGACTCTGGGAATCTGTCTTGGAGGAGAAAAAAAATGTTCCCAATGGCTGCATCTTCTGATCTGGGAGCAATCTCCATGAATAATGGATAGTAGGGACTCCCTCTCAAGAGAACTATGGTTGAATTCGATAGAAAGGGACTGCTCCTGAGTGTCATTAACGTTAGCTAAAATGCCATTTTCCCAGAAAATCTAAATGTCTTTGCGGTGGTTGATCCCTAAAGAAAACCCGAGTCTGAGACGGATATAGGTAATCTGAGAAACATCTGTTTTGGCCTTAATAATAGTGAGAATGGAAAATTTGTGGATTTTGTGTAGTGATTTGATTTTGTTGAGAGTGTGAGGGTTGGCTATTCCTCTAATATTCCAAATCAATATGCTTAATATATCTTAGATTTAGAGGAGGGACCTGCTGCCTTTGAAGCCGATCTAAGTCTCATCGGGGATGCGATTTTACGTCTAGCTACTATGTCTGCTGTATTGAGGGAAATAATAGATTCTTCTAGCTGAAGTTTGTTGATTGAAGAATCGTCAATGTCTTTCGCGAGATCAGAGAGGATGTCCCAACCATTCAAAGTTGTGACCTTATCTGTTGTGCCTGTGTTGAAGCATACCATTGCCCAAGAAGTAATATTTGGAATTGTCGGCTCAAGAATACAAACTTCTTCTTTATCTGAGATCTCTGATAGGCTTTCAAACTCGGATCTCCTTGAAGCTTTTGCTTCCTCTGAATCTTCTGTTAAGCCTTCTTTTGCAATGCTGTGCAGTGGCTTGGGATCAAATATAACTAACTTGGAGTTTGTATCTGCTCTGATTGGGCGGGATACGAGTGTTTGAGATGTGGTATCTTTGTAAGCGTAGGGATAGCCACAAAGTAGGACAAGGTAGGAGGTTTGGGGAATATGGTTTTCTTACTCAACCCTGGAGGGGTTTTTGGGGATTTATTGGGAGGCTAACATTTCCTACTATGAGACATTCTCTTGCGATCAATTGAGGAGCTCTCAGGAATATCTTCCGCTAGACTGGGTTTAGCACCAGTAGCATCTTTGTCTTGCACTACCAGAATAAGTCAAATTAGAGACGTAAAGAAATATCGCTAAATGGCCAAAAAATATCGCTTAAAAATTTACCAACGTAATTAGTGACGTTTTGTTGAAGTCGCCTTTAAACTAGTCGCTGACAGAAAAAACTTCGCCAAACGTCATTATGCCGACGTTTTCTAGCGACATATATTTGTCGCTATATTAGCGACATTTAGCGACACAATATTGCTAAATTAGCGACGTAGATAGCGATATTTATAGCGACGTATGTGTGACTCTTTTAGCGAAGTTGTGCGACTAATTTAGCGACGTTATTATGACTTGGCAATACTACCATGTCAACAATTTGCGATGGACAGCGACTTGTTTAGCGACGTGTGTAGCGACGGATTTAGCAACGTATATTATGACGTATTCAGCGACGTATTCCATGACGTAAGTAGCGACGTGAGTAGACGTCGCTAAACATCACAAAATATCGCTAAAAACGTCGCTAAAGATACAGTAAAAAAATAAAAAAATGAATACTTAATTATTTCCAAACTATTCTTCCTGCAGTTTATGAATTCACAATTTGTACAAATAGACCCAGAGTAACCCTCCGTTGAATTTGCTGGGTTCGCCAAACCCCTTCAGTTGAACACTCAACATCAATAAATTAACATATATTTAATATGAATAATATAATAAAATTTGAAGAAAATAAAATATTAAGATTATAAACCGAATCAGGAGAAAATATCGTCGTAAAAAATACAGCAAATATTCACACAACTGAGTCTGAAAGCCTCATCCTAAAGAATACAAGAAATAATGTCTGAATGCCTCAAAAATAAAAAATATTCATAAATGACCAAATATCATAGGTCTGAAACACAAACAATCAATAAACGGTCCTAACTAGGACTACTGCGGATCTGCAGGAGGATGACCACCAGCGCGCATGAAGGATAAGAATATATCATATTGCTTCCATGAAATCGACACCGATGTCGATGGAGAAGGTAGTGACGTTGGTGGAGTCTGTGTCGTTGTAGGCGCACCAGGAGGACGTATCCGCTCCAACTCTGCTAGTCGCTGGTTGTATGAATCCATGGTAGATAACAACTCATACTGCTATGAACCATTGAATCATGTATCATCGTCAGCCTCTCGCCCATGGACAGCTGTGATGCATGCAGCTCTATCACGCTGTGCTCTGTCGACGCTCTAAGATCAGCTGTCAAATCCCGGAGCTCCATGATGCTGTACTCAAGCATATCAAATCGTACGATGAGCGTCGTATCATTCGCTTGCGGCTGAGACTGGGGCTGCTCCTCCACCCTTCGCAGCAACTCATCACGGAGAGACGTAATCTGACGGTCAACGGCCTCCTGGATTCGGATCGACGACTGCGAGGGCTGTGGAGAATGCACACTTATCGGGGAGGCCCTAGATGACTATATCACAACAAGTGCGCCATAGGATCCTGTACCACAGTACGTACCCCTCTGGAGACCACCAGTGACGGTCACCCATAACTCGTCCGTCAACGGAGCTAGAGAGGGCTGCGAGGAAGTACCAGCCTCTCCAGCTGTAGGTGCAATAGTAGTCGCTTGCTCACGCAGCCTAAGATACTCGGCCTAGAAAAGTTTGGATACTCGATAATTGCCTAAGTTATATTAAAATTAACACAAAGTAAAGTCATACTTACCTAGGTCTATGAGGCCCTCTCATCAATGAGATTTTCATCCTTTCGATGGGTGGCCAGGAATACGGTCACCATGATTGCATACTCACCCCTCTGTACCTATTAAAAATATATTATTTAGTACTAAAATTAAATATTTTTTCGTACTACCATTTTATCGTACTTGTATTAAAATAATATATCTAAAATAAAAAATATACCAAATGACAGAAATATTTCGTCATCGGAATCGAGCCCCCACACCACTTTGTAGCCTTCCGCCTAGCCGCCTTGGCCTTCTCAGACCTTTTCTTGTACCTCGGATCGTCGAATCTAGCCCTTATCACAGTCCACTGCTCAAGCATTATCCAACCTTGGATCGGTTTTCCAACGCGATCATGAGCCTTCTGGTCATCCAGAGCATCACGGATAAGATTGGCGACAATGACAGAAAATATCTGCTCGATCAACTCGGCCCGCTGTGGAGGATAGAAATATGTTTGCTACAATAAATAATTTAGTAAGTTATATAATATGCATAAATTAGAGGATTTATATTATATACTTTTACCTTGAAGTGCGCAAACCAGAACGCCTTCCTCTCCTCCGGAGCTTCAGAGTAGTTGATCCAAGGGCCACCATAGTTGTTCCTCAGAAAGAGGCCCAGGCGTCTCTGTACCAACGATGGATGATATCTATACAGAGATAATTATTTTGATTAAAAAAGTCAATATATGATAAATAAAGAAATACACGATATATATGATGCTAAACAATCTAATTGACTTACTTTGTACCGTCGGCCCAAATCTCTGTCCTCGTCTCCTTCGGAGGTGCGCATGGAGGATCTAGTTGATGCTAGAACAACGTCGGCTCGACCTCCTCCATATGCTCATCTGTCTATATGGTTCTGTCAGCAGGAGGAATATTGGACGAGGGAGTACTATCAAGCCTGGAACTACTCGTCCCATGAGTGATGCCATGTAACGTCGTCGCAGTCGGAGATGTGACTAATCGATATACTAGAGTACTAGGCAACGAGGATCCAGAACCAACAGTAAGCAGTACCGGAGGAGTACTCCGTCTACCTCGGTACCTGCCGAACCCTTCGCATCGTTCTGTCATACCTGATAACAACATATGATGAATAAAGAAATGTACAAATATATAGTACATTCTATAGTCAAAATATTATGCATATCTCAAAGCATTCATAGAATTTTACAGTAAATAACTAGTGGTGTAACAAGTCTAAATGGATAGTACATTCTATAGTCAAAATATAATATATATCTTCGTCAAAATAGTATATTTTACAGTCAAAATATAGTACATTCTACAGGAAAAATATTTTATTTTCAATCATCTTCAGAAAATTTATCTTGTTCGCCTTCCTCGTCCTCCTCTTCCTCTTCTTCCTCATATTCACTTTCATCTACTTTGTCTTCATCTTTGTCTTCCTCTTCGGATAATTCTATATCTTCTACATTATTACTCGTGTAATGAATAACTTTCGTTGAGTCCACATCTACAATATTTGTTACAAGAGGTAGCTCGTCCTTCTGACAAGTTATTTCGTCTATGTCAAAGGTATTTCTAGCTTTAGTCTTGCATACTGCCCACCAATCCGATCTTGCTGTCCCCCGTCTAGGATAAGTTTTGAATTACACGAGTTGAGCCTGACTTGATAGGACAAATGGTTCGTAGCCTTGATATCTACGCTTGTAGTTTATATCCACAAGGCCATACTTGTCAATTTTTCAACCTTGATCTTGAATCGGATCGAACCATTCATACTTGAATAGCACGATCTTAGCAGGTTCTGTGCCATAATTATATGTCAACTCCACAATCTCTCTAAAGATGCCAAAGAAATTATTGCCTAGATCGACGTCTTCGTAGTTCGAAAATTTGATACACAAACAACTATTTTTCGTGGAATTAAGATCCAAAAAATTGTCTCCGATCGGAGCATTGTTGACTTGAACCTAAACCCATTCACACAGAAACTTGGCCATATTTTGATGGCAGTAATTGGTCCCTTGGCTAGAGTTCTAATAGATTCAGTCTCGGGTGTTATTAGACGATCGACCTAAATACCAAAGTAGCGATAGTAAGTTATTTATTGTGCAAGTGCAGAAACAAAAAGTAACTACCAAGCTCCTTACATATGCGCTCAACCAAGAAGAAAAATGGCATCTCATTTCTTGTTCTACTTCTTCGTCTGTTATGTAGGGTCTAACCGACCTCAATTCATCATTATATGTGCTGAAAAATAATTAAGCAACCGCTGATTAGTAGCATAATAGTAGCTTATACTATTACATTGAGATAATGTAAACGTGAACGTATTAATTACTTACCCCTCTAGCTTCTCCACTTCATCCTCGTCGCAATTGAGTAATATATACAACTATATACAACTGAGCAGCCCTTAGCTTTTTGTCATTCAAATATCTCTTCTTTATTTTCCCCGAAGCCTTTCCGGACGCATTGAATACTTTGTGTATTGCATCATTAGATTCCTGATATCCGTCGTTATTTCTTGGGGCTCTCGTTCTATTATTAGCAATATGAGGTTTGAAATACGTCGAGCAAAAGTTTGTAATCTCCTTGAGAATATAAGCTTCACAAATAGAGCCCTCAACCCGTGCCTTATTTTTACCTTTCTCTTTAGGTGATTCAGATGTCGCTCGAAGGGGTACATCCACCGATAACCGATAGGACCACCAACGCGTGCCTCATAGGAAAGATAAATTGGTAAATGCTCCATAGAGTCGAAGAATCCAGGAGGAAACACCTTATCGGGCTTACATAGTGTTACCGCAATATCTTTCTCTTGCTTTTCTAGACGATCCACGAGCAACTTAGTAGAATAAATATCTCTGAAGAATATGCTGAGCTCTGTCAATGGATCCCAAATTACCTGTGATAAGAATTCCTGAAATACAATCAGAATAAATCTCTCCATGAATACGTGACAATCGTGGCTCTTCATATCTACCAGTTTGTTCTCTTTGAGGTTGACGCATCTTCTAAAGTTCGACACATACCTGTCTGGAAATTTTAGACCCTGAATCCACCTACAAAGTCTTCCTTTATCTCCTTCTCCAGTGAGAAAACTGACTTATGCTACTTTAACTTTCCATTCCCCTCCTTTATCAAATACAACGTAGGACATCTACATATTTCTTCTAAGTCCAACCTGGCCTTCGGATTGTCTTTCGTCTTCCCCTTTACCTCCATTACAGTATTTATTATGTTATCAAACATATTCTTCTCGATATGCATGACATCAAGGTTATGTCTGATCAGCTTGGTGCTCCAATATGGCAGATCCCAGAATATACTCCTCTTCATCCAGTTATGGGTGTGACCAAATCTGTCACACTTGTACCCCTTAGCAGGCTCTTCGATAGCACTTGGTAAATCTTTTACCTCTTTTTATATCGTGTATCCGGGCCACCTTGGCGGTAGATTGGCCTTCTCCACAACTCCCGTATAAAAAGCATTCCTGTTCCTCCGGTACGGGTGATCCTTCGACAGAAATTGTCGATGACAATCGAAGAAGCACGGTTTGCCTCCGTGTTTCAAACGGAAAGTCTTAGTACAGTCCATGTAATACGGACATGAGAGACGACCATGAGTGCTCTATCCCGTTAACATTCCATATACCGAAAAGTCGTTGATGGTCCACAAAAGTGCTGCCCTTATCTGAAAATTCTGCTTTCTGGAAATATCGTACGTGTTGGCACCTACTTTCCATAGCTGATTCAACTCATCTATCAAAGACTGTAAATATACATCGATGTTTCTCTTCGGATTGTTCTGACCCAGGATAATAACGGTTAGAAACATATACGGAGTCTTCATGCCCATCCAAGGCGATAGATTGTACGGATTGACGATCACAGGCCAACACGAATACTGGGAGCCCGAAAGTCCGAATGGGGTAAAACCATCAGAGAAGAGCCCCAATCTGACATTATGCGGATCTGAAGCAAAATTTGGATACTCTCGATCAAAGTGCTTCCATGCTTCTCCATCGGATGGATGTTCCAATACTCTTTTGATCTGTTTCCGTTTGTGCCAACTCATATTTTCTGCAGTCTCATTCATCATAAACAACCTCTGCAATCGTAGCGCCAAAGGCACGTAGTGCATTGAATCAGTAGGATTCTTTGTACCGACAGACTTTCCTCTTCTAGTAGCCTTGTAGCGATCAGTACCACAGAATGTGCACGCATCTTCATCCTTGTCGTCTTTATAGTACAACATGCACCCGTTGCGACATGCGTCAATTTTCTCATATCCCATCCAGAGCGATCTCACTATCCTCTTAGATCGGTAGAAGTCTTTAGGCAACTTTGCATCCTCTGGTAAGATCTCTATAATCAAATCCATCAGTCGGTTATAGCATTCTTGTGACATGTTAAAATTGGACTTGATGCTCAACAATCTTGTAACAACCTCCAACGGTGAATGATCTTCACAACCAGGATATAATGGAGTCCTTGCATTCTTCAGCAACTCTATAAACTTTGCAGCATCGGTATTCGGTACCTCCTCAGCTGCATCATGATTGTCCGGATCGAAACTAGGCCCCGCCGCATCAAAAACCATATTCATCCACCCGTCGTCGTAAGCAGCGTGGTTATGGACATCCATATACGGCTCCACATAAGGCTCCGACTCCGATGCTAAAGACACAAGTTCTCCGTGCGCGGTCCACTGATAGTAATTCGGCGTGAAACCCTTCGAGTACAAATGATATGTGACTTCCACTTCTGGATGATATTTTAAGTTACAACATCTCACACACACGGACACTTAATTTTGGTACCGTCCGTGTACTGAGGGAACGCCTTAGCGAACTGCAGGAAATGCTGTACACCCTTAATGAATTTATCCCGCACACCGCACATGTCATCAGGATGAAGGTTGTACATCCATGAACGATGACACAAATAGTAATTCATATCCATTTCTAGATACTTCTGCAGCAAAAATGAATATGCAATTACCTTCTAGTATATACTCATCTTTAAATACAGTACATGTACTAATACTCCTAGTCCTAGCATATATACTCATTGTTAAATACAGTATATGCACTGATACTCATTGCTACCTTCAAGTATGGTTGTTTAAGTGATTGAGTGAGCTCGGGTCACTAGGGAGAGCAGTTCACAGTTTTCAGTGTGCATCATTTGGCAGTGATCAATTAAAGGGAGAGCTGTATACAGCTCTGGGATGTCTATCTTTTCTTACTTTCGAGTTTTCCTATTCTGTCCAACCGAAGGTCATCAACAACCAGAGATGGCTCCTTAGATGGTCACAATAGCAGCTGGTACGGCAGACCAGGAGGAGATGGCTTATAGTATTCTAGATAAACGCGGGTCGACAAATAAAAGAGAGGAATCAATGGTGACATGTGCAGGATAAATAGTTTCTTATGTGGAGACTCAAGTAATACAAACAAGAATCCAGGTTAGTAGGGAGATGCACCAGGGAAATACTAGCAAACCATCGAGTAATATCATCAATTACTCAGGGAAAAAGTAACACTTGGACATGAGGCAGGATGAGGCAGGCTCCAGCGATCTACGATACTCCAAGATGATAGATAGTACGCTACGCGTGGATAATCCTCAAAGGAGAATACTACTACGATATAGCCTAGAAGCTCAAGATAGTGAGGTTAGGAAGGATCATGGCTTACAAACCAAACTCACCACGGACCTGGGGGTGAGTTTGAGTGATATCCAAGGTCAACCCAAATATTATTAGTGACCGTTCTGAACTGGAATACGTGTGGGGCCAACTTAAAGGATCGGAGGCAAGAGATCAAAGAAGTGACCAGAAAATCATAGAGTACAATCATAGCTTTGTTGGGAACTAAAATCAAATCAAAAAAGTAGTTGACTAGAAGGACACCTAACCTCTGGTCAAAGTTTCACAACCTGAGTCAATGTGAGATGGCGAGAATATAATTGATTTGGGCCAGTAGGACTTGGTTCGCTCGCATTATTTATATGTCCGATCAACCCATAGCAGTAGTATTCTCTAATAAAGAGAGATTCAACTTCATCTTTAAGACAGTATATGGGCACAATGACTGGCGGAAGCAAGACTTATTGTTGCAAGAGATTATTCACATCAGTATTATTGCGGACACCCAACTCTAATTGCCTCTATTTTTTAGTAGAGATTTCAATGCAATATTCTATTGTCAAAAGAAAATAGGACTTTATCACATCCTGGATAATATCCTTGATGATTTTCAACGCTGCCTGATGCAAGCCAGCATTAAATGCCTGGAATGAATATGTGTGGACATGGAACAATATGGTAAATCAGAACAGAATAGTTTGCCAACTTGAACGAGCCCTTGGTAATACTCGGTGGTTTGCAACTTTCATTATTATATATTCAGATTGTTTTTTCATTATTATTGGTGAGACACTACTAGCTAGCAAGGAGGGAGGGTTTGTGTGTCCATGGCATGTCTTGTCTATGTTTGTGTGTGTTCGTGTGTCCGTGTTAGTATTAGGGTTAGTGTCTGTATGTGTTAGTGTATCCGCGTGCGTGTGTGTGTCCTAGTTAGGGTTAGGGTTAGGGTTAGTGTGTGTCATGACATGTCGTGTTATATCGTGTTAGAGAGAGAAAGAGACAGAGAAAGGACACAGAGAGAGGAGCTCACTGAGTGAGTAGGAGGGGAGCTGGAGAGAGGAGAATGTCGGAGGGAGGAGAAGCCGCCGGAGGGGGGAGGACGCCAGAGGGATGAGGGGAGCCGAAGGAAGGAGGAGCCGCCGGAGTGGGGAGGACGCCGGAGGGAGGAGGGGAGCCGGAGGAAGGAGGAGCTAACGGAGGGAGGAGCACCCCGGAGGGGGGAGGACGCGGCCGGAGGGGGGAGCCGAGGTGGGGCACCGAGATGGGGGGTATTTAAAATTTTCAAGATTTTGATCGAAGGAAATAGGGGGAAGAGAAATTCGTCAAACCCTATATGAAATAAATTAGCGACGTCGGTCTATACGTTGCTAAACGTCACGGATATAATAATATACTGCGACTTAAATACACAAACGTCGCTAAATATCGCTAAAATTAAAAAATTAGCGACGTTTAGCGACCACCTAGCGACATATTATATATTTATAATAATTATAGTCGCTAAACGTCGCTCCACGTTGCTATCACCGACGTATTGCGACGTTTTATATTGACGTCGCTAAAAATGTCGCTAATCCCGCAATTTTTAGTAGTGTTGGTGGGGTTGTCTTTGAGAGGAGGAGATAGAGTATCCCTGATGTTTGCACATCGAGCAGTATTCCGGATTAGCTTCATACTCAATATGTTTCCATTCACTTGGACTATCTTGAACGATGATACACATATTATAGGGTAATAGTTTGTTGATATCCAGGTCTACCAAGACCCTTGTACGACTAGGCCTAGAATGAACCTTGGTGGCATGATCCTGTTGCAAGGGGATTTCGAAGCTAGAAACAATGTTGAAAAAAGCCTCCTGATCAAAGAGGTGCTGCGGAATGCCCGTAAGATTGATCCAAACCAGGGCAATCAGAGATTCTTGTTGCAGAGTAAAATCAGGGCCTAGTGAAAAACACTCATCGATGAGTTCGCAAGGAACCACACATCTTTAGACCGAAGTCTCAGAAAGTTTGATTCCAGTTGCGGGCAGAGTAATAGGTGCTTGGCATCGATGACTCCTATGGAGAAGTGACCTTCCAACTTCATACCAGCAATAGCCTAACGAATCACATCTACCAGAGGGCACAATCTCGAGAACTTGTCGATTAGGGCAAAATAGAAAGGTATGAGGAGCACTGCAATAGATTCTGTGGAGAAGGAGACCGTCAGAGCTCCTTCGAAGGTAGACGAGGAGCATTAAAGATGTGTTGACGAAGGTGGGCGGCAGAGAGTAGTAGGAAGAGCCTTGTGAGCCACCGTAGTCGCGAAAGAGCGCGACGCGTTGCCGACATGAGAAGGCGCCGGGAAGCAGGAGGAAAGAGGAGGGGATGGAAATAGGCGGGGGGGGGGGGGGTGTCGACGAAGTCGAAGGAAGGGGGTTGGGGACAATGATTAAAAGCTCAGCCGCGGGAAAGGGTTGATGGGGAGATGGGGCAAAGATCGATGCAAGGTTCGGGAAGTCACAAACTGAGATGGGCGGCTCAAGAGGAGGTATATACGGAACGTCGTATCGATGAGCCATGGCTGCCATGGTAGCGCCAGCTACGACGAAAGGGAAAAACTAGGGCACGAAGGAATATATATATATATATAAATATATATATATATATATATATATATGATGCATTTAGTCCATACAAAGTTAAGGGTTTAAATGTAATTTGTATTAGTCCAATATGGACATAATTATAAACATCTTATAGATGCTTAATATCATCTTCGCTTAACAATTAAAGCTAGTATTTTGTGTCATTCACAGATACAGTTCTATCCATTATTTTAATTACAATGGATGACTTAAAATCAAAAGTACCTATTTGGTAGATCCAAGGGGACTTTTGGAATCTGTCTTGGAGAAGGAGAAGATGTTCCCAACGGCTTGGTCTTTTAATCTTGGTGCAGTCTCCATGAACAATGGACAGCAGGGACTTCCTCTGAATTGAACTGTAGTTGATTTCGATAGAAAGGGATTGCTCCTGGGTGTCAGTGACGTTAACTGAAATGCCCTTTTCCCAGAAAATCCAAATGTCTTTGCTATGTCAGATCGCTAAAGAAAACCCGAGTTTGAGACAGATATGGGTAATCTGAGAAACTTCTGCGGACTTCAATAATTGTGAGAATGGAAAATTTGTGGAGTTTGTGTAGTGATTTGATTCTGTTGAGAGTGCAGGGATTGTCTATTCCTCTAATATTCCAAATCACTATGCTTAACATATCTGGAATTAGTAGGTGGGACCTGCTGCCTTTGAACAATAGAAGTTACATCTAGCTACTATGTCTGCTGTATTGAGGGCAATCATAGATTCTTCTAGCTGAAGTTTGTTGATTGAAGAATCGTTGATGTCTTTTGCGAGATCAGAGAGGATGTCCCAACCATTCGAAGTTGTGACCTTATCTGATGTGCCTGTGTTGGCACATACCATTGCCCGAGATATAATATCTGGAGTTGTCTCCGCAAGAATAGAGACTTATTCTTTATCTGAGATCTTTGATATGCTTTCAAACATGGATCTCCTTGAAGCTTTTGCTTCCTCTGAATATTCAGTTTAGCCTTCTTCTGTAATACTGTGCAGAGGCTTGGGATCAAGTGTAACTTACTTGGAGTTTGTATCTGCTCTGGATTGGGCGGGATACGAGTATTTGAGATATGGTGTCTTTGTAAGCGTAGGGATAGCCACAAAGTAGGTTGGGGTAGGAGGTTGGGGGAAGACGGTTTTGCTACTCTTCCACGGAGGGGATTTAGGGGATTTGTTGGGAGGCTTGCGTTTCCTACGGTGATAATTTCTCATGCGAGCCATAGAGGAGCTCTCAGGAATATCTTCAGCTAGACTAGGTTTGGCACCACTAGCTTCTTTGTCTTGGTGGGGTTGTGTTTTACAGGAGGAGATAGAGTATCCTTGATGTTTGCACATCAAGCAGTATTCTGGATAAGCTTCATACTCAAGATGTTGCCATTCACTTGGACCATCTTGAATGATGATACGCATATTAGGGGGTAAAGGTTTGTTGATATCATCAAGGTCTAACATTGGTGGCATGATCCAGTTGCAAGGGGATTTCGAAGCTAGAAATAATGTTGAAAATGGCCTCCTGATCAAAGAGGTGCTGCGGAAGTCCCGTAAGATTGATCCAAAATGGGGTAATCAGAGATTCTTGATGCAGAGTAAAATAAGGGCCCAGTGGAAAACACGCATCGGCGAGTTCGCAAGGAACTATATGTCTCTAGACCGAAGTCTCAGAAAGTTCAATTCCAGTTACTGGCGGAGTATTAGGTTCTTGTCATCGATGACTCCTATGAAGAGGTAACCTTCCAACTTTAGAGGAGCAATTGCCTGACGAATCACATCTACTAGAGGGCGTAATCTCGAGAACATATAAATTAGGGCAAAATGGAAAGGTATGAGGAGCACTGCAATGGATTCTGGGGAGAAGGAGACCGTCGGAGCTCCTTCGAAGGTAGACGAGAAGCATTGGAGAGGTGTCGACGAAGGTGGGCAATAGAGAGTAGGAGGAAGAGCCTAATGAGCCATTGCAGCCGCGAAAGAGCGCGACGCATTACCGACATGAGAAGGCGCCGGGAGGGAGGAGAAAAGCGGAGGGGACGGAAAGAGGGGTAGGGGGTCGACGAAGTCGAAGGAAGGGGTTTGGGGACAGTGGTTGAATGCTCAGCCGCGGAAAAAGGTGGATGGGGAGCTGGGGCAAAGATCGATGGAAGGAATGGGAAGTCACACACAGAGATGGGTGACTCAAGAGGAGGTCTACGTGCAGCGGCGCATCGACGAGCCGTGGCTGCCATGGAGGTCCAGCCACGACAAGGGACAAAAACTTGGGTACGAGGGAAATATATATATATATATATATATATATATATATATATATATATATATATATATATATATATATATATATATGATGCATTTAGTCCCTACAAAGTTAAGGGTTTAAATACAATTTGTATTAGTCCAATATGGACTTAATTATAAACATCTTGTAGATGCTTAATATCATCTTCGCTTAACAATTTAAGCGAGTGTTATGTGTCATTTACAGATATAGTTCTATCCATTATTTTAATTGCAATAGATGACTTAAAATCAAAAGTACCTATTTGGTAGATTTTTTTAGTTTAGCTTTGGCAACATTAGAATACATCATCATTCAATGTAACTGATCATGTATTTGTTTATCAATTAGCCTATATATGTTCCATTCATAGATTTCTCCTCCAATGTAATGATTCTAAATATTCTATCATTTTTTTTTAATAATACATCAGCAGGAGTGGTTCTTTTGTAAAAATATTTCATCAAATTAGGATTACCATGTTTAATAGCTTGAATTTGAGTATTATTTTGCTTCATTTCAGCAAATATTTTATGTAGATTAGCAATCTGAATTGTATTTGTTTCCTTATCTGAATCTATATATATATATATATATATATATATATATATATATATATATATATATTTCTATTATTAATAAAAGTTTGAAGTTTTCGCAATTTCGTTTAAGCGTATTGCCTCTCATCCTCGATCCTTTCCTTCTTTGGCATCAGAGCCAGATGGCTCGAGGCTAAGGTATTTCTACTTCCTCGCCGATATGTAATAGATAATATGTAGTTTAATATTATTTTCTTGTTTTTCGGAAAAGACATCTATTACAGACAAACGATCAAAACTGTTACAAAATAGAGCCCGCCATATACCATCCCAAATGACCAACCCTAACTAATATGTGCCCCAAAAAAGACAAACAACAACGAGAACAAAATCCCTTAATGAGAAGAACCATCACAACCCCACCCACTGTGCCTACGCCGCCCACTTGGTCGCCGAATGAAAGATGGGTTCCCGATCTCATGATGAACGCACCTTACCAGTGTCTTGTTGATCTACCTCTGAATCTCTCCCTTAATTTAATGAACTGGCTAGCCCTTGTCCTCATATTTAATCTTGTTCCAATTCTTCCAAATAACCCAAAAAATTGCCGTTACCATAACCATCCTAATGTGGTTGTTAGGCCCAGAACCATCGCGCGATAGGCGGTCCATGAGCCAAAAATCCTCAACCCGAGTCCCTATCATCTCTTCGAAGACGACCAAACCTCTCTAGCCACCTCTTCTTGAGGAAATATATGTGATAAAGTCAACTTCTTGCTGTCCGAATAACAGGAATATTTGTAGGCTAAGCTGAAGCTGATCTTCTTCACCCCTTTATCCTTGGGGACAAGAATCTACAAAGGAATATGGACCACTTGAGAGGCATGCAAGTGCTCCAAATTTGAGGAGCGAAGAAATCCCTGTACAAAGGAACTCTCGCTAACTTCTATGCGGACGCCACCGTAAAATCCCTGTTGCTTTCGAGATCTCACACCACCCTGTCTGCTCCTTCAGTGATGACCACCCCTGAATCAGCGATTGTCTCCCCTGCCCCAGGACAAACTCAGTCGCACATATCTGTAGGTCCTACCAGCCCTCCGCCTAGAAGTCCTGAATACTGTGCTGTCTCAGGAGTCCCGACAACGTTCCCACCCCCATCCAGTTCCCAGCCCTCGCATCTAATTCCGATTTGCTAACAAGATCCTGATATATGTCTCCCCCTAGTCCCTGCCCTACAGTATTCACCTCTATATATGGGATGAGCCTTGGACAACTTCCATAAGATGGGGGAATGATTTTGAGATATTTTTCCCTCATAAATCCTCCATACAATAAATTCTAAGATCTAAACTTCCACCATAACTTTATCGAGAAGGCTTTGTGATCACCTTTGAAAGATTACGAATGCACAGGTCCCCTTCCTCATTCTTCTTAGAAATTGAATCCTAACTAATCCATCTGCATTTTTCTTCTTGGTCCTGTTGACCCTAGAGGAAGTTCCTCATCATATCCTCAATATGTTCCACCACTTGCTTATATGGATGGCACAATGCAATCAAGTAAATAGGAATATAAGACTATTTTTGAGATTGATAGACATGATCAGAGGCTGAAAATAATTTTTATTGAACTCGTAGTCAGACCAGATTATAAGTAGAATGTAAGTACAATGGCGTGCCGACAAGCCTAATATTTTACAAAATTATGGCAGTGGGAGAGTGTAGCAGGGGGGACGAGCAGGAATTTGATGTTGAGGCTGTTGTTCTGCTGTCGTGTTGGCCACCCTTTTAAAAGTTGTTAAGGGCGGATTATTTATAGAGGGCTGATCGTCTGGTCATTGCCGTTGAGTGGGGGAGATCCTTAGGCGTGATTTTATCCTGTGATGGATAATGTGTAGCCCATGTTGCAACGTGTCCAAAAGGGAATATGATCCAAGGAAGGAGAGCTTCCCTATTGAGATGTCAGGGGGCTTGTAGTTGATTTAGTTATGACCCACATTGCAAGTATAGGAGACAGATAATAGTGGACAGTTGGCGAACAATTGCCCATATACAAGGTTGGGCTGAAGCTCTGGATGGAGAGAGTGGGAAACATAGGGAAGCGGGTAAAACCACCTCCACGTTATTAGCTGTTTGATGGAAGTCACGAGAGTTGAGGATCCATGGAAGGCGTAGTACTCGTAAAGTCATAGAGGACGTGGACTCTATGGAACTTCTAGAATCGCTTAGTGGATTTATAGAAGACATGGATGCTGTTTGAATTAAGAAGACGTGGCATTGTGGGAGTCGTCGATAGAGGACTCCGCTTTAGATGTTTAATAGGGACACGCGATAGCTGTTGGACTTCGTTTCGTGTGTGGAGACCCAAAAAATTATTTTGTATTGGAAAAGAGAACCTCAGCATTTATGGATGACATGGCTAATGTGGCTGAAATAATAGTTTGTAGGCTTGAAGTGATACATCGCCTGCAGCGTATGCCCGGTCATGTGGATGTGACGTGCTGAGTTCCCCATTTCTTCCGTTGGAGAGTATTTTCTGGAACCTTCGCGGGGATGATGTGGATTTTGTCTTCTATGGGTAATGAGGGACTGGGTCTTCTGTTGAAGTCTCTCGGTCTTGGTGTCACGTCCCAGTCCCAAAATACGTAGGACTAGGACACGTACATGCCAGCCGCATGGATATGGCAACTCCAATATATGGAAAGCAAAATCCACACGTACGATGTAATATGAATATCAATCCACAAGTGGTATAAACATATGTCACAAGTCATAGGGTACAATCTAAATCTTATCCACGAAATCAAATATAAATAAATAACTAGTATCTATAAAACTAGATCTCAATATAAGTATCTAAGGATGATAGTTGGGTGGAAACAAATCCACTACCAACTCGAATGGAAAAGTAAATACAATATAAGTACAACACAACAACCAAAATATAAGATACCAGCTATCAATCACGACTTGAAGAGAAGACATCCTCGAATCCCATGTAACCATCCGAATCTGCGCTCCTGCGAATACTCAAGAACAGATACACCTGGCAGGTGACCAGGTCCTCAGAGGGACATAACAAGATACTTAAACACATGCCAATAAAGTACTGAAATAAATATCCAATTGGTCGCCTAACCGTCTAAAGTGAATGCAGTTAAGAACAACTTTTCCCACAAGTGAGCTATCTGGCTGAAAACTGTGATTTGGCATAGTTCTCTTTTGGAGATCCAGGGGCCTAAAAGGCACGTCGTCTTTTGAACGCCGGTGGCCCGCCTGATAGTACATAATATATAAGGGTCATCACCACCCGTAACTCCGGCGGAGAATCCGGGCGCACAGGGGAAAAGTGCAAAGGAGCTCAAATGCGGTACTTGTTGTTCTCCTCACCCCATGCTCTAAGCATGTCATGTCCATGACACGATAAACCTCTAATAACTGCCAAGTCTACTAGCGTGCAAAGTTTCTAACAGCAGTTATTCCTAACGCACGGCCCATACGTACAAGATGCCAGACCTGACGCAAGTCCGTGATCTACATGAGACTCACAACTCGTATAACAACTGTGTCACAGCCAATGAACCTAATGATGCTACATGATAATGGGGTAGTCTCATAAACAAGGTCAATATAATACATAGATAAAAATATATCGCGACGACACCGTCACGCGCATTTTATATAACAGTTAAAATATATGAACTAAAGACAGAAAATAAAGATGCATGCAACATATGGAATATAAATAATAGTACAATGGCAAGGTATACTTGCCTGGCAAGAAAGCTGCGATGTACCAATAACCTGCTCCAAAAGTCGCGCAGAATAAATCCAACATCCTATGTACACATAAATATAATATAATAGAATTATTAGTCTTTACACTAGCACATATCCAACCATATTTACACTGGGCTCAGGGGGTATACTAGGGGTAACACTAGTCATCTAACACGGCCAATTACGCGTTGAATTACGCGGGTGTCGCATCTTCAAGTACTGTACGAAATCAGTCAGTCAACTGACAGGTGTCTATGTCAGTACGTTAATGTACGTAAGGCGGACAAATTCACAAGTTCTTAGGGTCTACATGGTCAAGGTAAGTATGGGATAGTCCACGGTGTCCTAGGATCGTACAGTCTGAATATTTAGTCATAATTATCAATTAGCATTTACTTAGTTATATATTCATATAACTATATAATAATATAACCATCAATTTATTTTCATAACTATTGGAATACATATAGTAATTACGTACATAATTACGTACAGTCTGAATAATATTTGCGTACATGTAAATGTACGAACGCACGTTGGGTTCTCCGACTCAGGGTCTGATGTAAACTAACCGTGTTGGCTAAATACTAACGTCCTACTGGAATACTGTCAGAGAATGTACTCGCCTGGGGTCATGCTGCTGGTATTAATCAGAGTCCAAGTCACAGTCCAAATTGCCTATGTATTCCAAATTTATCACGTCAAAAGATAATTTATTTTAATTTATTTAATTCTGAAATAATTACTCTAAAATCCTATTTTAATCTTATTATTCTGATTTTTATGTTAATTCCTAAATTTTGTCCAAAGAAACTGAATTTTATCAACTCGAGACTCATGGCACGCAAATCGAGGCGATCTGTTGACAGAAAAGTCAACCGACCCAAACTCAACTTTCATGCATGATTTCCTATAGATTTCAGCGTCAAAAATATACTAGAATTTATGGCTCGTTCGAATTCAAATTTGTTTGGAAATTATGGCACATACAAATTTTGTATTGTGCACCGATGGTTAAATTCCAACCTAGAAGTTCTATAGAATTAACAGTATATAAATAATTCGAATTAAATTTTGGGAAAAACATATGTCAATGATCTCGACATTAGCTTTCCGAAACTTTAAACGGTTCATGATTCTAATTCCTGGTTCTCCCAAAATCGCAAAAATATTGAAATACGTCTATTTTCGAACATGCTGTGCTATACGAATTTTCCAGAATTTAATAATCGTAATTTAGTAAAATAAATTATATAATCAAAAATCTGACCTCAATATCTTTCTAACGCAAGAAACTAGGCCTCGTTTGGAGTCCGGAGCTATGCGCAATGGCTTGTGGAAGATGAAGGAACCCTAAATGGTAATTCTCCAAAATCTCTCTCTAAAATAATGGGATAATTAGGGTTATAATAATATATATATATAGGGATGTACCTGCGGCTGAAAGGATATTTATAGGCTGACACATGTCAGAATCTGATTGGATGGTTTTTGTTATATTATTTGCCTTTATCAAAACATTATTTAAGTCATTTTAATTCTAAATAACTCAAAATAAATATTAAAAATAATCATAAAAATCTGAAAAAATTACAAAAAAAATATTTTGAATTTAAAAACTCAAGAAAAAATATTTGGGATAATTTTAGATTCATAGATTTTCTACTATAATTAGGAGAAGCTCTAAATATTAGTTTTACCCATATAACTAAAAATAAATACTAAAATTATTCCAAAAATTCTGAAATAATTTCAGAAAATATATAATAATATTATAAACCCTAGAAAATAACGTGGGTCCATTCTGTATTACTGGGATTGTACAATAAATTCTACAAATCCTAAAATTAGTTATTAACCTAAATAACTCCCAATAAATACTAAAATATTCAGAAAATTCTAAAAAAATTCTAGAAAATATATTTGACTATTTAGAACCTAAAATAAATTTTGGGATATTTTTAATTAAGTTTGAACATAAAATAAATTTTTCAAAGTCCTAGAAAATTAGTGTTACTAGTTTTTAATTAACTAAAAATTATGTAAAAATCCCAATAATCTAAAATAGCCTAAAAATAATTCTAAATAAATATTTGTATAAGTAAATATACTAAAAAAATTATTTTCTAATTAACTAAGAGAATACTCTAAATAAATTAAAAATCTATAATAAATATAATAATATAAAATATACACAAAATACCTATTTTGGGTGAGGGAGTTTACAATCTACCAAACTTAAAATAATTTCGTCCTTGAAATTAAAATAAGGCATAATTTGTTAAATCTTTCACATTCGTACATAAGGTACGTCAATCGCAATCTCTTCCAAAAATTTAAATAACAAAATCTATTTAAATCGATCGCGATCACTTCAAAATTAAGATAACCACTGTTTAAATCAAAATTCAACCTGTCGTAATCTCTTCTCGATTTTTAAATAATCAACATCCAAATCTAACTCAAGTCTATATGACATCCCACATCAAAATTTATATCACAATTTTCAACTATCATAATCTCCTCTAGACTTTGAACAATAAACATTTCTAATCAAATCTTATTCCTATTCTCAACTTAAGAATTTTGTACACTTCAAATATTTAAACTCAATTTACATCATCAATATTTCAAATAGGTGACCCAACAATCAAAATTGAACTTTTAATTCAAATCATCAAATTGTAAAATTTAAATCTAATTCACCAAATGTTCAAGTCTAAAATTCTATATTTATCCTCAAAATTTAAATCGATGATTCATCCTTCAATATTCAAAATTTAAATCATGTGCTCAAAGTATAAATATTTGGTCCGCAATATCAAGATTTTAAAATTCGTTAAATCCTCATTATCTTAATCCTTCTTTTAAAAATTTTCAAAATTAAAATGACTTGAATCTCCCAATCTAATCTTACTTGATCACAATCTAAAAGAAATTCCTCTCAAGTTGACAATGCACTGCTATCCAACTTAGAATTTACCCATCTATCACAGAAGGCTATATACTTTAAGAAAAATATTCCTTAATTTATTTACTCATGTCATTCAATCCTCAAAACTTCAACGCCGATTATATCATATATGATATGTCCTTAATTACAAAAGAATAATCCTAAAGTATGTGATCGGCCTATGGGGTATATCTAGTACTCTCTGTGTATTAAACTTATACCAAGCACGAGGTTTCATCTTTTCGAAATAAGGGAAGACGGAGACCAATAATAAAGAGTTCAAGGGCGAGGTAATAGAATAGAAGTATCGGGATCAAGGCGTTTAAAGAATTCAAATGGGAATTATTAAAGTAGTTGTGGATTGAAATCCTATTTTGGTAATTCCTATTCACATGCTCATATTAGTACAGTTATGTAGCCGATACGATCCGCTCAGACATATCTAGAGGGCAAGTACAGGTGTCTACTAGTCAACTATATATCTCAATCCACGTAAAGCATTACTGCGAAGGGCGAATCAAGCGCACTATGGTTGATCAGACCGTAATACACTGATTCTGATTAGACAATGTATTAGTAGGCGTCCCCAATAATACATATCTCATGATCAAGCTCGATAAAAGAGTAAGCTTGCAAAACTAGGCTATAATAGCAGCATAAGTCAAGGTAGTGCAGCAAATATGAGTACGCTAGATGATGATGAAAGGAGGTACAAATTAATTCAAGTTCACAAAAACAAAAACAAAATAAGCCCTAATAATAAAGACTCTACAATCTCTACAGTTGTCATACAACCTCCTTGTCTATGTCGCTAGTCGACCAAATGTGGGCAAGGACCTCTAACTTCTATTGTCTGAATAAACAATGTCGTCTTATGCTAGTATACAATTAATGTCATTCAATCATACTACAATAATGGGTCAAAAGACTATGTGATACTAGGGTGTGAGGTATACTACCCAACTTATAATAATAAAATAATATTGTAATGGTCTTAAGAGGATCCTACCAAATAACCTTGCACATGTAAATAAAACAGAAAATCTTATTAGGGTATATGAGGAAAGATCTTGGTACCGATTAGGGTATCCTATTTATATAGGTAATGGTCATCCTAAGTCTTAGTCATAGCGCTTATAGAGAAAGTGTCAATAGTAAGAATAGAAGAGTTACTAGTCGTTAAGGGGAAAGGGATCTAACTCGTATCGAGGTGAGGGTACATGTTACACAATTTAAAAATTAAAGGATAATCATCAGGTTGCAATCTACAAGAATAACTTAAACTGTCAAGTTCTAACTACCAAGCACATAATGTTCAAATTCAAGATTACAACTATAATCCTAGCAAACTATGTGTCCTTAACAAAGAAATAAATTACTTGGCTTACTATCAGAAGTGTCAGGTGGCACGAGTTGGAAGATGAAGTACAGAAGAACGTAATTTTAGCCGTCGCACAATTAGCGAACGTTAAGGTCGCAGAGGAACAACATATGAAATAGAGGGGCTCTAGATAGCATCATGGTTTTCTAAAGGGAATGCGGTGCTAGTTGCTATGTTCGAGGCATGATTTGGAAAATATTCTATGCATTGCTCTTGGCTTTCTAAGGTACTGTCTGCTTATCTCAAGACAAGAATCTAAATTTATTCTTTTCCAATACTTATCTAACTGCGAAGGTTAGATTCAGTCCTAATATTAAATTTTTTTTTTTTTGGTTTTCTATTGGTTCCTCAATACTAGGGTCAAACATTATGGTAAACTTCTAACTAACTCTAGTAGTATCTATACTACTCACAGGTCCTCATAATACATCAAGGGGTAATGGTAAACCAATCTATAGATAAGAAATTCTAGGTTCACTAGATATTCTAAACTTAGTAGGGTGTCAACACTCTAGTTGTACTCTTAATAGGAAGGTTACCCTACTTATCATCTAACAACAGAGACTTCTATATTGTAGGAGGGGCTATACTTAAAGAACTATTAGGGAAGCACATGAATCAAGCATGATGCAATTGTTCAAATAGAACAGATAGGAGGAAGTTGAATCATAGTCAATGTGGATGAGATCCTATACTCTAGTCCTAGGTGCAGGCTTGTTCGGTACAGTAACGTAACCGAGACAATATGCTCTCGACCTGCATGGGCCACCACAAAAATATGTCACGCCCCAGTCCTAAAATATGTAGGACTAGGACACGTATATGCCAGCCGCATGGATATAGCAACTCCAATATATGGAAACCAAAATCCACACGTATGCTGTAATATGAATATCAATCCACAAGTGGTATAAATATATGTCACAAGTCATAGGGTACAATCTAAATCTCATCCACGAAATCAAATATAAATAAATAACCAGTATCTATAAAACTAGATCTCAATATAAGTATCTAAGGATGATAGTTGGGTTGAAACAAATCCACTACCAACTCGAATAGAAAAGTAAATACAATATAAGTACAACACAACAACCACAATATAAGATACCAGCTATCAATCATGACTTGAAGAGAAGACATCCTCGAATCTCATGTAACCATCCGAATTTGCGCTCCTGCGAATACTCAAGAAGAGATATACCTGGCAGGGGACCAGGTCCTCAGAGAGACATAACAAGATACTTAAACACATGCCAATAAAGTACTGAAATAAATTTCCAATTGGTCGCCTAACCGTCTAAAGTGAATGCAGTTAAGAACAACTTTCCCCACAAGTGAGCTATCTGGCTGAAAACTGGGATTTGGCATAGTTCTCTTTTGGAGATCCAGGGGCCTAAAAGGCACGTCATCTTTTGAACGCCGGTGGCCCGCTTGATACTACATAATATATAAGGGTCATCACCACCCGTATCTCCGACGGAGAATCCGGGTGCACAGAAGAAAAGTGCAAAGGAGCTCAAATGTGGTACTTGTTGTTCTCCCCACCCCATGCTCTAAGCATGTCATGTCCATGACACGATAAACCTCTAATAACTACCAAGTCTACTAGAATGCAAAGTTTCTAACAGCAGTTATTCCTAACGCACGGCCCATACGTACAGGAGGCCAAACCTGCACGCAAGTCCATGATCTACATGAGACTCACAACTCGTGTAACAACTGTGTCACGGCCAATGAACCTAATCATGCTACATGATAATGGGGTGGTCTCATAAACAAGGTCAATGTAATATATAGATAAAAATATATCGCGACGACACCGTCACGCGCATTTTATATAACAGTTAAAATATATAAACTAAAGATAGAAAAAAAAGATGCATGAAACATATGGAATATAAATAACAATACAATGGCAAGGTATACTTGCCTGGCAAGAAAGCTGCGATGTACCAATAACCTGCTCCAAAAGTCGCGGAGAATAAATCTAACATCCTATGTACACATAAATATAATATAATAGAATCATTAGTCTTTACACTAGCACATACCCAACCATATTTATACTGGGCTCAGGGGGTATACTAGGGGTAACACTAGTCATCTAACACGGCCAATTACGCGTTGAATTACACGGGTGTCGCGTCTTCAAGTACTGTACGAAATCAGTCAGTCAACTGACAGGTGTCTATGCCAGTACATTAATGTACGTAAGGCGGACAAATTCACAAGTTCTTAGGGTCTACATGGTCAAGGTAAGTATGGGATAGTCCACGGTGTCCTAGGATCGTACAGTCTGAATATTTAGTCATAATTATCAATTAGCATTTACTTAGTTATATATTCATATAACTATATAATAATATAACCATCAATTTATTTTCATAACTATTGGAATACATATAGTAATTACGTACATAAATATATATACCAAACTGAATAATATTTGCGTACATGTAAATGTACGAACGCGCGTTGGGTTCTCCGACTCAGGGTCTGATGTAAACTAACCGTGGTGGCTAAATACTAACGTCCTACTAGAATACTGTCAGAGAATGTACTTGTCTGGGGTCCTGCTGCTGGTATGAATCACAGTCCAAGTCACAGTCCAAATAGCCTATGTATTACAAATTTATCACGTCAAAAGATAATTTATTTTAATTTATTTAATTCTGGAATAATCACTCTAAAATCCTATTTTAATCTTATTATTCTAATTTTTATGTTAATTCCTAAATTTTTTCCAAAGAAACTGAATTTTATCAACTCGAGACTCATGACACGCAAATCGAGGCGATCTGTTGACCGAAAAGTCAACCGACACAAACTCAACTTTCATGCATGATTTTCTATAGATTTTAGTGTCAAAAATATGCTGGAATTTACGGCTCGTCCGAATTCAAATTTGTTTGGAAATTATGGCACATACAAATTTTGTATTGTGCACCGATGATTAAATTCTAACCTAAAAGTTCTACAGAATTAACAGTATATAAATACTTCGATTTAAATTCTGGGAAAAATATATGTCAATGATCTCGATATTAGCTTTCCGAAACTTTAAACGGTTTATGATTCTGATTTCTGGTTCTCCCGAAATCGCAAAAATATTAAAACACGTCTATTTTTGGACATGCTATCCTCTATGAATTTTCCAAAATTTAATACTCATAATTTCATAAAATAAATTATATAATCAGAAACCTAACCTCAATATCTTTCTAACGCAAGAAACTAGGCCTCGTTTGAAGTCCGGAGCTATGCGCAATGGCCTGTGGAAGATGAAGGAAACCTAGATGACAATTCTCCAAAATCTCTCTCTCTAAAATAATAGGATAATTAGGGTTATAATAATATATATATATATATATAGGGATGTACCTGCGGCTAAAAGGATATTTATAGGCTGACACGTGTCAGAATCTGATTGAATGGTTTTTGTTATATTATTTATTTTTGATTTGCCTTTATCAAAACATTATTTAAGTCATTTTAAATCTAAATAACTCAAAATAAATATTAAAAACAATAATAAAAATCTGAAAAAAATTACAAAAAAAAAATATTTAGAATTTAAGAACTCTAGAAAAATATTTGGGATAATTTTATATTCATATATTTTATACTATAATTAGGAGAAGCTCTAAAAATTAGTTTTACCCATATAACAAAAAATAAATACTAAAATTATTCCAAAAATTCTGAAATAATTCCAGAAAATATATAATAATATTATAAACCCTAGAAAATAACGTGGGTCCATTCTATATTCCTAGGATTGCACAATAAATTCTACAAGTCCTAAAAATTAGCCTAAATAACTTCCAATAAATACTAAAATATTCAGAAAATTGCAAGAAAATTCTATAAAATATATTTGACTATTTAGAACCTAAAATAATATTTTGGAATATTTTTAATTAAGTTTGAACATAAAATAAATTCTTTAAAATCTTAGAAAATTAGTGCTACTAGTTTTTAATTAACTAAAAATTATAGAAAATTCCAATAATCTAAAATAGCCTAAAAATAATTCTAAATAAATATTTATATAAGTAAATATACTAAAAAAAATTATTTTCTAATTAACTAAGAGAATACTCTAAATAAATTCAACATCTATAATAAATATAATAATATAAAATATACACAAAATACCTATTTTGGGTGAGGGAGTTTACACTTGGGCTTTTTCACGGGGACCTCTTGGAGTTGTTCTTCCGCTGGCATATGACGTAGATTCGAAAGATTTTTCATGCTTCTACGAAATCCCTTTTAAAGTTTTTCGAAGGTTTCTTCAAAAATACTTTGAAAAGTAGAAGCATGGCTAGCCTTGGGCGAGGATCTGGAGCGCAGGAGATATTGGTTGGAGTCTTTGGCGGAGGAATGGTGTATTGGTCGAGGGCCGTCATAGGAAGAGAACGGGTCAAGGGACCCCGTAGAATGAAGCATGGTATGCCTTGCTTAAGGAGAAGTCACTCAAGATCTTGGTTTGATGTGGCAAGCAACATATGGTAGGTTTATTGGACGCTTCCGTTGGTGTCCTTGGGGATAATGCTGCCTCTGGTTGGGTGTAATTCAGATTTGACATACGATTATTTGGGTTCTTGAGGTTCTTTATGAGGAGTTGTTGTGATCCTTTCACACGGTAGTTAGAGTCTTTCACTTCCCCATGCATTGCCCCATGAAGACGAACTGCTACTTCCAGTTTCTATATATATATATAGAGACCTTGTAGTTATAATGTCTTCAAATCACCCAATCATGGATCCCAAGAAGATCTCTCGTTAGGACCCTTAGGAGTGTGCTGCTCCCTTTAACCATTCTTCGTCTTTTGCATATTCTGGCACTACGGCGCCACCTGTTGTTTCTCGATAGCATACTTCTGTGACTGGGCCAGCAACTTCGATTCCGATGTCCTCCACATTATCGAGGAAGAGGGCATTGGAAGATGAAAAGTTGGTTTTGTCTAACTGTGTATTATCATCATTTTCTTTGACACTCAAAGCCATTACCAAGATTGATTACCCGATACCAGACAATGATTCCCTTTCTCTAGATCCGGAAAAAAAAGATATGATGGGGACATATCACGACTCGCTCCCACTTTTGGGATACGAGTACGTGGCCAAGTTTAGCCTATGCCGCAACATCGGTGGTAGTACAATGTATATGATAAAAAATTGTCTATAACAAGCAATAAGATACAAAAATCATCCACAACTAAGTCCTAACAAGGATTAAACTTAATAGTCTCAATAATTTATTCAAAGAAATAATCCACTATAACTCAAGATGGTCTCGGGAACAAACCCGATAGAATAAAATAGATCATCTAAAACTAAAGTCTACTAAGCCTACTAGCTAAGAATAATATGTAAAACATAAGAAATAAAAAATGCTACTCCGCATCCAAGGATGTATTAGGTACATCGGTGACATCTTCATCGCCAACGTACTCCATGTAGATCTCCGGACAAATATTATTGCCTAAAATTGTCAAACATATCCAGTCAGGATTGGAGCAAAGTATAAGTCTAAGCTAACACAATACAAATACAAATACAATATAAAGCAGTAAAATACTAAATATGAAAACTAATGATCATTAGAATTATGGATTGCACACTAGTCAAATATGTTATATGGTAAGATAATAATACTAGTAACAAGTAACAAGAGGAACTAATGGAAATCAGGATAAACCTGTGTGAGCTCATGTGTCTATAGAAGCACAACCTTCAACATGCAGGTTGGGACGTACTTTTAAAATAATAATAAAATGGGCATTCTTACGAAAAGTGAGAGAACGTCACGAGATATAGATGATCCACATGCCTACTGGCTGTACTTCCACCATATCCCCATCTCTCACAAGAATAACAAGATGATATACGAGAGACAAGAAATCTCTCACACGAACAACAAGACAATAACATAATGTACAAGAAATATGAATATAAGAACTATATCTCTCATGTGTGTGAACAATCATGACACGAAAAGGTAACATAATAAGATGAACTACAGCAATATAAAGTAATTGCACATGAAAGCATAAACAAGTACTTGCCTGACTTTTCAGAGGTGTTGATATCATAATTTGAAGAAAATATAAATTCTGACCTGTTAGCTATCCAACCATGCCATTATCCCACGATCCTCGTTGCATGAACTAACAGAAGTTAGACTTAAAGCCCTGAAAAGTGCCTAACTAGGTTTTTCCTAATAAATCTATTTAATTTTGTATAAAATAATCTAAAATAACTTTTTAATCCTATTATATTTTGATTTTAAGGTTAAACCTAAATTTTGGGTAAAAAGAAATCAAGTTTACAAATTCGAGATTCGTGATACGCAAATCGAGGTATTTCGTTGACTAAAAAGTCAACTGATACAAAACCTAGATTTGAGTACCCAAACCTATAGATTTTAGTTCTAAAAGGGCACTGGAATTGACGGTTTCATCGAATCTTGAATCGGTAAAAATATATCGCTAATATGGCACACAGATCATAATTTTGGTGGTTCAATGGGTACCCCTATGTTCAAGGAATTAAACAGAATAATAAACTAATCTATTAAATTCTGGAAAATACATATGTCAAACGATTTATTTGTCAGCTTTCTGAATCTTCAAACTGTTTAGAGAAACGTGTTAGGGATCTCCCGGATTCTCGAAAATACTAAAATATGTCAAATTTCCAGAAATATAGGTTCAAAATTTTGGGAAACTAATTAAATATTCAGAAAGCTTACATCGAGACAGTTCTAAAAAAAGAATGTGGGGCACGTTTTGAGTCTGAATCTAGTTGCAAAGGATTCACGAATTTGAAGAACCCTAGAACACCTCTCTTCAACCACTCTTCCTTAATTAATGATATCTAAAAAGTTACGATTATAAATATATATATATATAGAGAGAGAGAGAGGAGAAGACACATCTTTTACTTTGCTATGTGTCAGAATCTGAGCTGCTCTCACCCATAATAGGACGGACTACAACTACTCCGGCTCCTAGTCGGCTTGGGTGAGTCGTAGTCTAAGCTTGGCTCAGACTATGAGTGGCTCGAGGACCCACTCTTATCCACCTACGTGGGTGTTTTCCATTGATTCAAAGTAGAACAAGCTTTGTTGTTTAACAAACAAAAGAGTACAAAGAAGTCCTAAAAAAAAAATTTAAGTACAATATTTTTTGATTCTGGGTAGTGTGACAATGGAGATTGAGCAATACATCGGCTCCTTTACTCCGTTGACGGTCCGACGAGAGAATAATAATGCTTTCTTGAAGTCTCTTTCCTTTATGTGTCTTTTTTATGGGTATGTAACTCCACTATTTATAGACGTCGTGCCGATGGGCTTATGCACACATGTTCTATGCGTGCATAGATGCTGGAGCTGCTACGTGTCCAACTTCAACAAGATGCAGTTGCAATCGTGGACGCATGTCAAGGTCAAGTTTTTACATGGAATCTTTGTTGGGGTTTGCTATTGCTAAAAATCTAACCGATTCTCGTCCTTGGTGTGCATGACTTAGTCTGCTTGACATGTGGCCTATACTTAGTTGTAGAGGATCTCCTCCGTTGCAACTGAAAGATTTTGGCTCGAAAAGCACTTCCATTTTGGATGCATGTGGTTTGGTACGCATGGAGTCAGAAACGCATGGAACACATGGAGTCTGGGATGCATGAGGCCAGAGACGCATGAAACACATGGAGTCTGGGACGCATGGGGGCTAGGGACGCATGGAGCACTTGGAGACTAGGACGCATTGGGCCAAAGACGCATAGAGCTTGGTCTTACATACATGTGGCGTTGTACGACTGCATAGTAACAAAAGTAATTATTGCGGTAACATGGGCACTGACGCCAACTGTCAGAATCAGAATTGAGTCGTTTAGAGAATTATTGCTATCAGAGTCATAAATGCTCTGACTTAACTAAAGTGATAATGCATCAATGATGTTATGCGTCACTTGATATTTTGCATTTTGCCTCCTTGATGCATGAAGACTGAGGTGCATAGAGGGCTTTGAGATTTTTTTCCTTCTATAAGACCCCTTTCAATGTTTTCAAACAAGAATGAGTTTTGGAATACTTTGAATAAGAAGCATGGAAAGAGAATGCATAGGCTGTTTGTCGCATAAAGACTTTTCAGCTGTCTGGATGGCTTGTCACATGCGCTTACTGTTGTATGGATGGGTCTGCCATGCTGTAAATTCTATATTAAATGCTAAGATTTGGCTCAATCTTTAAACGAATCTATTAGGATTTTGAGCCGTCTTTATACACGTTTGCCGAGTAACGGTTCATTTATTAATGACGGCGGATCATGAACCCAAGCACCTTTCTTATACTAGGTTGCCACGTGGATTGAGGCGGCTCGGGTTCTAAGCCACATTTACCTATAAAAGGAGGAGAGCTTAGAGAGAGAAAGTTTTTTACTTTATTGTCTATATTTTTTCCACTACTGTTGTCATTCCCTCCTTCACCGACGACCGCCATGGCCTCCAGAGCTCACTTTTCTTCTACGGCTTGCAAGGGTAAGGGTCCCGCCACCTAGTCTACGACTACTAAAAAAAAGGGAAAGGGCAAAGGGAAGGCCCCCGTAGCCGAGGCTGAGCACCATAAGATTCTCTACGACGTACATAAGACCTTCTTAGGTAGGGTTTCCTCTGGAGATGAATTAAAATACAGAGAGACCCTTTGCACGGCTTGTCACATGGATGAGGATACATGCACGGCCATTTCACATAGTCTTGTTGCATGGATAAGAAAATATGTGCCGACTTTTCACACAGTCTATCGTATGGGTGAAAGCCTGAAATGTGCGGACCTGTCATGCTTGGACCATGGCCTATCACATAGGTGAAGGCCCGTCATTTATTGATCTATCATACACGGGTCAAAATTGGCCGCCTGGAGAATCTATGTACAGTCTTCAGTGCTGATGATGCACATGGCATCAATTGCGCTATTTTGATAAGTATTCTAATTGCACTTCTTTTATGCTTTGTAGTGAACTTGCCTACTACTCCTTCTGGCGAGTTGGTTCTTAACATTGAGCGGGTCCGTTGAGTATGAACTTCGGAGACCTAGCTTCCACCGTACAAACACAACTGATAAGGGATTTTTGTCTGAAAGGCAAAAGCTGATCGGTGACCAGAGTGAGTTTTATCTCCTGAGTCAAATTAGCTCAGTGAAGGCCACTTCTGGACATGATTATGCCTTCAAGAAACCATACTTTCTTTTTGGAGACCCACTGACATATCATTTTCTGACTTGGAAAAATCAAAGGAGAACTGGACTTCATCCACCGTGGGATAGAGATGTCTATGTCCACTTTTGAAAGTCATATGCTGTAGTCATACTTTCGTGTAGTAAAAAGTTGGAGGAAGATGGACTAGAACTTGATGCCTGAACAACGGGGGGCTCTTACTAGTAAGATCCGGCGTGGGGCCATCCAAAGCCAGGGACTTTCTTCTTCCATAAGGAGTCACCCTCTTATTCTTCTTTCAGGCTGGCACCTGGTGTCTTTAGGAGTGACTTGGGACCGAACCTCGATGTTTATGCTGCGGATACATTCCTCCATCAAGTTGCCAAGAAAGTAAAGTACCCGCCTGGAAAATTACTGATGGAACAGCGGATCCCCAGGATCGCAGATTGGTGTGCATATCGACCGATAGAAGATTAGCAAGTTTAACATGTGATCTAGTCCTTCAAAAGCAAAAATTAGGGTTCAAGAATTATACCTTAAGTAACGAGAAGAAGATGAAGGTTTTTAGCAACCTTGATCAATTAGCGACCCCAAGATCTTTTGCACGTATTTTTTTCTTTGGATTTAACGTCGTGTGGACGACGATCTTCTAACCTTTTTTTCTCCTTGGTCAACCCTCTTTCTCTTATTAAATGAAAATAAATTTAGAGAAAGATGCTTACTTTTTTATTTTCATGACGGCCTGAGAATAGAGGATATATATAGGCTATGGCAAGGACTATTAGGAGAAATTAGGGTTAGGTCTTTTAATGGATCTGGGTATCCCATGTTCAGCCTGAACACAAAAGCCTGGCACGTTAACAATAGCTCAGTCTACTAAAGATCTATTGTTGCACTACCTTCCTAATCCTAAATTATGATTATGGGCTCATTCTTATTTTATGCTTGTTTGTCTCCCCATGTTAAGATATCGAATATCCTTGAATCAAGTTAAGTTACTGACAATTATATTGATCGACATCCTTTACATGACAATCCTTATGAGTTCCTTAACCGGACATCATCAACCCGATATATCGATATATGGATTCCTTTTATAATCAACAGTCCATCATACACACAATATCATTACCTAATTCATAGAGGTTATTGACCCATAATGAATCTTACTCTTTTATGAATCATAGTAATGCATACTGCATACCTATATGGAATAAAAGAAAGAAAAATTGGAAGAAGATACGACTGTATAGATGTCTGTTATTATATTCGGGTTAAGAGCATAAGCATCCATAATAACAGAGGTGTTTGTTCTCTTATGTAGTCAGTACAAAGAGAACAACCTCAAGTGGTCCTGTTTAATATACACAAAGTGTACTAATGTAAACCTATAGTCAAGATAGACTAATACCATATTACACCACAACCTTTCCAATGGTTTATCTAAGTCCATCTAGGTTGTGAACTATTTATATATTCTACAGGGAACTAATAATATTATCTTTTGTGTCATACCACATACCATATTATCTACAATATAGAATATCATACACTTGCATTAACATTATAAAAAATACAACATGCAAATATTTGCTCATATGATTATCATTTAAAAATAAGAAAATATAGTTAATACAAAGTGATACTTTTTGTATATAACCCTAACAATTACGAACTCTCGACTGGGCACATAATAGTCCCTCATGGTGTCGCTTGACGAAAAGGGTGCTGAAGCACTATGAGTGAAAGCTTAAAATATGGGTTTATTCTACGCTATGAGGGGCACCGGTTACGGCCTAGAGATGAACCGTTGCCCCTTTATTGCCCTGATGGAGATATACAACTGCCATATGGGGACTTTATTTATGCATGGCAAAGAGATATGGCTAGCTTTGTATGAGATGCACTCAATATCGAGGCTTCCCTGGGGTGAAGTACCATATGAAGAATATACCCCGAGCAACGATAAACTAGGGGACCTCAAAAAGGAGAATCTGGTGTTCCTAGCCGTATATAAAGAGTTGCTGTGTCATCATATCATCTGTCAGAGAGTGTATAAGGAGGATAAATTTTCTGAAGGGCATATCCCATATATCACTGTCTGGACGCACTATCTTTTCCCAGAGGATCCCGGGTTGGACGAGGTTTATGTTCGGGGGCAACAATCCCAAAAAGCTGTCACGGCTTTGATCCAGAAATATTCCGAATCATTGTCGAAGGCGAGGAATTGAGATATTTCTTTATGGTTACACATAAGTTTTCTGATAAGGCGTTGCTAGCAGGATACCTGATGATTTGGCTAAGCAGTTGCGTATTCGCGGGAGGTTCAGGTACAATCGAGATAATCAGTCATAACCTTATCCTTTCGGCTGTGTGGCTAGCTTTTGGCCACCCACTTGCATTATTGCCTGCGATGGTCTGCTGTATCCACCGCGGTCTTCGATATTTTGCCACACAGGTAAAATATCACAAAGGATTTAGATAGTTCAACAAGGTAGAGTTACCCTATCACTACCTAATGGGTTAGCTTCTATTGCACCATCGGTCCTTGATGCACCCCGATAGCCAGGAAGGGATGTTGGAGGAAGATGCCATTATCCGCCGCTATAGAAGGATAAAATGGTAGTATGAGGACGTTCCCTCCTGTAGGAGGGAGCTTGCCCACTTGAATGGTTGGACATTCTTCACAACTGTCCCCGAGTTCACTAAGGGGGAAAGGAGTGCTACTTATCGCGACAGTGGGGATACTGATCGGCCGTTGTCGATGAAAATTATAGTTGGCTTCTTGCTATCCACCCCTCTCACTTGGTGTATCAAAATTAGGAGGATGTCTATTTGGACCCCTTGTTTGATAATAAACGAAAGAAATAAGACTAGGTTTATACGAAACCCTTTCTTAGGTTTACAAACAAGAAGTACTATTAATCCTATACGAGGATGTTAAGTACAAAATTTAATCTGGGTAAATATTGCTATAGGAGTCTGATCTGTGGTCGATCACTTTGTCCCTTGGACCACACGATGATGAAGAAGTGCTGTAGAAGACCGAGAAGCTTCAAAGATTGCAAAGGGGAGTGGATGTTCGATGCCAAAATCGTCGATCACTACTCTCTGTCTATGCTCTTCTCTCTCAAGAATAAATTTTTGACCTTTCGACCTTCTGACTTCTGTTCTCCAAGTTTTCGACTTTCGACCTTGTTCTGACCTTGGACCTCTATCAATAGAGTTCTCTATTTATAGGGTTTGGTGACAGCAACCGTCCAGTCGACGTAGAAGCCGGACAGTGGAGAGTGTGGCACTTTTTATGTGGCGGTTACAATAACTGTCACCCACGTATAGATGATCTTCTGAATCTGCGTGTGACGCGTGTCCTATTATGAGATAATGCGTATAACTGCTGTGAAGATCATGACATGCAAGCCACGTAGGTAGCTGTCCCTCGCGTAAAAAAGGTTGGCGTAGAAGCCAATAACTGTCACCATGGCGTAGAAGCCAAGTAGTTATCGAGTTGGCATAGAAGCCTTGTAGGCATAGAAGCCTAGTAGGCGTAGAAGCCTGATGCTACATGGATAGGTAGCTAGCGTACAAGATAGCCGATCCTCCTTTCTTGACTGAGGTCTTGAGCGTATTCTGGACCAAATAGCCTTATCACGCACCCATACAAATATAGTCTGAGTTGGCATATTCCGAGGAGATAGCATTTGGCGTACTCCTATAGTTGAAAATAGCCAGGTCGGCGTATTTTAAGGAGATAGCGTACAACTTGCTCCTATAGCTGAAAATAGCCTGATGGCGTAATATGCAGAGGTGATGATGTGGACATATTAGCGTATTTATGGCTCCCCCAGTCTTTAAAAATAGAACCAAATCTCATGCATTAAATGCAGAGATCTGCCCCCATCACACGCATTAACTGCTGAGACGTGCCTCGAGCTCTGTACGTAGAGCAGCTTTTGACGTGGCGGTTCGTTTTGTCTTTTGCTAAGCATAAAAGCTCATATCTGCCTGTGTAAAACTAGGCAGCGTATTCTCTTGAATGCGTAAAAGCAATTTGTATCAAGGAAATGCCACTAAACGACGGTCTGGGTCTCTGTGCCGAATCATTATTATAGCCGTCGTCTGGATAGTTGTGTAGTACTCTTTGTCAGGAGTCAGGTTCACTACATGATCTGACAGGTTCATTCGAGGAATACGAAGAGTTCTCCGTACAACTTCCCACTGCATTAAAAAGCGAGTATGTTTTACGCCGAAGCAGTCTAGAAATACTGCATTATGCGGGTTATTCTAGAGCTATATTTTACGTCGTACTAGCGATGAAGCTCTGTTGTACGCCGATGGCTCTGAAGTCATGTCTTATGCCACACAGCACTGAAATACTGCGTATGACTCTACAGCGTATTTTTTATGCTTCTACAAGACCCCCTTCAAAGTTTTCAAATTCCTCGTAATTTGAAACACTTTGGATGAAGAATGAAACGGTCAAGTTTGACTCGTTCCTCAAGGCTGATTCCTTGGCAGATTTTTAGGGATTTTTTAGGATTTGGTGTGTTCTCCTCTGCCTATAAAAAGGCGATTGAATTAACCTGTTTTCCCCACACTTCCTTCACCACATAGAAATGGTTGCCGATTTCTGTCATGCTGACTTGAGGAAGAAAAAGATCATGTTCTTCCAGCATATAAGGAGCCAAAAAAGAAGGCATCTTCGAGCAAATGTCCTCTGCAACGATGGATCATGGAAGGATATCATAGCTTCCTTTGCTCGGGATGATCAGCAATTTCATATGGCAATTCGTCCGATAGAGAGAAAGGGTTATATTAGACCACACAGCTTGCAAGCTGTATTTTCTTCCAATACGACGGTGGACGAGGGCAGACAAACTGACCCTGTCTTCCAGTATTAAGTTGGGTTTGAATCCCAACTCAATCTGACATGGCGTACGGAGGATGGGCTCTTGAATAATTTATACAGGCCCAGTTTTGTATCCTTCCGCCATTAATCATTTTCTTGTTAATCGGCCGCGGAAACCGACTAACTGCTGAAGAAAATAGATAAAGATCTCTACCAATACGAGAACCTGACAGAACAGACTCTTGGTATGATCCTTAAATGAAATGAGAAATCCTTGGTAGAACAAGGATTTCCATCATATATAATCATGAAGATGAAAAACCCTTTGTAAACTGGATTTCCATCATATGTAATCATGATTAATAAAATTGTCTTCTTTTACGCATCTGATGATTTGCCATATTTTTTTTTGATGTGATAAAGTCTGAATATGTGTAGCTTCGACACGTCTGAATAAATTTACGCCGACTCTGATAAAAAGAGTATCTGGTCTCGTCCCGTCTTTTACGCGTAACTGGAAATGCGTAGAAAGCTGCTTAGCATTTTAAGTCGAATATTCGAATTATCCTGCTGTTTTGAACGAGGAATTGCGTAGAATTCTGAAATATCACTTCTCTGATAAGAAGAGTTCTTGTTCAGACCATCATCTTCAAGAATAATTTCCCGAAAATCCTTTAAAATAGGGCGAGAAATGGCTGTCACAACTGAGCGTGCTTGAACTGTAGAGAAAATATTATGACTGGATTTTGGATGAACTTCCAATCGACCCAAGAAGAAGATTAATTTTCAATGCTGAACTCTGTATGTATTGGGTACTTGGGATGATTTGAGGCCAAGAAGGAGCATCTTTTGCGTGAACCCTTGTAATTGACCGTCTTGAGATTTGTTCAGATATACGCATACTCTGGCCTGCGTATTTTAAGATATGCGGAAAGTCATATATTCGTAATATAGATGAGCATAAAATTATAGGTTTGTAGCCTCTCGAGCGAAAAAGCTGCTGAGCATATGAGCATCCGGGCGTAAAACCGTAGATTTATAGCCTCTGAAAAGAAAGCTTCCGAGCGTGAAGTCGTAGATTTGTCGCCTCTGAGCGTAAAAAGCTTCTGAGCGTGAAATCATAGATTTGTAGCCTCTGAGCGTGAAGTCGTTGGTTTGTAGCCTCTCGAGCGTAAAAGTATCCGGGCGTAAAATCGTAGACTTATAGCCTCTGAGCGTAAAACCGTAGATTTGTAGCCTCTTGAGCGTAATAGCTCCTTAGCGTAAAATCATGAATCTGCTCTGCACGAAAAACTTTTTAAATTCGCTGACTGTCCGTCTTCCCTAAATGATAGGCTGTCGTGGTCCCGAATTATAACCGAATATTAAATATCGGATTTTGTTAGGGATTCGAGGAGTCTATCTGAACTCTATAAATATCCCAAGGCCTTCAGAGAAGAAACTCTTCATCTGTCTTTTGCAAAAGAAAAACCTTCGTCTCTTTGAGAACTCTTCTTCGTTTCTTCTCTGAGAACTCTGAGTTTTTTAGCAATGGCACCGAAAAAATCTTCGACTGCTAAGGGGAAGAAAGCTGCCTCCTCTTCTCGCTCCTCTGCTCAAGCATGAGCGACTTCGATTGGGCTGAGCGAACCTCGCTCTGAACGAAGTGTCCCACCGTAAAGCTGTGCACCGGGCGTTATAGGTAAAGCTTTTGGGACGACAAAAACGGAGAAAACCCTTCACACACGTTGTACGTGAACACGCTAGGTCATCTTCTGTGCTGAGAGCCTCTTCGAGGAAGATGATGCACAAAGATGTTTTATCATTTACGCCCACATTCCTAATGTGTCAGCGTAAAAACTCCATATTTTTGCAGTCTGGCGTAAAAGCTTTGACTGTCAAAATTTGGCGTATACTATAAATTTTGGGTGTTACGCTCTGGATGAAAATTTCGGAGTAACAATTCAAATTTTGGCAGTCTAGCGTAAAACACAGACTATCAAATTTTTGTGTATACTGCGAATCTTGAATTTTACGCCTAGGTAATAGGTTTCAGCGTAAAAGCTCAAGTTTTTACAGTCTTGGCGTAAAAGCACAGATTGTTTGATCTTTGGCATAAGCTGCAAGACTGTAATGTCTAGTATAGAAACTGACATGTTCTTCTTGCATTTTGTAGTTGACTTGCGATTCCTCCATTGGCTGAGGTGATGGGTTCTGCTGCTGGGATGCTGAACTCTAATTACCTGGAGGATTTGTTCCATATGTCATTCCCTATTTCTGGAACCCAGTATCCTGAAGGAAGGGGAAGTCTGATATCGTCTCAAGGAGAACGAATGCTGTTGAGCATGATCAATGGGGAGCCCCTGACATATATAGATGGGGCCAAATATATAAAACCAGCTTTCCTCTTCCGGGATATGATTGATAAACAATCCCAGACGAAGCCCAAGAAGGAAAACTGGGTTTTTACTGCTAGGGGCATGGTCATGTACCTGCCCAGGATGCTGAAAGATTATCTTATCTCGATATTCTTCTATGCCACGCATCCGAGGAAGATGTCGTAGACCCTGACCCCTAATCTTCATGGCCAGCCGGGGAAGATATTTTATCAGAAAGGATCAGACCAAGGGTTATTTTTAAGCCGCCCTTCCGGCCCAGTCATGCCTTTCAGGGGATTATTTCCGGGTAGTGTTCCGAGTGAAGATACTTCACTGCTCCAACCAGTCCAATTATCGACTTTTTGCAATGACTTCATGGGGCATGGAGGGGTATACCCCAAGGTTAATCCTCGGATCAATGGGTGGCTTACCCCTTCAAATATTCGATGGGCTCGTTTCGCTGCCTGGACCCTGAAGAACTTTCAGACGGAGCTGGAGAGCATTGGTCTGTTTGCGGCTGTGAGTGCTACCAGTGTTGGCCTGCCTCCTGTTTGTGGTATTAAACGAAAGAATGAAAGTATATTTCAATGACAGGGTTTATGCGAAACCCGTGCCCTTTGATTTACAAACAAACTTGTACAATTTAATCCTATACAAGGATGTGGGAGTATAATTTATTTAATCTGGGTATAAATTGCTATAGGTGTCTGATCTGCAGTCGATCACTTTAGCCCTTGGACCACACGATGTTGAAGAAGTGCCGTGAAAGGTAGGTAGCAGCTTCGAAGGTTGCAGGAGAGGGTGGATGCACGATGCCAAAGTCGTCGATCCCTACTCTTTGCCTGAGCTCCGGACTTTCTCTCTCTCTCTCTCTTGACCTTGGATCCGATATTGGTTTCTTGACCAATTTTTTGACCTTCCAATTTGTCGACCTTCCAATTTGTCGACCTTGTTCCGCATTGATAGGGGTCTCTATTTATAGAGTTTTGGTGACAGTGACCACTCCGTCGGTGTAAAAATCGAGGAGTGGGAAGTACAGCACCCTTTTACACAACGGTTAAAATAACCAATGCCTGCGTATAGATGACCTTTTGAGTGAGCATGTGACGCGTGTCCAACTAAGGGGACAAAATAAGTATATCTGCTGCGAAGATCACGACATAGAAGCCACGTAGGTAGGTATCCCTTGTGTAGAAGAGGTTGGCGTAGAAGCCAAATGACTGTCACCCTGGCGTAGAAGCCAAGTAGGCATAGAAGCAGAACAGGCATAGAAGCCGAATAGACGTAGAAGCCGAATAGGCATAGAAGCCGAATAGGCATAGAAGCCGAATAGGCGTAGAAGCCGAATGGTCGTAGAGGCCGAGTGGTCGTAGAGACTGAGTGGTCGTAGAGACTGAGTGGGCGTAGAAGCCGTGTGAGCACAGATCCTAAATGGGCGTAGAAGCCGCTGCGTACCGTACCAGAGTGCTGATATCGACGTCTTAGCCGGAATTACGGTTTTTGAAGATATAATCAAATCTCTTGCAGAGATTTGCCACCATCTTATGCATTAAATGCGGAGGTTTTTTTTGAAGGTCTGCAGCCCTTCTGTGTATTCCGTCGTAGAGACGTGCCTTGAGAGAAACTGTCACCGCTCTGTGCAATTAGACGTGGAGACGTGCCTTGAGTCCCGTACGAAGTGCAGCTTTTGACGTGGCAGGCGGTTTGTCTACTGCGGAGCGTAAAACAGCTCATGTTTGCCTGTGTAAAATAAGACAGCGTATTCCCTTGTACACGAAAGAGCGGTTTACGCTGAGGGGACTTCAGTAAACGACGGTTCGGAGATGTTTTAACCAAATCCTCTGCATTAAATGCAAAGATCCGCCATCATACTGTGGGGCACGTTCCGAGGGGTCTGCCATCGTTTCCAGCCGTCGTCTGGGTAGCCGTGCAGCACTTTTTTTGTCAGGAGTCAGAGGTCAGATTCACTGCGTGACTTGACAGATTCATTTCGGGGAAGACGAAGCGTTCCTCGTACGCTTTAATGCTGCTTTGAGAGCGGATGAGTTTTACGCCATGGAGGCGATGAAGAACCCTGTTTACGCTGGAGAGGCCTGGACGTACTGCACTTACGCGGATGGTCCTTTGAGCTTATTCTTCACGCTGTGTTTTAGCAGAAAAAGCTCTGTTGTACGCTTGATGGCTCTGAAGGCCTCTGTTTACGCTGCTCTGCATCAAGAGGCTGCGTAGATCCTCCCAGCGTATTTTTCATGCTTCTACAAGACCCCCTTCAAAGCTTTTAAATTCCTCGAAATTTGAAACGCTTTGAATGAAGCATGAACGGCCCCTCGTAACTCGAAACATTTCTGAATGGAGCGTTTGAAACGGTCGATGCTGACTTTATAGCGGATTTATTGGGGACCGCTGTGATCTCTTTTGCCTATAAAAAGGCTGGGGGGTTAACCTGTTCTCCCTATATTCCCATCACCATGCAGAGATGATCGTCGGAGTTCGTCGGGTCGACCTGAGGAAGAAGGAGATCATGTTCTTCCAGCATGTAGGGAGCCAAAAAAGACGGCGTCTTCGAGCAAGTGTCCACTGCAACGATGGATCATGGAAGGATATCTTAGCCTCCCTTGCTCGGGATAATCAGCAACTTTATATGGCATTTGCCCAGGAGAGAGGAAGGGTCGCATTGGACCGCACAGCTTTGCAAGTGGTGTCTTCTCTCGTTGCCTCCGGTGACGAGAGTCAGACAGACTCGCTCTGTCCCGGCTTGAGCGGCACACGGAGCATGGGATCTGCAAAATCTATGCAGGCCCAGCTCTGTATCCTCCCGCCGTTGATCATTGCCATGTCAGTCAGTTTGCGGCAACCAACTGACTGCTGGAGAAGATGGATGAAGAATTGAAGCCCAGCAAGAACCTGTCAGAACAGCTTCTGGGCGATCTTTTGACGATGATGGGGGACTCCTTTGTCGACGGAGTTTCCCTCAGATGTAATCATGAAAAATAGAAAAAAACCCTTGTAGATTGGATTTCCCCCATATGTAATCATGATTTTGATTTTAATAAAATCATATTCTTCTTCATATGATCATCTTGCCATATATTGCTGTGAAGTCTGAATATGTGTAGCTTCGACACGTCTGAATCTTTACGCCGACTCTGATAGAAAGAGTATTAGGCCCTGTCCTTTACGCATAGCGAATTGTCCATAGAACGCTGTTGAGCATCTTGAACGATTAGAACTGTCCTGCTGCTAGGACTGAGGGACCGCATAGAATTCTGAACTGCTGCTTCTGATGAACAAAACTTTGTTCAGACTTCGTCTTCAAGAATGATCTCTCGAAACTCCCTTGGAACAGGGTCAAGGTTTTGGCTGTCAAACTGAGTTTTCCATCTTGATAGACGAGATATTCAGACTGGAGTCTGGATGAACCTTCAATTTTGGACCCGAGAAGAGTAATTTCTCAATGTTTGAACTCTGTATGCTTTGGGTACTTGGGATGCTCTTGGTCAAGAACGAGTATCTTCTGTGTGAACTCTTGGCAATTGACCGCTTTGGGGACTGTTCGAATATGCGAAAAGTCGTGGAGCATAAAATCATCAGTCTGTAGCCTCTGGGCGTAAAACACCATCGAGCGTAAAATCGTAGACTTGTGGTTCCTGATAGATTCGTAGCTGTCGAGCGTAGAAAGCTCCTTTAGCGTAGAACTGTATATCTGTAGCTCCTGAAAACAAAATTTCTTCGAGCGTGAAGTTTGCGGATCTATTGCTTCTGAGCGTAAACTGAGCACCACCGAGCGTGAGATCATCGATTTGGTATCTGCTGAGCATAAAGTCGTAGGTTTGTGGGCTCTCGAGCATAAAAGCTACCGAGCACAAAGGCATCCGGGCGTAAAACTATAGACTTATAGCTTGCGAGCGTAAAACCGTAGATCTGTTGCTGTCGAGCATAGAAAGCTCCTTTAGCGTAGAACCTGCTGAACCGTCTTGCACGAAAAACTTTTCAAATTTGCTGACTGTCCGTCTTTCAAGGGTAGTGGGCTGACGTAGCATCCAATCATAACCCACTATTAATTGCGATATTTGGTTAGGGTCTCAAGGAGTCCGTCCGAGGATTCGAGGAGTCGACCCGAACTCTATATATCGTAAAATTTGAGTTTTACGCTTGTGGAGGGAACTTCTGACGTAAAATAACCAAATTTGTACAATCCTGAGTAGAGCACAGACTGTCGTTTCTTTGGTCTGTATATTTGTGCAAGATTTGTAATGACATATTTTCTTTGCACTTTTGTAGTTGATTTGGGTGAGTCTCCACTGGCCGAGGTGATGGGTTCCGCTGCCGGGATGCTGCACTCGAACTACCTGGAGGATCTGTCCCACGTGGCATTTCCCATCTCCGGACCCCAGTATCCTGAGGGAAGGGAGTTTTTGATATCGGCTCAGGGCGACCGGACAATGTTGAACATGATCAACGGAGAGCCCCTGACATACGTAGACGGGGAGCAGTACATAAAGCCGGCTTTCCTCTTTGGGGACATGATTGACAAACAGTCCCAAACGAAGCCCAAGAGGGAGCCCTGGGTTTTTCCTGCCGGGAATTTGGTCTTGTATCTGCCAACGATGCCGAGGGATTATCCCATCTCGGCTTTCTTCCACGCGACGCATCCCAGGAAGATGTTGTGGATGCTGACTCCTGATCTTTACGGCAAGCCGGGGAAGATCTTTCATCTGAAAGGAGCCGACCAGGGGTCGTTTGTCAGTCGCCCTTCCGGCGTTGTGACGTTGTTCAGGGGACTGTGCCCGGGCAGTGTCCCTAGTGAAGACAGCTCAGTGATCCAGCCGGTCCAATTGTCGACCTTCTGCAATGACTTCATGGGACGAGGCAGGGTATATCCCAAGGAGAATCCTTGGTGCGATGGGTGGATCGCCCCAACAAACTCCCGATGGACATGCCTAGTTGACTGGTCCTTGAAGCACTTCCGGCGAGAGCTGGAGGGCATTGGACTGTATGCCGCTGTGAGTGCGATGAGCGTCGGGTTGCCTCCCAATTCTAATTTGTTCTTGGCACTGATGGAGCGATACATTTCACTCACTGGCACCTATGCCACTCCACTGGGGGAGCTGGGATTGGCCCTCCATGATATGTCAGTTGTCTCAAGACTGCCGATAGGGGATACCCCATATGAAGAGTATGTTCCCACCAACCGGGAGTTGGTGGACTTGGACCCTCGGGTGGCGAAAGTGTACCAGGAGCTGATGTGTCAATACTTCGCGTGCACCACTTTTTATAACGAGCCTTTTGATTTGGCTCACACCACCAAGTGGATGTCCTACCTCTTCTTTCACCGAGCCAGGGCTGCCAAGTCGGAGAAAGCCTCGGGGGGAAAGAATGAGCCCGTGAACTGTTTGGGCGTGCTTAGCGCCCAGGTCGTGGAGGATCTTATGGAGGAGGCTAAAGCTCCGGATCAGATTCTCGTTGAGGGGGTAGGAAAGTACCCCGAAGGCACTAAGGCCTGTAGTTACTTGAGATACTGTCGCAGGCCTCTGTCTAGGGAAGCCCAGCTGGCTGGTTTCCTCTCCATATGGCTGCGTCGAGTAGTAGTGCCTGGTACTGCATCCGCGGATCGCATTCACCGGAATATCCTGTGGCCGGCAGTGTGCTTGGTGTTCGGGGCAAGACTGGGCTTGCTTCCTGCCATGGTGTGCCGTATACAGGCTGGCCTGAGAGCCATGACTGATGGATTGCTCGTCGATGAAGCTCGACGTGAGAGTTTTCCCCGGGTGGAATTACCATACCTGTATTTGATGGGATGGTTAATTCTCCACAATTCCCGGGTGATGTCTCCTGGCTCTGGTAGCAGCTCGAGGGGTATATTCTTGCTGAATTACAAGGACTCTCCCTGAAATATGAGCACAGTTTTAGACTGTCGGCTGGTGTTGAACCTCAGCCACGGCTGGAAGCTCCTCTGTACTCCCCCTCCTGTACATCGTAATCAATCAGGGACGAGGCTTGAGGATTCTGGTGGAGAGAAGACCGATCTTTCTTCAGAAGCTTTCAATTGGTTGGTCTGCATTAGACCCTCCCATCTGCTGTACAGGAGCGAAGATTATTGCTTCTTCGAGCCCTACTTGCCTAATCGGTTTGCCCGGCAGTTCAGGTACGATCAGTTGCACATGGGCAATGCCGTCACCAGCTTTAGGTCCAGGGTCGGACTCATTGATGGAGCCAGAGGGTGGCGATATTTTATCATGGGTTGTACGGGAGCAACCTTCATTGTGCCGGTCGTTACAACCTCCACGGAGCTCCGCATTCTCCATTCTTACGCCCAGTTCTATGTGGCGATTAACACCTTCCATCGTGATTTTGACATGCATGGAAGCTTCATGGTGCCTTCTCCCAAGCCTGGGGGAAGAGTCAAAGTCCCTTCAGTTTCTTCGGACGAGGGTGAGGAGTCTGGCACTCTGGATGAGCCTCTGGTGTCGGTGCCGAGGTGTGAAGTGCCTTCGCCTGCGGGGGCTTTGGTAGTCTCTTTTGGGAAGCGACGGGCTTCTGCTCCGAAGTAAGCTTCTCTTTGTAAGAGGACACTACTAGAATAAGCGGGATTAGCGACGTTTTTTAGCGACTCCAAGTAAAAACGTCGCTAATTTAGCGACTCCATGTAAAACGTCAGTAGACGTCGCTAATCGACGATATTTAACGACGTTTAGCGACTTATGTTCAGTTTTTATAAGATTAGTCACTATAAGTTCAATTTTGGTCGCTAAACGTCGCTAATATATCTAAGTTAGCGACGTTTAGCGACGCAAATAGCGACATTTATATTAGAAATATTTAGCAACGTGTTTAGCGACGACCGTAATGTCGCTATAATTTAATTTAGCGACGTCCTTATTTGACGTCGCTAAACGTCGCTAAAATTTGGTTAATTAGGGCTCGGTTTCGTTTTTCCCCATCTGTTGAAATTTCAAAACGAAAAAAATTTCCCCCGCCCCCCCCGCTCCGTCGACCGCCTGCTCCGTCGACCTCCCCCGCGGCTACTCCGGCATCCCCCTCCTCTTCCTCGAGCTCTAGGTAAAGCCTAACTCTCTCTCTCTCTCTCTCTCTCTCTCTCTTAGAACACATGTGATACTGACACAGACACGACACACACACACAGATGGTGACACAGACACGACATGACACACACACACACAGACACAGACACTGATAAGGACCTAGGGTTAGGATTAAGTTTTTTGACATGGACACAGACACTAATATCACATGGAAACAGACAGACACTAATATCACATGGATACAGACACTAATATCACATGGACACAGACACTAATATCACATGGACACAGACTTGGGGCTCTGGCATTGGGCACTGCAGCAGTGCACCCAAATGGTGCCTGTCAGTTAGGCTTGGGGGCAGTCCCTAGGTACTGCAGAGGCATGCCTTAGTGCATCTCAGTTTTAGTTTGGTATCAGTCATCAGTACTTATACACTGATACGTATCAGGGACTGTGTGAGGTATCAGTACAGGCAATTGTAGGAGTTGATGCAGGCAAGGTATAAAGTCAAGTGTTAATAGGGTATATATAGATATGTAGGTTAGTGATGTTTAGAGATGTTAGATAGGAGTGTACTAAGATGGTATCTAGAATAAGCTGGATGGCATGCTCGAGCCTTGTAGTGGGCAGTGAGAAGGAGGTCTGCAACAGTGAGCAGGCAACCGAAGAGGAAAACCATCAACACTGTGTCATTTCAGCAACCATGTATCAGTAAGTATCAACAAGTTCCACTGTATCAGTATCCATTTTCAGTTGCATTTAGTGAGCTATGTATACTAGTTTTAGTTAGCTTAGTGTCCAGGTATTGGTTAGTTGGTTTAAGATGGGTTAGCATGAATATTGCTTATTTTAGACTTTGATAAATGAAAGTATGTATTATATCAGATATAATTTTTATAGTACGGTTAAGTTATGAAGCTAGGTGATAAACCACTGTATGTAATGATTTATATGATACATACTGTCATTTTTGCAGAAGTATCTAGAAATGGATATGAATTACTATCTGCGTCATCGTTCGTAGATGTACAACCATCATCCTGATGACATGTGCGGTGTGCGGGATGAATTCATTGAGGGTGTACAGCAGTTCCTACAGTTCGCCAAGGCGTTCCCTCAGTACATGGACGGTACCAAAATTAAGTGTCCGTGTGTAAGATGTCGCAACAGGAAATATCATCCAGAAGTGGAAGTTACGTATCATTTATACTCGAAGGGCTTTACGCCGAATTACAATCAGTGGACCGCGCACGGAGAACTTGTATCTCTAGCATCAGAGTCGGAGCCCTATGTGGAGCCGTATATGGATGTCCAAGACCACGATGCTTACGACGACGGGTTGGTGAACATGGTTTATGATACGGCGGGGCCTAGTTTCAATCCTGACAATTATGATGTGGCGGGACCGAGTTTCAATCCGGACAATTATGATGCAGCTGAGGAGGCACCGAATGCCGATGCTGCAAAGTTTATGGAGTTGCTTGAGAATGCAAGGACTCCACTATATCCTGGTTGTGAGGATCATTCACCGTTGGAGGTGGTTACAAGATTATTGAGCATCAAGTCCGATTTTAACATGTCGCAAGAATGCTATAATCGACTGCTCGATTTGATTATAGAGATCTTGCCCGAGGGTTCAAAGTTGCCTAAAGACTTCTATCGATCTAAGAGGATGGTGAGATCGCTTTGGATGGGATACGAAAAAATCGATGCATGTCGCAACGGGTGCATGTTGTACTATAAAGACGACAAGGATGAAGATGCGTGCAGATTCTGTGGTGCTGATCGCTACAAGGCCACTGTTAGAGGAAAGTCTGTCGGTGCAAGGAAGCCTACCGATTCGATGCACTACTTGCCTTTGACGCCGCGGTTGCAGCGGTTGTTTATGGTTAAGGAGACTGCAGAAAACATGAGTTGGCACAGGCGAAAACAGATCGAAGGAGTATTGGATCATCCATCCGATGGAGAAGCATGGAAGCACTTTGATCGAGAGTATCCACATTTTGCCGACGAAGCACGTAATGTCAGATTGGGGCTCTGCTCTGATGGTTTTACCCTATTCGGACTTTCGGGCTCCCAGTATTCGTGTTGGCCTGTGATCGTCACTCCGTACAATCTACCGCCTTGGATGTGCATGAAGACTCCGTATATGTTCCTAACCGTTATTATCCCGGGTCCGAACAATCCGAAGAGGAACATCGATGTGTATTTATAGCCTTTGATAGATGAGTTGAATCAGCTGTGGGAAGTAGGTGCCAACACGTACGATGTTTCTAGGAAGCAGAATTTTCAGATGAGGGCAGCACTTATGTGGACCATCAACGACTTTCCGGCCTATGGAATGTTATCGGGATGGAGCACCCATGGTCGTCTCTCATGTCCATATTGCATGGACCGTTCTTAGGCTTTCCGTTTGAAACACGGAGGCAAACCGTGCTTCTTCGATTGTCATCGACAATTTTTGCCGAAGGATCATCCGTACCGGAGGAATCGGAATGCTTTTCGTGCGGGAGTTGTGGAGAAGGCCAATCCACCGCCAAGGTGGCCCGGATGCACGATATGGGAAGAGGTAAAAGATTTACCAAGTGCTATCGAAGAGCCTGCTAAGGGATACAAGTGTGACGGATTTGGTCCCACCCATAACTGGACGAAGAGGAGTATATTCTGGGATCTGCCATATTAGAGCACCAATCTGATCAGACATAACCTTGATGTCATGCATATCGAGAAGAATGTGTTTGATAACATAATTAATACTGTAATGGATGTAAAGGGGAAGACGAAAGATAATCCGAAGGCCAGGTTGGACTTAGAAGACATATGTAGACGTCCTGCATTGCATTTGATAGAGGAGGGGAATGGAAAGTTAAAGCAACCTAAGTCAGTTTTCTCACTGGATAAAGAGGATAAAGGTAGACTTTGTAGGTGGATTCAGGGTCTAAAGTTTCCAGACGGGTACGTGTCGAACTTGAAAAGATGCGTCGACCTCAAGGAGAACAAACTAGTAGGTATGAAGAGCCACGATTGTCACGTATTCATGGAGAGGTTAATTCCGATTGCATTTCGGGAATTCTTACTGCAGGTCGTTTGGGACCCATTGACAGAGCTGAGCATATTCTTCAGAGATCTTTGTTGTACTAAGTTGCTCGTCGATCGTCTAGAAAAGCAAGAGAGGGACATTACGGTAATACTATGTAAGCTCGAGAAGGTGTTTCCTCCTGGATTCTTCGACTCTATGGAGCATTTGCCAATTCATCTTTTCTATGAGGCACGTGTTGGTGGTCCTGTCGGTTATCGGTGGATGTACCCCTTCGAGCGCCATCTGAATCACCTAAAGAGAAAGATAAAAAATAAGGCACGGGTTGAAGGCTCTATTTGTGAAGCTTATGTTCTCGAGGAGATTACAAACTTTTGCTCGACGTATTTCAAACCGCATGTTGCTACTAATAGGACGAAAGCTCCCAGAAATGACGACGCATATCAGGAATCTAATGATGCAATACTCAAAGTATTCAATGCATCCGAAAAGCCCTCGGGAAAAATAAAGAAGAGATATTTGAATGACGATGAGCTAAGGGCTGCTCAATTGTATATATTACTCAATTGCGACGAGGATGAAGTGGAGAAGCTAGAGGGGTAAGTAATTAATACGTCCATGTTTACATCATCTCAATGTAATAGTATAAGATACTATTATGCTACTAATCAGCAGTTGCTTCATTGTTTTTCAGCACATATAATGATGAGTTGAGGTCGGTTAGACCCTACATAACAGACGAAGAAGTAGAACAAGATATGAGATGCCATTTTTCTTCTTGGTTGAGCGCATATGTAAGATGCTTGGTAATTACTTTTTATTTCTGTACTTGCAAAACAAATAACTTACTATCGCTACTTTGGTATTTAGGTCGATCGTCTAATATCACCCGAGACTGAATCTATTAGGACTCTAGCCAAGGGACCAATTACTGCCGTAAAAATATGGCCAAGTTTCTGTGTGAATTGGTTCAGGTTCAAGTCAACAAATGCTCCTATCAGAGACAGCTTTCTGGATCTTGATTCTACGAAAAATAGTGGTTTGTGTATCAAATCTACAAACTACAAAGACGTCAATCCGGGCAATGAATTTTTTGGCATCTTACGAGAGATTGTGGAGTTGACATATAATTATGGCCCAGAACCTGCTAATATCGTGCTATTCAGGTGTGAATGGTTCGATCCGATTCAAGATCAAGGTTGAAAAATTGACAAGCATGGCCTTGTGGATATAAACTACAAGCGTAGATATTAAGGCTACGAACCATTTGTCCTATCAAGTCAGGCTCAGCTCGTGTACTTCACAACTTATCCTAGACGGGGGACAGCGAGGTCGGATTGGTGGGCAGTATGTAAGACTAAAGCTAGAAATACCTTTGACATTGACGAAATAGCTTATCAGGAGGACGATCTACCTCTTGTAACAAATATTGTAGATGTGGACTCAACGGAAGTTACTCATTACACGAGTAATAATGTAGAAGATGTAGAATTATCCGAAGAGGACGATGAAGTAGATGAAAGTGAAGACGAGGAAGAGGAAGAGCAGGACGAGGAAGGCGAACAAGATGAATTTTCTGAAGATGATTGAAAATATAAAATATTCCATGTAGAATGTAACTGTATTTGGACTGTAAATATTGCATGTAGAAGTAGATGTTGACATTAACGAATATATGTATTATATTTTGACTGTATAATGCTTTGAGATATGTATCACATTTCGACTGTAGAATGTAGTATATATTTATGTTTCTCTATATTCATCATATGTTGTGATCAGATATGACAGGACGACGCGGAGGATTCGGCAGGTCCCGAGGTAGACAGAGTGCCACTCCGGTACTGCCTACTGTTGGTTCCGGTCATCATCGCCCAGTACTCCAGTATATCGATCAGTCACATCTCCGACTGCGACGACGTTGCGTGGTATCACTCCTGGGACGAGTAGTTCCAGGCGTGATAGTACTCCCTCGTCCAGCGTTCCTCCTGCTGATGGAACCATGTAGACAGATGAGCATGTAGAGGAGGTCGTGCCGACGTTGTCCCAGCATCAGCAAGATCCTCCATGCGCACCACCGGAGGAGACGAGGACAGAGATTTGGGCCGACGGTACAAAGTAAGTCAATTAGATGGTTTAGTATATATTTGTGTTTCTCTTTATTCATCGTATATTGACTTTTTCAGTAATCTAAATTATTATTTTTGTATAGATATCGTCCATCGTCGGTTCAGAGACGCCTGGGCCAATTTCTGAGGAACAACTACGGTGGCCCTTGGATCAACTACTCTGAGGCTCCGGAGGAGAGGAAGGCGTTCTGGTTTGCGCACTTCCAGGTAAAAGTATATTAAATAAATCCTCTAATTTATGCATATTCGTGATGCTAACTTAATAAATTATTTATTGTAGCAAACGTATTTTTATCCTCCGCACCGGACCGAGTTGATCGAGAGGCTCTTTCCTACCGTTGCCGCCAAGCTTATCCGAGATGCTCTGGATGACCAGAAGGCTCGTGATCGTGCTGGAAAACCGATCTAAGGTTGGATCACGCCTGAGTAGTGGACTGCGATGAGGGCTAGATTCGACGATCCGAGCTACAAGAAAAGGTCTAAGAAGGCCAAGGCGGCTAGGCAGAATGCTGCCAAGTGGTGTGGTGGCTCGATTCCGATGACGGAACATTTCCGTTGTTTGGTATATTTTTTCTTTTAAAATATATTATTTTAATATAAGTACCAAGTACCATAAAATGGTACTTGGAAAAAATATTTAAGTTTAGTAATAAAAAATATATTTTTAACAGGTACAGAGGGGTGAGGATGCAAACATGGTGACCGTCTTCTTGGCCACCCATTGCAAGGACAGAAATCTCATTGATGAGAGGGCCTCAGAGACCTATATAAGTATTACTTTACTTTGTGTTTATTTTAATATAACTGAGGCAATTATTGAGTTTCCAAACCTTTTCTAGGCCGAGTATCTTAGGCTTCGTGAGCGGGCGACTGCTAGTGCACCTACACCTGGAGAGGCTGGTGCTTCGTCGCAGCCCGGTCCATCTCCGTCGGCGGACGACCTGTGGGTGACCGCAGCTGGTGGTCTCCAAAGGGGTACGTACTACGGTACGGGCTCCTATGGCGCCCTGGTTGCGACGCAGTCATCTAGGGCCTCCCCGACAGCTGTGTATTCCATATACCCCTCGTAGTCGCAGCCCTCGCAGTCGTCGGCCAGAGTCCAGGAGGCCGTCCAGGAGGCCGTTGACCGTCAGATTGCGTCTCTCCGTGACGACTTGCTGCGAAGTATGGAGGACCAGTCCCGGTCCCAGCCGCAGGCGGACGATCCGATGCTCATCGCACGATTGGATATGCTCGACCGCAGTATGACAGAGCTACGAGAATTGACAAATGATATTAGAGCCTCCAATGATCGCAACATCATGGAGCTGCAGGCGTCACAGCAATCGATGGGCGAGAAGCTGACGAGGATGCAGGCATCACAGCTATCGATGGGCGAGAACCTGACGAGGATGCAGGATTCAATGGGTGATAGCAGTACGAGGCTGTTATCTACCCTGGATTCTTACAACCAGCGACTCGCAGACTTGGAGCGGGCACGGCCTCCACCGACGTCACTGCCTTCTCCATCGACATCGGTGTCGATTCCACGGGACGAGTATGAGGAGTTGTTATCCTTTAAGCGCGCCGCTGGTCACCCTCCTGCAGATCCGTAGTAGTATAGTTATTTTTATTATTATTTATGAATTATTGATACTTCAACAATAGACATGATGTATGATGCTTCTTGTGGTCTTTAATTTTTTAGTTAATTTAATTGGATTATATAGTTATCCATATTTAATTGGATTGATACTTCTTGTGGTCTTTAATTTAATTGGATTATATAGATTGAATCATGTTGGTGTGTATGATGAAGATGATGTAAAACTGCAGGGAATCACCAATGTTTGCTTTTGCACATTATTTTTTTTATTTTATTTTTAAAATTAGCGACGTTATTAGCGACGTTTAGCGACGTTAAATTACGTCGCTAATTACGTCGCTAAGTAGCGACGCAGTAAAACGTCGCTAAGGACGTCGCTAATAACGTCGCTACTTACGTCGCTAAACGTCGCCAATTGCTGACATGGCAGTATAGCCAGGTCATTAAAGACGTCGGTGTAACGTCGCGATAGATGTCGCTAATCAGCGACGTTTAGCGACTTTTCTAAACGTCGCTTTTTAGTGACTTGGCGTCGCAAAACGTCGCTAAGTTTAGCGACACATTAAAGTCGCTAAAAAATGTCGGCATAGCGACGTTTAGCGACGTTTTTTGTTTTAGCGACTTTGTTTTTTCCGACTGCTTTGAAACGTCGCTAATTACGTCGCTAAACCTAATTAGCGACATTTTTTGGTTATTTAGCGACGTTTTTAGACGTCGCTAATTTGACTTTTTCTGGTAGTGGGAGGAAGGAGACGGTTGCTCGTCCTCTCCGCATTCTTGGTATTGAGGCTCCTGGGAGTGAGCCTGCATCTCCCCATATCAGGGATAATTCTTTGGCTGGAGGTTCCTCGCCTTTTAGAGGGGGACCTTCTACAGTTCCGGCCAGCGGCGCCGGAGAATCCTCGCTAGAGGTTGCTGTCGTGGCTACTGCTCCAGGTAGCGTAGCGAGATTGCCTGTGTGGCCGAGGCAGATGGAAGAATCTTTCCCGAGGTCAGCAGCGGGTAAAACTCCCGCCGTGTCAGTGAGCATGCCTAGCGAGATTCCAGCTGACGAACCTCGACTGCGTCTTGGTGAAGGCTTGATGGAACTCTTGGCGATGTCGGTCGGCCCACCTCCTTCTCCAGGTATGACAGTTTGCATTGCGTCATTAAGGCGTGGTTTAGCTACATCGGCTGCAGATGCGTTGTATATACCGTTGGCTCCGGGTAAATATCGCCTTTGTCTCCCTTTAGAAAGATTACTATCATACTGATATCAACTTTCTTGTCCTTTTCTCAGGGGATGACGTCCACGGAGAGCACAGCGTTGAAGCGCCTTCTGGCTCTGCTCCGTCTTCTAGCATTGATGTGGAGGCGCCCGACTTCGAGAAGGAAATGTCCTCGGGGGCTAGCTCGCCCAGAGTGGTTTCGTCGTCTCAAGAGGAGGACGAACCCGTCATCGTGACCTCGCCCCTCGCGAGTATGCCGATGACTTCGATTATTGTCGTCGCACCTTCTTCGGTCGCGCCACGCGTCGAGGTGGCGGCTGTGGCCACCTCGTCTGCAATTATCCCTGGAGAGGGATTTGCTGATATCGCGACCACTCCTGGCATTCAGTCGGATCTTGTTGCATTGACCGAGCAATATACCAGCCTCTTTTACACCGGTTTAAAAATGATGATATCAATGGTGTTGGCGAAGATTCTAGATTTCGAGCTCGTGAAGAAGACTTCTCAGTTTTCGATCGGGGCCATCAGGGAGCTCGGCGATCCTGGGGTAGCTGACGCCCTAGAGGCGGTGGTTAATGGTTTAGAGTAACCCATTAACGAATACTTGCAGCTGACTCGGGACAACTTTGATGCTGAGGTCCAGACCAGGTACGACCACATGACTGCACGGCTCACTACCAAGCTGGAAAGCCTAGACAACTCCATCAAGACACATGAGCTGGAGATAGATAGAAGAAAAGCTGTCATGGCAGAGGCTCTCGCTCTTGAGATGAAGTGTCGATCCGAGCATGAAGGGAATGCAGCGAGGGCCTCCAAGCTGAGGGAAAAACTTGCTCGGGCAGAGGAGTGGGCTTCTCAATCGTTGGCGGGTCTAGACGTAGCGACTGGTCGATTGAGCGCGGCACGACAGGATTTGGACCGTGCAGAAGCTGCCCGCGCGGGCTGCCTTCGGGCAAGGGCTGAGCTGTCCTGTATGAATACCCCCGAGGCACGGCTGGAGCGGGCTCGTGCCGATGCTTTGGTTCTTAGAAATGAGAGGATAGCTGCTCTGGAGCGACTGATTTGCGATCTGACTACTCCGCCATCATGATGTATCCTTTCTTTTTTTGCTTTCCCAGATGTAATTCTGTTCTCTTTTGGGAATAAATAAAAGCGACTCTTTTTTGACTTTTGTGGACCTATCATTTCGGAATATAAATGACAGTTTTTTAAGCGAGAGTGATATCTGATGATAAACTCTCGGTAAACTTTTAGCGGGACATATCTGTTCAGAGGTCATAAGGACATGATAGAATGTAACCCAACTAATTGTGTTCTGGAAGTAGTTTTGTCAGAATTGAGATCCTCGCTATATTCTACTCGAGCAGGGGAGATTAAGCATAGTACCTTTTCAGGAACTTGCCGTTGATAGGAGCCACTAACAGGTCTCCATTAGGCTGCGCTATCCTGTAGGCGCCGTTCGAGAACGTTGTCTCGATCACATAAGGGCCTTCCCACTTGGGTTAGAATTTGCCTTTACTTCTGTGAGTAAGAATCATCGGCCTTCTTACGTATAGAACTAGCTTGCCAACTTTGAACACTCTTTCCTTTACTTTACGATCGAAGGTTTTGGAAATGCGTGCTTGGTAGAGCGCGATGCGCTGCTGAGCTTGTAGGCGTTTCTCGTCTAATCCTTCTAGCTCTTGGAGCCTTAACAGGTCATTCTTTTCTCGAGTCAGCTCACTAGTCACGGCTATCCTGAGTGACAGGATCTGGATTTCAATGGGGAGAACTGCTTTGCTCCCGTAGACCAGCGAGAATGGGTTGCAACCTGTCGGTGTTCGTACCGTTGTACGGTATGCCCAGAGACACACGCCCAGCTTCTCATTCCAATCTCTCCTGTTTGAAGAGACGAATTTCTTCAGGAGTTTGATAATGGTTTTGTTGAAAGCTTCCGCCAAACCATTAGCAGCTGGATAATATGCCGTAGAGGCAATATTGTGTATCCGATTTTTATCGCAAAATCGATGAAACGCTTGGCTGATGAACTGAGGCCCATTGTCGTGAATTATCCTTCGGGGTACCCCAAAGCGATAAATAACGTGATGCTTGATGAAGCTGATCATTTAGATGCCTTCACCTCAGCGAGGGGGATCGCCTCTGCCCATTTGGAGAAGTAATCTGTGATGGCCAGTATGAACTGGTGACCGCTGGAAGAAGACGGGTGAATAGGACCAATGATATCCATACCCTATGCTTCGAAAGACCAGGACACAACCGTAGGATATAGATATTCAGACGGTTGATGTATGAAGTCCGCATGAACCTGACAGGCCCTGCATTGTCTTGCATACCGTATTGCATCTACGATCATAGTAGTCCAATAATAGCCCATTCTCCTGATGCGATCCTGTAGCTTAGGACCGGGTTGGTGCGCTCCGTATACACCGTCGTGAGCTTCCCGTATAATCTGCTGTGCTTTATCTTCGGATAGATATCTCAATAGCAGTCCGTCGTAGGTCCGGCGATACAGGCATTGTGAAGATGCATCGTATGAGAAGCGTAATGATCGTCTTTTGACGGATATTGCTTCTTTGGGGTCCTCTGGCAAGATTTCGTACGCGACAAAATCTATGAAGGGACTTCTCCAGTCTCTTCTGGAGGGATTTGTGTTTACAGCGTGGCTGCATTCTATGTAAAAGTTGTTCTTCACACAGAATAAATCTCTGTTTAGAAGGATTACCAAATCCTGCCTTCTTATAGGAGTGGCTAAATCTGCAGCTAGACTGGCTAGGGCATCAGCTTCCAGATTCTGAGATCGAGGTACATGCTCTAAGAAGAACCCTTTGAATGTCATGGCTATCTCGACCGTTGCCCTGTGATAGGGGATGAGGTCTGGATTCCGGACTTCATATATCCCTCTGACTTGATTGACAATAAGCAGAGAATCACCGAAAGATTCCAGGGATTCGACCCCCAGCTCTTTGGCGACTTGGAGCCCGATTAGCAGAGCGTTGTACTCTGCCACATTGTAGGAGCAGGGCTCGCTAAGAGAATATGCTCGGTAGATGATGAGCTGATCAGGAGTGACCAGGATGACTCCTACTCCTGAAACGACGTTTCCCCTAGGACCGGTTCTGGAGGCACCATCGAAGAAGAGTTGCCACGCGTCACTTTCCATCACAGAATTATATTCTGCAACTTCGTCGGGAATGTCCTCGTATAATTTGGAGGACTCCGGGATCGGATGAGCAGCTAGAAAGTCAGCCAGCGCTTGGCCCTTGATGGACTTCTGCGGTATGTATACCATGTCATATAGTGTTAATAGCATCGCCCATGTCGCGAGTCAGGAATTAAGAACACTTGGCTTGCTCATCAGTACTCGAAGAGGGTTGATCCTGGAGATGATGTGGATAGTCTGGCCGGTGACATAGTATCGCGTCTTCTGGATAGCGAACATCAGAGCCAAGCATTCTTTCTCCACTGGATTGTACCGGTGTTCGGCTCCGACCATCATCCTGCTGAGGTAGTAGATAGCCTGTTCATGACCCATGTCGTTCTTCTGTGCTAGAAGAGCTCCTAGCTAATGATCCATCGCTCGAACGTACAGCAAGAATGGCCTTCCCATGACGGGAGGCACCAAAACTGGCGGACTGGTGAGGTAGCGCTTGATATCTCCGAACGCTTGCTGACAGGCTTCGTTCCATACGAAGGATACACCTTTCTTTATGAGATAAGAAAAAGGCTGACATTTTCCCGAGAGGTTGGATATGAATCGCCGGATATAAGCCAGACGGCCTTGAAATCCCCGAAGTTCCCTCAGATTACGAGGCGGTCGCATTTCTACGATTGCTGGACTTTGTTAGGGTCCACCTGGATGCCTTTGGCGGTGATGACAAATCCTAGGAACTTGCCACTAGATACACCCAGAAAGGACTTCGTAGGGTTCATCTTGAGTTGATAGGAATTCTCAAGATTGAAACCAACGATCGTAGTGGTGGTGTAAGCCAATTCGCTGGTAGGAATTCTCAGCGGTCTGAGTAGACTGTGAGGGATGATGCTGATCGACGATCCCGGATCTATGTGAATTCGGTCGACCTCCATGGAACCGACGTACCCGGTGTAATAGAGGGGCCTGTCATGTCTGTTATGTTTTAACAGCATGTCGTCTTGAGTGAAAGTGATATTTGGGACCACCTCCATCACGCTGTGGCATTGAGGACACGCTACTGGTTCTTCGTCGGGGGACTTAAGCTGGGTCAAGTATGCCTCTGCCTGCATCAGTGCTTCACTCAGGGCAAGACGAGTGTCTTGGGAGAGCCTGAGTAGCTCAAAGATGGACAACCTGGCTGGCGTATTGGCTAGTTGGGCCAGGATATCGAAGTTGTATGGTTTCTCTAAACCTTTGCTTGGAATGTTCTTTACAGGTTTATCAAAGCGCACTTCTTTTTGCTTCCCCTTTTCCGTCGGAGTTGGTTTTGAAGGACTGATATCTGGTACGACGGGACCTTGCTCTGAAGGTTTGGCCGCTGGAGCGTCTGCCGGTGCACCTTCCTGGCTTGCTCCGTAGTCGTTGAGGTAGGCCTTCCCTGAACGGGTTGCAGCAAATACCTCGTCTTCGTCTGATGCCGAAGAAGTCGCGATCATATGGCATGGCCTGTATTTGGAGCTCTTTTTGGATGTAGGCTTAGTAGCCTTAGTTTCTTCCTCGAACTCTGCCACCAAATCTGGATGAACCCACATAATCTCGCCTTGCCGGGTAGTCAGGGGTACCAGGTTGTGATTTTGATCCCTAGCTGGAGGGAGATTGATGATGTTCATCATTGTCCAGGAGATAGGTGCAACACCATCCGGGATCTTTTGGGGAGGCAGATTGCCAAACTGTAGAGAGATCATGTTGGCCGTGACCGTCTTCTCGGTGTTGTGCAGGGTGATGGATTTAGCATCGATTAACCCCTTGATCTTCCTTTTCAGTATGTAACACGCCTTCGTCGGGTGGTGTACGTATCTGTGGAAGATGCAGTATTTGGGGTCGTTAGTATTGCCGACTTCCTGGGGCCGCCTCAGCTCTGAAAGGGTGATCTTGCCACTTTTGACGAGACACTCGAATATACTTGGGATATCGTCGTCGTCGAAAGAGTAGACTTCGACGGGCTTGGAAGTCCCGGGTTTCGTTTGCGTGGTTGCCGCAATCTTTGGTCTGGCCGTATTGATTACCAGGGCTTCTTTCCCTTTGGGACTATGATGATGGTCGCTGCTAGGAGATGACCTCTTGCCTCTGTCAGAGGTGGAGATCATGATGCCATTATCGCGCGCCTTGCGACCGTTGTCTTTGGCGGCTACTGCCGAGATGATGAACGAGGGCCAATCATGGAACTGATATGGTCCCGTGAACACCGAGACCACGGGAAGGAGGTTCTTCCTGCAAATGTCTACCAATGCAGAGTCGGGAACTCCTGGAGGCATCTGTAAGGTGGCCTGACGAAAACGTTCGATGAAGATGCGAACGTCCTCCTTTTCCTTCTGCTTGACTTCGATGAGAGAGGACATAGACATGTCCATTCCTTCCTCGTAGAATCGCATGAAGAATAAAGCTCTGAAGTCCTCGAAGGAAGTAATGCAGGTGTCCGCCAAGATACGGTACCACTAATAGGCTACTCCTGAGAGACAGCCTTTGAACACCCGAGTGAGGAGGGCGTCGTTCCCATGTAGCAACACCGTCATCATACTGAAATAGTTATTGTACTGGCTTGGTGATGTTTTTCCCTCGAACAGGGCCATAGTCTGAGGTTTGTACCTCGGTGGAAAAGGGACCTCCTCTCAGATAGCTGGGTAGGGCTGGTTGATTCCCAGTTTCTTGAGCTGATCTTTGTGCTTCAAGGAGTCGAACTGGGCTTTTAACTCCGGTACTGCCTGCATCGGATTCTCAGTCGGAAGCGAGGACATGGAGTGGTACGGAGTTGGTTGTATCGTAACTCCAGCGGGAGATAAGGCATTCTCTGAGTGAGGAAGCAGAGGAACTGCTGACTCTTGATCTAGCGCAGGCTCTTGGCTCGGGTTGGATGGTGGTAAGTCCACCCCCACACGTATCTGAGTTGGCAGGACTGATGCTTGAGCCATGGCAGTTGCGTGCTGAGTTTGCATCATCTGGTGCATGTTCTCCATCATGGATTGTATTTGTTTCAGAGATGTCTCCAGTATAGTGATGCGATATTCCGCGTTCCCTGACGGCGAAGCTTCCTCGCAATCAGCTTCAACGGCGTAAACTCCCATCTCCCTGGGTGTCATTGAAGTATTAGTATAGGTCGCTATAGAAGTCGACTCTATACTTTCTGTCTCTGATTCGGGGGCTTGGCGACCCCCAACGTCGGAATCAGAAGAGGACGAAGCTGGTTGTCGTGACCTCACGCGAGTGTTTTGGAACACGCCGGCTTCAGCGTTCCTGAGGAGCTCACTGAACCTCCTTCGGCTCGGGGGCCGGGAGGGATGACGTCTTGAGCTCGACCCTCCTCTACGTATGTGCGAAGCCATATTCACAGATGCATGCGCGGGTTCCTCTTCCTGGAAAGACTGAGAGTAGCTCAATCGGTCAAAAACCGACCGTTTTGCTTTAGAACAGCAGTAGTCAATCACAAATTTATGACTATTACAACATTGCTCGCTAGGGGGCGTAATAGACATATTGGAAGGTCCCCTATCCTTACGCTTCTGGATTAGATATGCGCGCAAGTCAGGAGGAGTAGAGGAAGAAGACGACGGATTGTTCCTTCTGTTCCCATTAGTGGGCGTGCGGAGATTGGGCACCATAGTTTTCCCTACGCCACCTGTGTACAACAGATTGGCCATCTAGGTGGCGGATAATCTCCTAGGAGGGTGTCTTTCCACAATCTGAGCTTGTTTTACGTCGAGGGACTGTTCCTGGCGTAATTTGGAGATTCGCTCAGTCTGGCGTAAAGCTGGAGAGGCCCTCAGTCGGCCATCGGCTTCTCGCGTAATCCGGAGGGTAGGCAGATTGTTCCCTTGCTGGCGTAAAGGCCGAGTAGCTGAGTATTCGCCTGCTTGCTTCCCCTCGCGGAGATCATAGCGCTCATCTGGTTTACCGTAGAGGTCAGATGTTGTCTTGCGCGTGGAGCGTGATCTATACCTCTGATTTGGTGTTGAGGCACCATCAGAAGTTTTGTCTGTACCGCGCGTAGCGGGAGACTGATTTTTGCGCGTAAAGCGCAGTGGATACTCCTGGGTTAGCGCTGAGGCTTTGTCCGAAGTTTTGTCTGTACCGCGCGTAGCGAGAGACTGATTTCTGCACGTAAAGCGCAGTGGATACTCCTGGGTTAGCGCTGAGGCTTTGCCCGAAGTTTTGTCTGTATCGCGCTTAGCGGAAGACTGAATTTTACGTGCGGGGCACGGAGGGAGCGATGCTACCACCTCATTGGTTGGAGAGATCGGAGAGTCCACAGGAACGGCGGAGGATGTCTTGGGCATCCACACTTTGCGCAGCTTCCTGTTGTCTTGGACGGAGAGAGAGTGAGAGTTACCCCCAGTTCGAAGCATGTCTTCGTAGGTAGATTGGTCGAAATGAACGACCGGTGTCTTCTTCACGGTTCCTACAGATACCGCATCGCGTTGAGCAATTACTTCCTCGTCAGAAGAGAAAGACGTCCCCAGCAGAGTCGCCATCTTGTTTGTGGTATTAAACGAAAGAATGAAAGTGTATTTCAATGACAGGGTTTATGCGAAACCCGCGCCCTTTGGTTTACAAACAAACTTGTATAATTTAATCCAATACGAGGATGTGGGAGTACAATTTATTTAATCTGGGTATAAATTGCTATAGGTGTCTGATCTGCAGTCGATCACTTTATCCCTTGGACCACACGATATTGAAGAAGTGCCGTGGAAGGCAGGTAGCAGCTTCGAAGGTTGCAGGAGAGGGTGGATGCACGATGCCAAAGTCGTCGATCCCTACTCTTTGCCTGAGCTCCGGACTCTCTCTCTCTCTCTTGACCTTGGATCCGATATTGGTTTCTTGACCAATTTTTCAACCTTCCAATTTGTCGACCTTGTTCCCCATTGATAGGGGTCTCTATTTATAGATTTTTGGTGACAGTGACCACTCCGTCGGTGTAAAAACCGAGGAGTGGGAAGTACAGCACCCTTTTACACAACGGTTAAAATAACCAATGCCTGCGTATAAATGACCTTTTGAGTGAGCATGTGATGCGTGTCCAACTAAGGGGACAAAATACGTATATCTGTTGCGAAGATCACGGCGTAGAAGCCACGTAGGTAGGTATCCCTTGTGTAAAAGAGGTTGGCGTAGAAGCCAAATGACTGTCACCCTGGCGTAGAAGCCAAGTAGGCATAGAAGCCGAACAGGCATAGAAGTCGAACAGGCGTAGAAGCCGAATAGGCATAGAAGCCAAATAGGCGTAGAAGTCGAATGGTCGTAGAGGCCGAGTGGTCGTAGAGACTGAGTGGTCGTAGAGACTGAGTGGGTGTAGAAGCTGCGTGAGCACAGATCCTGAATGGGCGTAGAAGCCGCGTGAGTTCAGATCCTGAATGGGCGTAGAAGTCGCTGCGTACCGTGCCAGAGTGCTGATGTGGACGTCTTAGCCGAAATTACGACTTTTGAAGATATAATCAAATCTCTTGCAGAGATTTGCCACCATCTTATGCGTTAAATGTGGAGGCGTGTTTTGAAGGTCTGCAGCCCTTCTATGCATTCCGTCGCAGAGATGTGCCTTGAGAGAAACTGTCACCGCTCTGTGCAATTAGACGTAGAGACGTGCCTCGAGTCCCGTACGAAGTGCAGCTTTTGACGTGGCAGGCAGTTTGTCTACTGCGGAGCGTAAAACAGCTCATGTTTGCCTGTGTAAAATAAGGCAGCGTATTCCCTTGTACGCGAAAGAGCGGTTTACGCTGAGGGAACTACAGTAAACGACGGTTCGGTGATGTTTTAACCAAATCCTTTGCATTAAATGCAAAGATCTGCCATCATACTGTGGGGGGCGTCCCGAGGGGTCTGCCATCATTTCCAGCCGTCGTCTGGGTAGCCGTGCAGCACTTTTTTTGTCAGGAGTCAGAGGTCAGATTCACTGCGTGACTTGACAGTTTCATTTTGGGAAAGATGAAGCATTCCTCGTACGCTTTAACGCTGCTTTGAGAGCGGATGAGTTTTACGCCATGGAGGCGATGAAAAACCCTGTTTACGCTGGAGCGGCCTGGACGTACTGCACTTACGCGGATGGTCCTTTGAGCTTATTCTTCACGCTGTATTTTAGCAAAAAAAGCTCTGTTGTACGCTTGATGGCTATGAAGGCCTCTGTTTACGCTGCTCTGCATCAAGAGGCTGCGCAGATCCTCCCAGCGTATTTTTTATGCTTCTACACCTCCCAATCCCAACCTATTTTTGGCTGTGATGGAGCGGTATATCTCGCTCACCGGGACTTTCGCCACTCCGCTAGGGGAGTTGGGATTGGCCCTTCACGAGATGGCAGAGATTTTAAGACTGCCAATGGGGGATACTCCTTATGAAAAGTATGTTACCACAAACAGGGAGCTGGGGGATACTAACCCTCTGGTGGTGGCAGTGTACTAGGAGCTGATATGCCATTATCTTACGTGCACCACCTTTTACAATGAGCCCTCTGATTTGGCTTATACCAAAAAATGGGCGTCCTATCTCTTCTTCCATCAGGCCAGGGATGCTAAGCCAGACAAAGTCGTGGATAGCAGGGATAAGCCTTTGAGTCTTCTAAGCGTGCTTAATGCTCAAGTAGTCGATGATCTTATTGAAGACGCTGGGGCTTCAGTTCAGGTCCTCGATAAGGAGATAGGGAGTTATCCTGCAGGCACTAAAGCCTACAGTTATATGAGGCATTGCCACAGGCCTCTGTCAAGGGAAGCTCAATTGGCTGGATGGCTACGCCGACTGGTAGTACCTGGCATTGCATCTTCGGATCGTATTCACTGCAACACCTTATGGCCTGCAGTGCGTCTGGTATTCGGGGCAAGACTGGGCCTGCTCCCTGTCATGGTATGCCGGATACAAGCTCGCCTGAGGGCCATTACTGATGGGCTGCTTGCCGATGAAATATAGCGTGACAACTTTCCCAGGGTAGAATTACCGTTCCTGTATTTGATGGGATGGCTAATTCTTCATAACCCCAAGGTGATGTCTTCCGGCTCTGCCAGTAGTTCGGGGAATAATTTCTTGTTGAATTATAAGAATTCCACCTGGAACGTGGTCACAGTCGTAGACTCTCGGCGAGCGTTAAATTTTGCTCATAGCTGAAACCTCTTCTATATCGTCCCCACTGTACACCTCAATCAACAGGGGACGAGACTTCAGGATTCAGGTGAAGGGAAGACCGTTCTTTCTCCTGAAGCTTTTTATTGGTTGGTCTGTATTAGACCTTCCCATTTATTGTACAGAAGTGAAGACCATTGCTTCTTGGAGCCCTAACTGCCAAGTCGGTTCACCAGGCAGTTTGGGTATGACCAATTGCACGTGGGAAATGCCATCACCAGCTTCAAGTCCAGAGGTGGACTTATTGACGGAGCGAGAGGATGGCGGTACTTCATAATGGGTTCTACCGGAGTGGCCATTACTATCCCGCGACTTCTCTCTCCATAGAGTTGCGCATCCTCCATTCGTACACCCAGATTTATGTCGCTATCAATACCTTCTATCGCGAGTTTGATATGCGTGGAAGTTTTAGGATGCCCTCTTATAAGTCTGCTGGAAGAGTGGATGTCCTATTAGTCTCCTCTGACGAAGGTGAAGACCCTGTCGGTACAGATGAGTTTTTGTTGACAGTACCAAGAGGCGTAATACCTCCGCCTGCAGAGCCTCTGGTTATCCCTAGTAAGCGAAGGGCTCCTATTCTGAAGGAGACTTTCCCTCGCAAGAAAAAGAAGACTGTTAGTGGTCCTGTCAGGACTTCCAGTCATGAGGCTCCTTGGAGTGAGCCTGTTGTTTCTCTTGTTGGGGATGATTCTTTAACTAGAGGTCCTTCGCCTATTAGAGAGGGAACCTCCACAGTTCCGGCTGGCAGTGTCGGAGATTCTTTGCTCGAGGCTGCTGTCACTGCTACTGCTTCAGGTAGTGGTACAAGATCGCCTTTGGGGCTGAGCCAAATAAGGATATCTTTATCCAGACCAGGAACGAGAGTAACCTCTACCGCGTCTGTAAGTATATCCAGCGAGATTCCACCCGATGAGCCTCGAGTGGATCTTGGTGAAGACTTGGAAGAATACCTGCCAGTGTCAGTTAGCACACCCCCTTCTCCAGGTATGACAGCTCGCTTAGCATCATTAAGAAATAATTTAGCTGTACTGGCTGCCGATGCGACATATATACCATCGGCCATGGGTAAATGTCGTCTTTACGCCTCTTTTAGAAAAATTAACATCATGTTGATATTAATTTTCTCTTGTCTTCTTTTCAGGGGAAGATATCTACGGGGAGGGTAGCGTCGACGCAACTTTTGGCATTGTTGCAGCTCCTGTCGATGACACGGAGGTGCCCGACTTTGAAGAGAAAACATTTTCGGGTGCCGGCTCATCCAAAACAGTTCTGATATCTCGAGAGGAGGATGAGCCTGTCATTACGACTATGCCTCCTTTGAGTACGCCAGCCACTTCGGCCGTTATCGGTGCCTCTACCTTTGTCGCGCCCTCTACTGAAGCGACGACTGTGACGACACCTTATGCAGTTGGAAGGGGATTCGCCGATATTACAGCCACTCCCAGCGTCAAATTTGATTTTGCCATGCTGATTGAGCAGTATACTAGTATTTTCTACACCACTTTGAAAATGCTGATATCAATGGTACTGGAGAAGAATCTAGGTTTTGATGCTCTGAGGAGGTCCTCCCAGTTTGTGATAGCGTCGATCAGAGATTTCAACGAGGATGGGAGAGCTGATAGACTGGAGCAGATAGTTAATGGTTTGGAACAACATATTAACATTTATTTGCAATTATCCCAGAGCAGCCTTAATAACCGTATTCAGGCTGAATATGACTCTTTGACTGCTAGGCTTATCAGGGAGATGAAAACTCTGAGCAAGTCCATCGAGGCTCAGCAGAAAGAGATGAATGAATAGCATACCGTATTGGAGTATGTCATTCCCCCGCTAGCCACGTACGAGGCCAAATATGAGAAAGATGCAGCGAGGGTCCGCAAGTTGAAAGATGAACTCGCTCAGGCAAAGGAGAGGGTTCTCGTTTCATCGGCAGCTAGAGATGTGTTGAAGAACCGACTAGAAGCGGCTCCGCAGAACCTGACATGTGTGGGTATCATCTATGCAGATTTTGTACATGTTTCGTTTGAAATGTCTGCCTTGAACAATGAGGAGGCAAGGTTGGAGCAGGCTCGCGCTACAGTTTTGAGCTCCAGGAATGAGAAGATGGCTGAACTGGCGCAGCAGATCCGTGATTTGACTGCTCCTCCCCAATGATGTACCTTTTGCTTTTATATATAATTTGCTCTTTCTGGAGATAATAAAGAGACTTTATCTGACTTTGTGGACCCATCATTTTTTAATATAAATGACAGTCTAGGGTGAAAGTAATATCAGAGGTAATATGGATGTTATATACTTTCGGTAAGCTTCAGCTAGACATATCTATTCAGAGGTTATATGGACATGATAGAATATGATCCAACTAAAATTTGTACACAAAACACTATCAGAGGTAATATGGACGTGATAGGTTTTGATGTTCCAAATTAGTTAGACATATCTATTCAGAGGTTATATGGACATGATAGAATATGATCCAACTAGTTCTTTGGAGGTAGTGTTGTCAGAACGAGATCTTCACCATATTCCATTGAGCAAAGGAGATTAAGCATAGTATCTCTTCAGGAATTTGCCGTTGATAAGAGCCATTAATAAGTCTCCATTAGGCTTGGCTAATCTGTAAGCGCCGTTTGAGAACGTCGTCTCGATCACATAAGGGCCTTCCCATTTGGGCTGAAATTTACCCTTACTCTTGTGAGTAATAATTATTGGACTTTTCACAACTAAAACTAGCTCGCCAACTTTGAACACTCTTTTCTTAACTTTTTGATTAAAAGCTCTGGAAATGCGTGCCTGGTAGAACGCGATGCGCTGTTGGGCTTGAAGGCATTTCTCATATAATCCTTCTAGCTCTTGAAGCGTTAATAGGTCATTCTTTTCCTGAGTCAACTCATTAGCCACTACTATTTTGAGTGACGGAATTTGGATTTCGATGGGGAGAACTGCTTCACTCCCGTAAACCAGTGAGAATGGGGTACAACCCGTCGGTGCTCGTACCGTTGTGCGGTATGCCCAGAGGCATTCTCCTAGCTTCTCGTTCTAATCTCTTTTGTTCGAAGAAACGAACTTTTTCAAGAGTTTGATAATGGTTTTGTTGAAAACTTCTGCCAAACCATTAGCAGCAGGATTGTATGCCGTAGAGGCCACATTTTGTATCTGATTTTTATCGCAAAATCGATAAAATGCTTGGCTGATGAATTGAGGTCCATTGTCATGAATTATCCTTCAGGGAATCCCAAAGCGATAAATGACTTGATGCTTAATAAAGCTGATCACATTAGATGTCTTCACCTCAACAAGAGGGATCGCCTCTGCCCATTTGGAAAAATAATCCGTGATAGCTAATATGAACCGATGACCTCTGGAAGAAGACGGGTGAATAGGACCAATGATATCCATACCCCATGCTTCAAAAGGCCAGGATGCCACCGTAGGATGTAAATATTCAGAAGGTTGATATATAAAATCTGCATGAATCTGACAGGCTTTGTATTGTCTTGCCTATTTTATTGTATCTATGATCATAGCAGGCTAGTAATAGCCCATCCTCCTGATACGATCCTATAGCTTAGGACCGGGTTAATGCGCTCCGCTTACGCCATCGTGAGCTTCACGGATAATCCATTGTGCTCCATCACTAGAGAGACATCGTAATAACAGTCCGTCATAAGTTCGGCGATATAGACATTATGAAGATGCATCAAAATAGAAGCGTAATGATCATCTTTTGATGGATACTGCTTCTTTAGGATCCTCCGATAAGATTCTGTATGCCACAAAATCTATATAGGGACTTCTCCAGTCTCTCTTGGGAAGATCTGTGTTCACAGCATAACTCCGTTCTATGTGAAAGTTGTTTTTCATACAGAATAAATCTCTGTTAAGAAGGATCACCGAGTTCTGCCTTCTTATAGGAATAGCTAAATCTGCAGCTAGACTGGCCAGGGCATCAACTTCCAGATTGTGAGATCGTGGCACATGCTCTAGGTAGAACCCTTTGAAAGTCATTGCTATCTCGATCGTTGCTTGGTGATAAGGAATGAGGTCTGGATTACAGACTTCATATATTCCTCTGACTTGATTGACGATCAGTAGAGAATCACCGAAAGCTTCCAGTTATTCGACGTCCAATTCTTTAGCAACTTGGAGTACGATGAGTAGGGCATTATATTCTGCCATATTATTAGAGCAAGGCTCACTAAGAGAATATGCTCGATAGATGATGAGTTTATCAGGAGTGACCAGAATAATTTCTACTCCTGAAACCATGTTTCCCCTGGGACCAGTCTTGGAGGCACCATCGAAGAATAGCTGCCATGTATCACTTTCAATCGCAGAATTACATTCTGCAACTTCGTCGGGAATGTCCTCGTATAATCTGGAGGTTTCCGAAATTGGATGAGCGGCTAGGAAATCGGCCAATGCTTGGCCTTTGATGGACTTCTGAGGGACGTACACCATATAAGGTGTTAGTAACGTCGCCCAAGTCGCCAGTCAGGAATTAAGGACACTTGGCTTGTTCATCAATACCCGAAGAGGATTGATCCTGGAGATGATATGAATAGTCTGGATTGTGACATAGTGTCGCATTTTCTGAATGGCGAACATTAGGACCAAGCATTCTTTTTCCACTGGATTGTACCGGTGTTCAGCTCCGACCATCATCCTGCTTAAGTAGTAGATAGCCTGTTCATGACCCTCATCGTTCTTCTGTGCAAGGAGAGCTCCCAGAGAATGATCTTTTGCTCGAACATACAGCAAGAATGGTCTTCCTATGACGGGAGGCACCACAACTTGAGGATTAGTGAGGTAGCATTTGATATCATTAAACGCTTGCTAACAGGCTTCGTCCCATACGAAAGATACACCTTTCTTCATGATACGAGAAAAAGGCTGACAACTCCTAGAGAGGTTGGATATGAATCTCCGGATATAAGCCAAACGACCTTGAAATCCCCGGAGTTCTCTAAAATTACGGGGTGGTCGTATTTCTAAGATGGCCTTCACTTTATCCGGGTCCACCTGAATGCCTTTAGCGGTAATGACAAATCCCAAGAATTTGCTACTGGATATACCAAGAAAGGACTTTGTAGGATTCATTTTGAGTTGATGTTGGCGCATCAACTCAAACACTGTCTTTAAGTCTTGGATGTGATTATCCTTGCGGCGGCTTTTGACAGCTATATCGTCTACGTAATATTCTACTGTTTTGCGTAGGTGTTCATGGAATATGTTATTCATAGCTCGTTGGTATGTAGGCCCGGCATTCTTCTGTCCGAAGGGCATAACCGTGTAGCAATATACCCCCAATAGTGTCCGGAAGGTAGTATGCTTCTCATCTTCAAGATGCATCTTGATTTGGTTGTATCCTGAAAATCCGTCCATGAAAGATATGCGTTCAAAACTACATGTATTATCGATCATGACGTCTGTAATGGAAGAGGAAACTCATCCTAGGGACAGGCTACATTCAGATCTCGGTAATCGATGCAGATACGTACTTTTCTTCTTTTCTTCATGACTGGGACAACATTGGCCACCCAGTCAGGATATTGTTCTTTCCGGATGAAGCCACAGGCTATCAGCTTTCTGATTTCGGCTTCGATGGCGTCCATCATATCCGGACGAAACCGGCATTGGTGTTGCTTCACAGGCCTCAAATTGGGTAATATATTGAGCTTATGAGCAGCCACTTTTGGATTAAGACCTGGCATATCCTCATAATTCCATGCAAAGACGTCGATATATTCTTTTATCAGCTGGATTATTTCTTTCCTTTCTTCTTCAGAAAGATTATTACTGATAAATATCGGCTTTGGCGAAAGTTCATCCCCAACGCCGATATGGATAACTTTATCTTCAGTGGGGGGTTCTCTCTGCTCGAACCTGAGTTCCAACTGTGTATCAATTTGCTGAGCCCAAGATTCATTCTCAAACGGCTCAGATACTTGTTCGTCTGCTTCGAAGGAATTTTTTAATACCGTATTTACTGATAATGCTCGATCGAGATCATCATAAGAGCCGGAGGACGATGAGCCATCTTGAGGAGAGGAAGAGATATCCTCATTTACTCAAAAGTTGCAAGGGAGGTAGTATACCCTAACCCGAAACGGGTTCGTTGACAGTAGGGATCACCGTGTAACGGTATTCGCCTGCCTTTCCCGTAGTTAAGGCCTGGTTCTAGCTTCAAGTCATAACCCATACTTTGTATAATCTTCAAAGCTTGTGGGCTATATCTGTGAACCTATATTTTCCCAGCATCGTCATTGGGAGAATCTTTTTGTACAGTTGGTTCAATGCGCATGCGACCGAAGACTATTGGACGCTGACTGCTGCGAGTAGGCGGGACAATAAAGATAAAATCCTCATGTGGCCCATAGGTCATGATGACATTAGATGGTGACGCTACTTTCCACTTATACGGATGATAGGAATCTCTAGCATTCAAGAATTTTTGTGCTATAGGTTCTATATCGTTATGGGGAGAGGATTCCTGATTTGGAATTTGAGCGTCAATGTACTGGAAAAAAGGATCTTTATTATCATCAGTAACCACGTTCCTGGTTATATTTACATCAATCGACTACTTGTTGCGCCAAAGGTTGATGACCAAAGGTGGAGGCTTCTGGTTCAAAGTGATCACTAGAGGATCACCTTCTTTTCCTGACTTGGTTTTGTTCTGGTGGATAGCCATGGGTTCCATGACTTTCGGACGAGTAGTTCGCCCTTTCACCTTGATTGACAGAGGTTGCCCGGCAGAAGGTTCTTCTGGCTCTCGGTGGGATTCCTTCTCTACTTTGCCTGACACCTCCTCCATGTAGTCTTGGGTGTACAACATGGCATCGGAGAAGTAGGATTCTACTCCTTTGAACGGGTTAAGGTCAGCAAACTCTGTTTGTACTATTCCTTGGGTATCTACATATTTGAAGCATTGATGTATAGTCGAAGGAACAATATTGTGATCGTGAATCCATGGTCTGCCCAGCAGAATGTTGTAGGACACCTCTGAATCAATGATATAGCATGTAGCCACTGATCTGAGGTCGCCAATCTGGATCCTCAGACAAATTTTCCCTAACGGCTTACTTTTCCTGGCGTTGAAGCCCACGATTGTAGTGGTGGTGTAAGCCAATTCGCTGGTTGGAATCCTCAGCGGTCTGAGCAGACTATGAGGAATAATACTGATCGATGATCCTGGATCTATGTGAATCCGGTCAACCTCCATGGAACCAACATATCTGGTGTAATAGAGGGGTCTGTCATGCTTGTTGTGTTTCAACAGCATGTCATCTTGGGTGAAAGTGATATTCGGGACCACCTCCATCACACTCTGGCATTGAGGACATGCCACGGGTTCTTCATCCGGGGACTTGAGCTGGGTCAAGTATGTATCCGCCTGCATTAATGCTTCACTTAGGGCTTGACGAGTGTCTTTAGAGAGCCTGAGTAGTTCAAAAATGGATAATCTGGCTGGTGTATTAGCCAACTGGGCCAGGATGTCAAAGTTATATAGCTTCTCCAAACCTTTATTTTAAATGTTCTTCAAAGGTTTATTAAAGCGCACTTCTTTTTTGCTTGCCCTTGTCCGCCGAAGTTGGTCTCGAAGGACCGGCCTCTGGTATGACAGGTTCCGGTTCTGAAGGCTTGGCAGCTGAAGCGCCTGCCGATATATCTTCTTGACTTCCTCCATAGTCCTTGAGGTAGGCTTTCCCTGAACGGGTTCCAGTAGCCAAAAACTCTTCTAATGTCGAAGATATAGCAACCATATGACATAGTTTACGCTTCGAGTTCTTTTTAGACTTAGCCTTAGTAGCTTGAGTCTCTTCCTCGATCTCTGACACCAGATCTGGATGAACCCACATAATCTCGCCCCGCTGGATAGTTAGGAGTACCAATATAGTTAGGAGTACCAAGTCATGATTTTGACCCCTGGCTGGAGGAAGATTAACAATGTTCATCATTGTCCAGGAAATAGGTACAACACCATCTGAAATTTCTTGAGGAGGCAGATTGCCAAATTGAAGAGAGATCATGTTGGCTGTGACCGTCTTCTCGCTGTTGCGCAGAGTGATGGCCTTAGCATCGATCAACTCTTAGATTTTCCTCTTTAGTACATAACACGCCTTTGTGGGGTGATGTATGTACCTATGGAAAATACAGTACTTGGGGTTATTGGTACTGTCGACTTCGTTAGGCCACTTTACCTCAGGGAGGGTAATCTTGCCGCTTTTGACTAGACACTCGAATATGCTCGGAATATCGTCGTCGTCAAAAGAGTATACTTCAATGGGCCTGGAAGTCCTAGGTTTCGTCAGTGTGGTTGTCGCAGTCTTTTGCCTAGACGTATTGATCGCCAGAGCTTCTTTTCCTTTGGAACCACGAGGATGGTCGCTGTTGGAGGATGACCTCTTGCCTCTATCAGAGGCCGATATCATAATTCCATTATCACGCGCCTTTCGACTGTTGTCTTCAGCGGCTACCGCTGAGATAATGAACGAGGGCCAATCATGGAACTGATATGGTCCTGTGAACACCGAGATCACTGAAAGAAGATTCTTTCTATAAATGTCCACCAATGCCGAGTCTGGAACTCCGGAAGGCATTTGCAAAGTGGCTTGACGAAAATGTTCGATGAAAGTGCGAACGTTCTCCTTTTTCTTCTGCTTTACTTAGATGAGAGAGGACATAGACATGTCCATACCTCATTCGTAGAATCGCACGAAGAACAAAGTCTTGAAATCTTCAAAGGAAGTAATGCAGTTGTCCGCAAGACTACGGTACCACTGATAAGCCACTCCCGAGAGACAGCCTTTGAACACTCGAGTGAGAAGGGCGTCATTCCCTTACAATAACACCGTCATCATACTGAAGTAGTTCATGTACTGGCTCGGTGATGTCTTTTCCTCAAACAAAGCCATAGTCTATGGTTTGTATTAAGGAGGGAAAGGGACCTCATCCCAGATAGCTGGGTAAGGCTGGTTGATTCCCAATTTCTTGAGCTGATCCTTATGTTTTAAGGCATCAAATTGGGCTTTCAATTCCCGCACCGCCTGCATCGGATCTTCAGCCGGTAGAGGGACCGCGGAGTGGTGAGAGATCGGTTGTATTGCAACTCCAACAGGAGGCAATACATTCTCCGAATTAGGAAGTGGGGGAGCTGCTGACTCTTGATCTAGAGCAAGCTCCTGGTTTGCGTTGGATTGAGTCAGAGGGACCGATGCTTGAGCTATAGCAGCTGTGTGTTGAGTCAGCATCATCTGGTGCATATTCTCCATCATGGATTGTATCTCTTTCAGAGATGTGTCTAACACAGCGATGCGTTGCTCAGTGCTTCCTGATGGGGAAGCCTCTTCAAGTTCATCTCCAATGGCATAGACTCCCATTTCCCTGGGTGTCATTAAAGGGTTAGTTGTAACCCCCTGATTTTTTCAAGAATTTTTAATTTGGATTTTTCATAATTTTCTGTAATTTTTTGGGATTTTTCTGTAAATAAAATCCAGGTATTTTGACTTTAAATGATTTTTAATTACTGTTAATTAATATTAAAATATTATAAAAATAATATTTTATGGTGTAAAATAAAAAACTGGACATAGGATAATTTTCTGTGAATTTATTGGACCCCGAAAATATTTTTAAAGCTCTAAAAAGTAAGTTTAAATAAACCGAAATAAACCCTGAAATAAACCCGGTTTATTTCCAAAATAAACCAAACCAACCCAGAC